>JBAMNC010001513.1:0-517530 GCA_037902135.1 Cetoscarus ocellatus
TCAAAATGATCAAATATTTAATTGTTTCTTTTATTTTTATAGTGTTTTTTGGAAGAGGACATTTTTGTCCTCTGGTGACCTCAAAGGGTTGTAAATTATGAATCTGGCACTGCAAAAAAAAAAAACAAAAAAAAAACGTTACTAATTTTATGTATAAGTAAGCCTGATCATAAATACAAATCCCCAGCCCTCCAACATTTTTTATATTTATTACTCATTTTTTTGTGTATTTTTTTTCATAAAAACAGTGACATGTAATCAAAAGGGTATTTAAAGAGTTAAAATAGAAGAAATAATTAAATATTTGATATTTTTGATTCGGACTGAAGTTGATTGAATGATTTGAGCAAAAAAAAGTACAGAAAGTATTAATCTGTTATGTTTTTATAGCAGTTTTGGTGACCTCAAAGGGTCGTAAATTAAAGCGACCCACAAGGGTTAAAGGGACATCGTGTAGCGTTTTAAGTAATTTATGAGCTAAAAACAGCGTCTACATTCATAAATATGTCCTCATTTGTGTCAAATTGCCTCTGCCAACAATCTGACTTGTCCTCCTGAGTGAAGGAAGAAGTGTTGGGATGTAATGTTGACTTAGCTTCTTGGCACACACCAGCTACCGTAGAGTTGCACTATTCGTTTGAATGCAAAATACAGTTTCACCACTAGATGGGAGAACAAACTACACAGTGTGGCTTTAAGAGACTTTGAATGTGGCATGATTTGTCAGAATCTGATGATCTACTGGGATTTCCATGCACAACCATTTTTAGGGTTTTCAGAAAGAGGTCAGAGAAAGAGTAAAATATCCAGTGCCACTCCTGTCAGCGAAGATCAGGAAACTGAGGCTGCTGTTCACAGGCTCACCAAATTTTGATATTAGAAGACTGTAAATACGTCTCCTGGTCTGGTGAGTCTGGATTTCTGCAGATGGAAGAATCAGAATTTGGTGTGAACATCATGAAAGCACTGATCCATCCTGCCCTGGATCAACAGGTTCACTGTACTCCAGTGGCCTCCACAGTCACCAGATCTCAATCTTTTTGGGATGTGGTGGAGCAGGAGATTCCCATCATTGACGTTCAGCAACTGTGTGATGCTGTCATGGAGATCTGCGCCAACATCTCTGAGGGATGTTTCAGCTCCTTGTTAAATCTGTCCCAGATCTGGAGGCTAAAGGGGGTCCAACCTGGTGCTTACAAAGCGTACCTAATGAAGTGGCCAGTGAGTGTAGTTTTAGGATGATTGAACATTATTTATTAATGTTCTAGAGTATTGGCGCTGTCTTGGATTTTCACATTTGTGTTTTTGTATTTTTTAACAAAAAAGTTGTGCTAACAAAGTGATGAACTGATCAGAACAAATCCATAAAGCTGTTTATTCTTTCTAACACTTATGTGTAATTATTGTAATATATGATTTTGATATTGAGTCCTCATGTATTAAACCAGGGGTCACCAACATTTTTCAGCCTGGAAAGATGGGAAGTATTATAAAGGGCTACTTTTTGGATTTGAAAATTTCAGTAATAGAAGTTTTATAGTTTATCTTAAAATAATTAATGTGCTTTTTAATAGGCTACATATGACACTGTATGTTTACTTTTTACATGTAATGATTCTTGACAATAATTATTATGAGAACATTTTTCTTAAATGTTTCTTTAATAATCTATGTATCTCTTAAACTTAAATATGTTCATCAATGCACCAACATGAACTTTGACCCCACGCAGGTCAAAGTTAAAAGAAAATAAACAATGTTAAATTTAATGCACATGCTACACTTCTCGTTTTTTGTTTTGATGTAAGTAGAATTTACTTGCAAAACATAAGATTGAAAGTATAAATTGGCTATTTATCTCAAGCTCTATGGTGAAGAGTTTTTTTTTTTTTTTTTGGAAACACATTTTCACTCATTAAGTCCAGATAATCATAAAAGCAAAACCCAAAAAAGACAATCCAGAGCATTTATGACTCCATCTCCTGTTTGTAAATGCTTATTTTAAATGATTTTAATATGCCCTCATATGATATACGTGTTTATTGTTTCAGTCCAGTTAAGCTGTTTTCTTCTTCTTAGTCACCGTCCACATCTCCTTAAATCCACCTTTACCTTTTAACTTCCTGTAGGCGAGGACTCCCGCCAGAGAGAGGACGAGCAGAGCGATGATCAGACCCACGATCCACCAGTGAGACACTTTATTGGAGACATTGCGGTCAGCTGTACGAAGGTCACAAAGATATACAGGTTAGAAAGATTATTGTTGTTAATGACAGTAAAGCTTTGTGTTATAAAGGAAAATATTTCTATTTTTATCTGCTAAGTGCTTGCATATAGGGATGGGAAGATTTTACTGATACCAATGCCATCAACCATTCTGCTTTTCAGTCCTGTCTTTAAAGATTCTCGTATCGATTCCCTCTGATTTCCTGTGTGGGAAAAAGTTGGCCTACACAGGTTTTCAGAGGCAGTAATGTCAAACACATGACACTCCTGATATTCATCACCTCTGCAAGCTGCTGGTGTTTTGGCTCTCTGAAAGTTTGAGTAAAAACATTTTGCCACAGTTTTGACCAGGTCCTTGAGAGAGTAGTTCTTGATTCTTAACTGAAGTTGGTTTTCGATTACCATCTCTACATATAGGGCTGGGAAAATATTGATTAAATCAATTAATTCAGATTATTTTTTTGCAGAAGATTTAAAAAGTAAAACTGGGATTTTTTCTTGACTTACTCCAATTGTAAGTTGTTGCAATGTTTAATAATATAAATACTGAAAATTTACAGTTTTCATGATGGTAGGCCTTGTCAGGTTTTGCACAAGCACTTGTTTAGGCTTGTATTTGTTTTTTAAATGAGTGTTCATGTAGACAAACCTGCCTACATTCAGACTACATTATCAACATTTTATGAAAACATAATAGTGTGCAATTTAACTAATTTAAGGGGATTCTGTTTAATTCCATGATATATTTTGATAACATAAAGGCAAAACTTGAGTCCTGTAATTTTTGTGTCATGTGGAGGTTTGTTCTTTGAGAGGGAAAAAATTGATTCAGATGGTAAATTGAAATCTGGGGTTTTAATTTAAGGCCATCTCTCCCGGCCCTACCTACATATATATCATAGGCTTCCTGCCATGGTTTCTCTTTTTACACGCTCTGTCTTTCCCTCTGAAAACTGCTCTGCTACCTGCCCTCCAGATCACCTGTGGAGGACCACGGCTCCGGCTTTCACCCTCCTTTGTCATGTGACCGATGTGTTTTGTTTTCTTACCTTCAGCACCGTCGATGGTGACATCGCTTCGCTCGGTGTGAGTGCTGTACGGCATGGAGAACACACACTTGTAGCTGCCCGTGTGCTCCGGGTTTTCCGGATCCATCAGCCGCAGGGAGCCATCTCCAAAAGGGACCATGCCGGCCAACTCCACGTGGTCCTTCCAGAGCGGTGAGGGGCCGCTGTCCCCGGAGCGGCTGTCGTAGGTGAGGAGTGATGGGCGGGGTCCTTGCCGCTTGTGAACGTCCAGTGGAGGTGGGGGTTGTTGAAGGAAGGCGGGGCAAAACAAGGGATGGTAAGGTCTCGTCCTTTACTTCCACGGATGTCTAGGCAAGAGGTCACAAAACAAGAGGTCAAAGGATTTCAAAAGGTCGTAAATCCAAGAACTTAAAGGAACACTACAACATTTTTTTTTCGTGTCTTGCCTCACTCCTGAGTCCATGACAAGCAGGTAGACACCATTCTTTAGACTGTGCTTCCAGTAACAAGGAAGAGACAGACAAAGCTTGCCCAATGCTAGTTAGCTTTAGCTCAAACACTGGGAGTCAATGGGTAGCGTTAGCCTGCCTCTGCCTACAGTCATCAAATAAACTCTTCAGCAACTCTAAACAGTCCTGTGTGCTTGTTGTGACTTGTTTTTACCGCTTTATGTTATGTTATCTTCTACTATCATCATATCATCTTCTTCTCCTAAACAGAGGCTTTGTTTGGTTGACCTACTTCCGCGGTGGTTTTTGCTAGAGATGTGACGTTCGTTAACAAGTCGAGTCTTTTGAATGTCTGCAGTGGCTCTACTTTGAGTTCCCTCCGGATCTCTAAAGCAGGGTCCACATGTAAGGATTTTCTAAATCTGAGGAGGTTTTCTATGTTAGAGAGCCCACACATGATCTCAATCTCAACACAGCACACCACACACATAACCATTCTGTCCCACCACTGATCTAGAATCTAGTCCTCCAAGACAGAAATCTGGTCAACAAAAACCAAGTAGAAGAAACATAGCAACAACCGGAAAACACAACATGGAAGAGGACATACGAGAAGAGGGAATGATGGTGGTCTTGGGACTGTTTTTGATGGAAATAATTCTTAACTCATGAACGTGTGAGCTGGTCCTTCATTTCTGAGCTCCACCCAACTTTATGTTTCAGGTCGGCCATGCTTGTTTTTATTTCCGCCTGCTTCCTTGTTCCTCAGTCAGTTCGCTTCTTGATTGGCTACATTCATGTCATAATTCACGGAGTCATGACTTGGGGGTCGTCAGCTTTCCCCACACACATGAAGATTTTTGGTCGTAAATATTGAACAAATTTAATATTTACAATTGTTGAACTGTTTCAGAGCCAATTATCAGGACAAATTCACTCTTAACACACCTCAGACCACAGGATAATCTGATAGGATAATCTTATAAAACAGAAGATAATCTGGAGTTTGTCTTCCTTGGTCGTGAAGGGGGAAAGTCGGGACAAAAACAGCCGATAATCTTTGTGTGTGTGGACCCTGCTTTAGGCTGAGCCCAGCCACCAAGAATCTAATTTTGACCGCTTATATCTGCGATGGATTCTTGTTGGTAAATTTAATTTTGGATTCTTTCAGGATTTTCGGTTTATTAAAAACACAACATTACATCTTGACTAAAAAGAGCATGGTGGCGTGTACCTCTCTCCCTCAGTGAGGCGGTCCACGTGGGGCCCCCATAGGACGTGGTGACCCTGCAGATGTAAATGAGGTCAGGCTGTCCTTGTATCCTCCTGAGCCGGCTGTCCACCAGGTACAGACCCTGTTTGTCCGACTGAATGCGCGTGACCGGTCGGAGGTCCTCTAACTTCGGCGGTTCTGTTGCCCAGGTGACTTGAGGGGCGGGAAGACATTACGGGCCGAGCACTTCATCTCCTCGTAGCCGCTCGTCCTCGTCAGCTCGAGGGACAGGCTTCGGATGGGGGCTGCACAAACACACAAAGACACATAGACAAAGACACACAGACAGACACACAGCATGTTCAGATGTTTCCCAGCAGCCCCTGATGATAGACTCTAAATGCCAGGGCCCAATTTAGCCCTGCAGAGGGTCGTGTCATTTTGATGCAGATAACACAAGAGCCCTGTTAACACAAAAGTATTTCAGAACACACGTTCTGGTAATTGTGATTCTTTTACAACTCTTTAAAAATATGACTTTGAACAGGGGTCACCAACCTTTCTGAGCCTGGGAGCTGCCCAAAAGATTGGGCATTTTATGGAGGGCTACTTTGTTTTGTTATTTCAGAGTAATATAAATTCATACAGTTTATCTTTAAATAATAAACATCCAATTAATTTGCATTGAGTAGGGCTCATATTACACTGTAAGTTTGCACTTTACTCTGAATGACCCCTCACAATCATTATTACTATGATTAATAAATAATATGAGACCTTTTACTTATACTTACGTGCATCTTTATCAATTTATGAATCTGTTAAAATTAACTGATATTGATATGTAAACGCTGACCCCTCACAGGTCACAGTTTCAGAGAAAATAGACATTTTTAAATGTTACACACCTTACATTTGTTCTTCTTATGTATCAGTTGTATTTTCCACTTGTAAAATATCAAACATGTACATAACCACTGAAAATATACCACTTACTATATACTATATATTTTTTAATTTTAATTTAATTTAATTTTGTTTTTCATTTGTAATTTTCTTTCTTATATTTCTGCTTGTATCCTGCAGCTGCTGTAAATTTTGAATTACCCCCTGTGAGACTAATAAAAGAATATCTAATCTAATCTATTGATTTATCTGCAAAGCATACACTTCTGAATTATGGATATTTATCTAAAGCGTAGATTAGATTGGGTTAGATTAGATTAGATTAGATTAAATAGGACTTTGTCTACCCCTCTGGGAGACTCCGTCAGGGAAATTAAGATTTAAAGCAGATAAGAAGATATACAAAGAAGAGATAGATATGAACAGAAATATAAATGAATATAAATAAAAATAGAAACATGGATACTGCTCCTTCCCATCTTCAGCCTTCCTGTTACTTCCCCCCCAGTGAGGAGTTATACAGTCCGATGTCTGTCTAATAAGTAGTAATATTAGTGTAATAATAATACAATAATAAGTACAATAGAAGTAGTAATAAGTAATGATATAATAATCTATGGTGGTATCTTAAACTTTGTGTCCCTGTGGGCACCTCAGAGGCTCCCTGCGGGTTGCCAGGTGCACGTGGGCACCCTGTTGGCTCACCTGGCTTAAAAGTTAAGGTGTATTTGTGATTAATTCAGTGTATGAGTCTCATTAAGTGTGCACTTGAGGTATGGAAACCTACTTTACAAAACAGCTTTTTTATGCAAGATAATTTGTCATCATCTGAAAAACAGCAGGTCAAAATTTAGACTTCATTAAAACATTTGGTCTGAAAAAGCATTTGCTTAAATCCAGTCAAAATGGATATCGAAAAGCTGTCAAATCCTCGTCATTAAACAGCTTTGTCAGTGCTGTGTCTGCATGTGTTTTCAGCCAGCCTCTCAAGGAAACGCACTTTTATGCCTCTGCATCTGTGACCCAGTCTGATTGTGCTGTCCAGCTCTGGCTGTCACACTTTGATGTGTCCTTGGGCAAGACACTTAACCCAAAGTTGCTCCCACTGCTGTGTCAGTGGTGTGAAAATGAGTATGAAAGGGTGTGAATGTTTTACTGATGCTGGTGGACACTGACATAGAAGCTGCAACCATCAGTGAGTGAATGGATGTGACCTGCGGTGACTCGTTAAAGAGACTAGAAAGGCGCTGTATAAGCTCGACTCCATTTACCATTTACTGGTTATTCTGGAGATGGCTGAGTATTGTCCTGTGTAAACTCACCTTCCACCTTCAAGATGACCTTGGCATGGTGTTCGCCCTTGGACGTGTGCACGTGACACTTGTACGTCCCCCTGTCTCTGGGGTTACTGCTTCTCAGGATGAGCGTGGCGTTCCCTCTGGATATCAGGTGTGGAAATATGGAGGAGGCGCGAGCTGCTCGTGCTCGAAGTGGTCATTGCCTTTGCCTCCCTCGTCATCATCATTATCGTGACCTTCATCGTCCTTATTATTTGCTCTGCTCCAACACAGCATCAGGCTCTCTGCCAACACAAGAGGCCTTTGGTACAGTACAGGGTGATCTGTGTGAGCTAAAATTAATGTTGAATCCTGACAAAACAAACTCATGATGTTCACAAACTCAAAGAAAAAGTCACAGAAGCTGCCCTATGTTATCACATTTCAGGGTGATGTGATTTAGTCTGTATCTTCTTATAAATACCATGGATTTATGATAATGATTACTGTCTTTTTTTTTAAATTTTTTTATTTACAAAGAGCACTTTCAAACGACAATGCCACAATCTGCTACAGTCAGCTTCAAACACATATGTTTACAATGACATTATTGTGTGAACAGTCACAGATCATCTTAATATTTCTCCATATAGCTCTTTCAGATGATTTTAGACTTTTATGTGAGCATTGATAAGAATTATTTACAAAGAGAACACTGAAAGCTTTCACATTGGAAGATATATAACAGAATAAAAGGGTTCAGTTTAAAGGTCATAGAAAAAAAAACATAATAATAAATAAAATGCATATGTCACTAAATCACTGTTTTCCTGACCTTTTTTATTTATTTATTTATTTTAACAGAAGTCTGGTCTTATAGGTTTAACATTCTCAGTCCATTTACTCCAAATTTTATAAAATCTGTCTTTCTGAACTTTAAGGGAATATGACAAACACTCTATTGTGTAAATCCATTATCAGTATCAATCCATTCATCCATAGTGGGTAGTTGTGGTTTGAGCCAGTTTCTTGTAATAACTTTTTTGCTTCCAGCCAGGAGAATTTGGACCAACTTTTTATTGTTATTTCTCCATCCTTCAAACTGAATATCTCCCATATAAACTATATAAAAACTAAAGGGAATATTGACTCCAAATATATTGTTAATGTGTTTGTGGATTTCCTGCCAGTGAGAGACAATGACTGGGCAGTTCCAAAAAACATGGTAATGATTGGCGTCAACCATCTCACATTTTCTCCAACAGCTGGACCTCCCTCCCCCGTATCTCTTCTGTGAAGGTGTAATAAAAAACCTAACAACATTTTTCCAACAGAATTCGCGCCAAGTAGTCGAGCAAGTTGAAGTCCATTGTACAAGGCATATTCTTTTCCAAGCATCCTCTGTTATGGTCAGATTGCCTTCTCTCTCCCACTTTTCTTTTATATACCAAGTATTTCCTGATTTGGAATTGAATATTTCTTTATGTAGTTTAGAAATTATCTTAGTACATGGAGATTCTGATACAGACAAAAGGATTTTCAGAATTCCTGGTTCTACTTTACCTATGTTTAGTCTCAAATTCTGGTCAAAATAATTTCTAACTTGAAGATATCTATAGAAATCATTTTGTTCAAGATTGTACCTTTTCTTTAAAAATTCAGAACTATGGAATATCCCCTCCTTAGTAAATGAGTAATAATTTGTTAGACCTTTAGCTGCCCATATTTTAAATCTACCATCAGATCTATTTGGAATAAATTCAGTGTCATAAGCACACCATCACAGTAGTTTAATCGAATCATTTAAACTACAAGTTCTCACGATTTCCTGCCAAATACTCAAAAGTATATTTAAACAAGGATTGCTTATGCTCAGCTGCTCATTAAAAAGTTCATTATCTGCAGTTATAGCTTCAATAGGTATCCCTTCAAGTAGCATATTTTCAACCTCTTTCCAACGTGCAGAATAAGCTGGTGTACATAAGCAGATCAATGGCCTCAACTGTGCTGCTAAGTAATAGTCTCTTAAGGAGGGGAGACCCATACCCCCACTCTCTTTGCTTCGCTGTAAGGTCTTAAACCTGATCCTGGGTTTTTTCCCTGCCATAAATACCTAGATATCATCACATCCCATTCTATAAATTGTTTGGATGGTATTGGCACTGGAAGATTTTGGAAAAGATAAAGCAGTCTTGGCAATGTGTTCATTTTAACTGACTCCACCCTAGAGCTTAAACTCAAGAAAGGGATAACGTTCCAACGCGCGATATCAGATTTCAACTGAGTATTTAAGGGGTTATAATTCAAATCAAATATTTTTGTGATATCCTTTGTTAAGTTTAACCCAAGGTATCTGATTGAATCTGCATTCCATTTCATTTTGTATTTACTTCTGATGTGAATAGGTGGGTTATAGTTAAAGGTGATTACCTGTGTTTTATGTATGTTAAGTTTATATCCTGAGTACATCCCATATTGTTCTAGCAGGTTCATAAGCTTTGGGAGTGACTGTGTAGGTTGTGATAAATATATCAATACATCATCCGCAAATAAAGCCAATTTATTTTCTCCTGATGGCATATTTATTCCTTTAATGTCTGTATTTTGTCTGATCCATTGGGCCAAGGGCTCAATAAATAGACAGAAGAGGAGAGGTGAGGCACAGCAGCCTTGTCTAGTTCCTCTTTCCAGGATGAATGAATGAGATAAATCACCATTGATTTTTATTTTTGCAGAAGGTTTGTCATAAATGGCTTCAAATACTTCAATAATAGATTTATGAAAGCCAAATCTTTCTAAAACTTTATATAAAAAAGCCCACCTAACTGAATCAAAAGCCTTTTCGGCATCTAGGCTAATAATGACTGTTTCTATTCCTTGTTTGATAATCTGATCTATTACGTGCAAAGTTCTCCTAATATTGTCCTGTGTTTGTGTTTGTCTTACAAAACCAGTTTGGTCAGAATGGATAAGTTCTGGTAATATATTTTCAATTCTTTTGGACAGTACAGTTGTAAACAGTTTATAATCTATATTCAGTACATTAATCGGCCGGTAATTACTGCACTCCAACTTGTCTTTTCCATCTGTTGGTAACACAGAAATAATGGCATATCTCCAGGAGGCCGGAATTTCTTTCCTCCTCAACACCCAGTTAAAAGTTCTCAGTAGTACTGGAGCCAGTGTTTCTTTCATAGTCCTGTACCATTCAGAGGTGAAGCCATCTGCACCTGGTGACTTTCCTGTTTTCAATTTACTTATTGCTGCATTTAATTCTCCTATTTCTATCTCAGACAATAATTTGTCATTTTGTTCATTAGTAATGGTAGGTAAATTTAGGGTGGCTAAAAATGATTCAATCTGAAGGTCATCATTTATTTTTGGTTGAGAGTATAGCGATTTGTAAAACGCTTCAAAACTTTGCTGAATTCTCTCTGTACGTGTCTCAATATTCCCAGAGTAAGGATTTCTTATTTTATGTATTGAATTATCTGCTTGTTGTTTGCGTAATCTGTAAGATAGAAGTTTAAGAGATTTTCCACCAGCTTCATAGTAACGTTGCTTTGTAAATAACATTTTCTGTATTTCTAAGGTATTGATTTCATCTATTTTCTTTTTTATTCTATTCATTTTTAATCTGGTTTCCTTATTTAGAGTCTCTACATGGTCTCTTTGCAGTTCCTTTAATTCCTTTTCCAAATTAATGAGCCTTTCTTTTCTGAGTTTCTTTTCATACGACGAGATAGCTATTAATTTTCCCCGGAGTACCGCTTTGAGCACATTCCAGAGCACAGACGGCGTCACCTCCCCATTATCATTCAGCTCCAAATATGTTGAAATTTCCTTCCTTATTTTTTCCTTAATCTGTGGATTATTTAGAAGATTTGAATTCAGACGCCACGGTAGAAATCTTGGTTTATTATCTAAATTTATTGACATGTATATAGGGCTATGGTCTGATAAGGCAATTGGACCGATATCGCAGTGTTCTATTCTGTGAAAGTCTTTTCTAAAGGTGAAAAAGTAATCTATTCTACAGTAGACTGCGTGAGGTGAGGAGAAGTAGGTAAAATCTCGGCCAGATGGGTACAATTCTCTCCAAACATCGATAATTCCCACTTCCCTCATCAAAGCATTCACTTTCTTACTAATAGCATTTGAATCTGGCTTTCTATTAGATGAGTCTAATCTAGAATTCAAATGAATATTAAAGTCCCCTCCACAGATTAAGGTGCCCTGGCTTTTTGTAGTCATTATTTCAAATATTTTCTTGTAGAATAGCCAGTCACTTCCAGGGGGGATATAGACATTCAGGAGGGTTATTAAGGATCCGTTAATTCTCCCAGTAACCAATACAAATCTTCCTTCTTTGTCCCTTACTTCTGACATGTGTTCATATTTAACTTTACCAGATATCAGTACAGCCACACCTCTGCGGTGTCCTGATTTATAAGACGATGAGTATACGTCTTTGAAACCCATTTTATTTAGCTTATTATGCTCCACATCACTTAGGTGTGTTTCCTGTAGGAATGCAATTTGAATGTTACCTTTTTTTAATTTGGACAAAATTTTCCCCCTTTTGATTGGACTGTGTATACCATTGACATTATAAGAAACTACTTTTAAAGTTTTACCCTGCATATATAAACAAAAAATCAGCATCCATACACTTCCTAGGAAAGCCTCCCCTCCTGAAGAAACTGAAAGGGAGTGAACATAAAGAAAAAATATTGAACCATAAATACAAAACAAATAAACATGTAATATAACAGAATGTGTGACTTCAGCTTCAGAGGTCTTTGTTGTGTGACCCTACTGGAGCCTCTAGGGAAAGCCCTCCCCGTAACCAGAAGAGGGGGCCCTAACTCAAGGTAGCAGCACTCATACGACCCCTACTGCCCCTGTAATTCTTAAATTTAGTAATTAACATTATTAACCAGAATTACCAGGTAAAACAACAATTTCCCCATTTAAATTTAGGTTTTTATATTTTTAAATGCACATATTCAAACCATCAGACTTTGAAGGGGAAAGCATCAAAAGAGGGGGCTCATCTACCAGAAAAACATGACCAGTCTTAATTTAAGTTGCTGGAGGCGAGACCCGCCTGAAAGACTGTAGTTTCTCCTTGAAGTTAGACTCTCGTCTGGAGTGGGATGCGCGTTTTCCCCTTCGTTGGCTGCTCCTCTCCCATGTCAACTGACGCAGTTTGTCCATCAGAGTCTCTGGAGGTTTGACGATCTCTACGGGGTATCCTCTCTTGGACGCTTCCTCAGCGCTCTCGTAGATCAGGTTTCGTCGTTGTAATTAACTTTCAGTCGCGCTGGGTACAGGGTCCGGAATGAGATCTGACGATCCTTAAGGATCCTTAAGGATTTCTGAGTATGCCCTTCTTTTTTGAAGAATACGCGGCGCATAGTCGTTGTCCAGGTTAACTCGCCTCCCTTGCCAGGTAAAACCCTTTTTCTGCCAAGCTAAACGGAGAACATTCTCCTTTGTTTAGAAGCTGAGGAATCTCACCAGGATGGATCTTGGCGCTGCGTCTTCAGGTGGCTGTGGTCCGAGCGCACGGTGCGCTCTTTCCAGCTGCAGAGGCATCTCGTCGGGTATGTCGAGGTTTTCGCGGAGTAACTGTTCCACAAACGTAATCATGGATTGAGACTGCTTTTCGGCTCCCTCGGCGACCCCATAAATCCGTATGATTTCACGTCTAGAACGGCACTCCTGATCAGTTATTTTAGCATCGAGGGAGTTATGTAACTTTAGCATTTCTGCTAAAATATCCTCTGTGTTTTGGACTTGTTCCTCGACTTTCATTATTCGCTCTTCTGCCTCATCTAGTCTTACGTTAGTCTTTAGAATTTCCCCTTTAATGTCCTCCAACTGTTGCTTGTTGTCCCTGCGAAAACTCCTCAGGTCCTGAAGGATCAAGTCCAGGTCAGCTCTCTCTTCACTTAGCATTATGTTAGCTGTTTGCTAGCGGTGGTCTGCGTATCGCCTCGTGGTCTTTCGTCTTCATTTATTTCTGGTTGTTGAGTCCCCTTCTTGCCCTTCTGCCTGGTGTCCATCGTTACCCCCTTTTGAACAGAATATATAGAGATGATATTCGCGTTTTTGGGGGGTATTTCCTAAAAAATTTAGAGGGTGCAGTCGAGAGCTCTCTAGTTAAGCTGCCATCTTGCCTGTGTACCACCCTACGAGCGTATTTAATCCTAAAAATAAGGTCCAGGTGTCAAAAAACCAAACTTAACCTTTAACTTCCTTGATGCAGTCTATGATATAAAATAAAAAAGATATTAGAAAATAACTAGTATAACTAGTAGCCAGTATGTTATGAGTCTGTTGCAGGGTTACCAGAGTCCTTTATCCAAGGCCACCATGTAAAGGTACGACATATGTTAAGCAGCTCACGATGGTTGTCTGAAAGGTCTGACTGGATACAGTCAGAGCCAAACGCTTCCTGTCCACTTTGTTGACTTGAGCCTACACTATCCAACACCGCAACATTTCTGATAACACCTTTAAGAAATGGATTTAAAAGAAAAATCGCATAAATTACTAGTTGTGTGTGAGGGACCAGTCTCAGGACAATTATTGTTATTGTTATGATACACATTGTCAGTAATTTTTCACAATAGAAGTAAAAAAAAGAGAAATCACAAATGCACAACCATTTTATCATCTTTATATCAAATATATAGAGAATCTTATTACATGATTAATTTAATTAAAAACAATTTTACACAATCAAATTTACAGCATTTGCATAAAGATATGCCAGATTTTCTCGCAAATTAAGTTATTTCAAAATAACACAGATTCATAAAAACTAGTTTGTGTAAACATGTTCACATTCTTTCAGAAAAACAAACCATTTTTTCCCTGTTGAAGTGCTGACCCACTGAGCAGTGATGTAAAACGAAACTCTGCTGCTGTTTTGTAACCGATGGCAGACTTTCAGCCGTCAGAGCTCCATAGTCCACGTGTGCTTCAGAAAAACAGCTGCACTTGACATTTTTGTAAGCACTTAAAGCCCAGCTCGTGTGATTAACTCTGATAAGTGGCATGCTAAAAACCAGCAGGTAGAGACTGTTCACAAGGCTCAATTCAGGATGTACCTGTTTGTTTACATCAAGGATAAAAAAATACAGCACAACCCAACAGAACATAAAAAGAGACAATACAGAAAAACACACTATAGGAAAACTAAACTGATTTTCAAAAGAAATTCAACCAACCATAGGATGAAATAATAGAATGATCCTTTTGAGTCTCCGGAGCGTTGTAGATGCCCTCTAATAGATGCTGAACACAAGCAACACAGTGACAAGCTGCGGCGCATTTTTGTCTCAATGCTCTGATTTTATTCTTCTGTCTGTCGCCTGCATTGACGCAGACAAGAAAATAGCTAATGGATAAAACCCCTTCATCTGTTTATCCCTGCTATTCTCCTCATCCTCTGTCATCACGTTGAGGAAAAAACTCTACAATCACCTTTGCTTACGGGGAGCTAACACAGGCATACAGGTGGAAGAAACTCCCATTCAGCACCGACTGCTGCCATGAAACATGATTCAACATCCACTCCAACTGCCTCCTTACATTCCCTCTTTCACAGAAGGTGCTTCAATATGATGAATCAACAGCTGCATCAACCCGCCTTTAAATACTTTTAATAATAAATAATGTAGGTGTGGCAGTGAAACTCATCTGATATTTCAACATCAATCAATCATTAATCTTTATTTGTTGAGCTCCAGTCCATAAAAAGTTTTATCTAAAGGCACTTTACAACAGAGCAGGCTGAAGACTTCATTTATAGATACACATATATACTATATATATATATATTTGTATCTACTCATACATACAGCCAGAGATGTATCCATCCAGACAGAGACAAAGGGACTAAAAATAAGAATTTATGATAGAGACAAACCCATGGATGCTTAGATCATAGATCTGTCCTCATCACATTTGTCTCTGCTGAATATAGATTCAATCAATCAATCTTTATTGTTATAGCACCATATTTGTTGAATATAAATTTATTAAAGGTAAGCCCCTTGAGAGGGACCTCATGTCTACAGTGGGGAAAAAAAGTATTTAGTCAGCCACCAATTGCGCAAGTTCTCCCACTTAAAAAGATGAGAGAAGCCTGTAATTTTCATCATAGGTACACTTCAACTATGAGAGACAAAATGAGAAAAAAAAATCCAGAAAATCACATTGTCTGATTTTAAAAGAATTTATTTGCAAAATATGGTGGAAAATAAGTATTTGGTCAATAACAAAAGTTCATCTCAATACTTTGTTATATACCCTTTGTTGGCAATGACAGAGGTCAAACGTTTTCTGTAAGTCTTCACAAGGTTTTCACATACTGTTGCTGGTATTTTGGCCCATTCCTCCATGCAGATCTCCTCTAGAGCAGTGACGTTTTGGGGCTTTCGCTGGGCAACACGGACTTTCAACTCCCTCCAAAGATTTTCTATGGGGTTGAGATCTGGAGACTGGCTAGGCCACTCCAGGACCTTGAAATGCTTCTTACGAAGCCACTCCTTCGTTGCCCGGGCGGTGTGTTTTGGATCATTGTCATGCTGAAAGACCCAGCCACGTTTCATCTTCAATGCCCTTGCTGATGGAAGGAGGTTTTCACTCAAAATTTCACGATACATGGCCCCATTCATTCTTTCCTTTACACGGATCAGTCGTCCTGGTCCCTTTGCAGAAAAACAGCCCCAAAGCATGATGTTCCCACCTCCATGCTTCACAGTAGGTATGGTGTTCTTTGGATGCAACTCAGCATTCTTTCTTCTCCAAACACGACAAGTTGAGTTTTTACCAAAAGTTCTATTTTGGTTTCATCTGACCATATGACATTCTCCCAATCCTCTTCTGGATCATCCAAATGCTCTCTAGCAAACTTCAGACGGGCCTGGACATGTACTGGCTTAAGCAGGGGGACGCGTCTGGCACTGCAGGATTTGAGTCCCTGGCGGCGGAGTGTGTTACTGATGGTAGCCTTTGTTACTTTGGTCCCAGCTCTCTGCAGGTCATTCACTAGGTCCCCCCGTGTGGTTCTGGGATTTTTGCTCACCGTTCTTGTGATCATTTTGACCCCATGGGGTGAGATCTTGCGTGGAGCCCCAGATCGAGGGAGATTATCAGTGGTCTTGTATGTCTTCCATTTTCTAATAATTGCTCCCACAGTTGATTTCTTCACACCAAGCTGCTTACCTATTGCAGATTCAGTCTTCCCAGCTTGGTGCAGGTCTACAATTTTGTTTCTGGTGTCCTTTGACAGCTCTTTGCTCTTGGCCATAGTGGAGTTTGGAGTGTGACTGTTTGAGGTTGTGGACAGGTGTCTTTTATACTGATAACGAGTTCAAACAGGTGCCATTAATACAGGTAACGAGTGGAGGACAGAGGAGCCTCTTAAAGAAGAAGTTACAGGTCTGTGAGAGCCAGAAATCTTGATTGTTTGTAGGTGACCAAATACTTATTTTACCGAGGAATTTACCAATTAATTCATTAAAAATCCTACAATGTGATTTTCTAGATTTTTTTTTTCTCATTTTGTCTCTCATAGTTGAAGTGTATCTATGATGAAAATTACAGACCTCTCTCATCTTTTTAAGTGGGAGAACTTGCACAATTGGTGGCTGACTAAATACTTTTTTTCCCCACTGTATGTGGTTGTAAAGATAGTTACTATGGATGTATAATCAATAACAACCATGGATAGAGAGATCAATCTAATATTAAAATTAATATCTACAATGATTATAATTTGGAGAGGAATGATGTTGATTCCTGTCCGCTCTGTAAAGTTTTATAAAGTTACTGAGATATCAGTGCTTGATGTAAGTCAATAGAAAGCTGCCACATCCAGTTAGCTCCAGTTTGAAGCATTAAAGCTGTTAAATTAGGTTTCTCTGTATTGATATGATAGTGCTAGAACTGAATATTGCAATAATACTACACATGCAATGACTCAGCATAGTTCAGCATAAAGGCATTCACTCCCTTCTCTTTGTAGCCGTCACTTATTTCGTTGCCTACAGCAGGCTCAGGTGTGGCTAGATAAATCTCAGGTCAAGGGTTGGACTGTGGCCTGATGGTTTAACTCTGTAGTAGTGTTCCCTGAGTCTGAATCACAGGAGAAGTAATCCAGTTTTTACAAGGTTTATTTAAAAAACATGAAAACCACAGTATCACACATCTCACCAAACGCACATGCAGAAGTAGTGTTTTTGTGGCTGTACCTAAAACTCTGTAAAAATATTTACAGAGTGTATATCTGTAAATTACACATTTTCAGATTGTGGTTCTTAAAAGCACAAACACTCACATGGCTCGTGCTTGTTAAAGGCAAATCTCACCCAGTCTCTGAGCACCAGTTCATGAGGTAGAGGAGGAACCAAGTGTTCCCTCTCAAAGACTAAAGTCTCTCTGAAAGTAGAAGAAACACTTGTAAACTGTACCGTCTTCTTCTGCCGAGACCTCCCTCTCCCCGGCCACTTCGTCCAGCTCTTCCCAGGGGATCCAGAGGCGTTCCCAGGCCAGCTTGGAGACATAGTCCTTCCAGCGTATCGTACCGGTGGGATGTGCCCTGAACACCTCACCAGGGACGCATCCTGACTAGATGTCTGAGCCACCTCATCTGGCTCCTCTCAATGAGAAGGAGCAGTGGCACCTCATATGCTTGGACCACCTCAGTCTCCTCCTTTTCAGGAGTCTCATATTTCTGCCCTTGTGATGTTTTGGCTTAACTGTGAACATCACAGAGGTGCAATACAGTGGTGCAGGGATTACGTCATTTTGAGGGCCAACTTGGAGGTTAGCGTCATGCAGGTTCCCCTCACAAAAAGCCGAAGAGTATCATTGACTTTTTCAAAGTAATTGTTGAAAAAAAGTTTGGTTAAAAAAACAAAAAAGGGATGAAACTCACACTTTGTCCATAATGATAATCTTGACAAGTTAGCATCTGGCAGTATGGTGGCGTAGCAGGTATTGCACGTGCCTCACAGCAAGAGGTTGTTGGTTCAGTTTTTCTGTGTGGAGTTTGCATATTCTCCCTGTGCATGTTTGGGTTCTCTCCAGGGACTCAGGCTTCCTCCCACGGACCAGAAACATGCTCATTAGGTTAATTGGTGACTCCAAAGTGCCCTTAGGTATGAATGTGAGCGTGCATGGTTGTCTGTCACTCTATGTGGCCCTGTGATTGGCTGGCGACTGGTTCAGGACGTATCTGCCTCTTACCAAATGTCAGCTGGGATAGACTCCAGCCCCCCATGACCCCAAAAGGGATAAATGGTAAAGATGATGGATGGATGGATGGACTATGAGCATCACTGACATCAGCTTCTTAAAAGTGTGATTTGTAGGGATGCATGATATTATCAGTTTGATATCGGTATTGGCCGACATTGAAATTTTTGCAGATATTTACAGCCCGTATATCGGCTCAAATATCAGCCATATATCAGCAAATTATACAAATGTACAATATTGATATACCTTCTCTTCACTGCATGGGTACATTCAAAAATCAAGGGTGTTAAGTACAGAGCTTGTGCTCTTGACCAGAAATATCGGTATCAGGATTGGCGATAATGAATTATGAAATATCAGTGTAAAAATATAAATCAATATAGAAATTAATCAATATAAAAAACTGATTTTCCAGCATGGGGAGCTGCACCACTCTGATAAATAAAATAAAAAAATGCCTGCCAGATACCAACCGAGCAAAGCAATGACCAGATCCTTACCTTTTTTAACTTCACATAAAGTTG
This sequence comes from Cetoscarus ocellatus, assembly GCA_037902135.1. Taxonomy (NCBI): domain Eukaryota; kingdom Metazoa; phylum Chordata; class Actinopteri; order Labriformes; family Labridae; genus Cetoscarus; species Cetoscarus ocellatus. The sequence goes on from JBAMNC010001513.1 coordinate 18,904, forward strand.
AAATAACCAATCCTTCATGTGACCGTTGCATGTGAGCTCTGGTCAAATCCTGATTTAGGATCGCTCCTCTCCAGCAATAGTTAAAGGGTTTAGAGTAACGTCTTGGGCATTTAGTGCCATTTCTGCATTGACGAGTCGCATTCTTCAGGTTTGGTCCGTGTCGTCATTACAGTTTACTTTGGGGGTATACTGCATCATAATATTCCCTTATTGGAGTCACCCTTTACTCTTCTGCATTTTGTCTGCAAACAAAAGGAAACAGAATTCAGTCCTGAGGCTCATTGAGCTCAAACAACCAGCCTGGAATAAGTTCTTATATGCTCACCAGCCACTTTATGATGTGCACCTGTCCAAACAGTTGTTAATGCAAATTGATAAATAGCCAATCACATGGCAGCAACTCAGATCATTTAGGCAAATAGATGAAGAAAGGTGATTTAGGTAACTGTGAACGTGGCATGGTTGCTGGTGCCAGCGGAGCTGGTCTGAGTATTCTGAAATTGCAACGACCGTTTCTTGGGTTTACAGAGAATGGTCTGAAAAGAGAAAAATCCAGTGAGCGGCAGGTCTTCGGGCAGAAATGCCTTGTTGATGTCAGAGGTCAGAGGAAAAGAGCCTGAGCTGTTCAAGATGGTATAAAGGCAACAGTCACTCAAATAACCTTTCATTGCCACTACGGTTTGGGCAACAGAGAGACCACGCTAAGGCTGAACGATTTTAGGAAAAGATCTAATTGTGATGTTTCTGGCAGATATTGCAATTTCAGTTCGATTCACAATTTTCTTCAAATCAAGCTTCAGTGCAATATTCACTATGTTTATAGTATGGAAATCAATGATCAAAAGCAAATAACACATTATTCATCATCTAATATTGATGATTAATAATCTGTTTTAATTATTTAAGAGATACTCCAACTTCTACTCTTAAACAGGCTTTGTGTTGTTGACCTGCTTACCAGCACTTCCAAAATGCAAATTTCCTGCAAATTTGTAAAATAGTTGACACTACAGATCCTGGGTCAGTCAGGAGCGCTGCAAAAAATTCACATGATTGCGTTGCCTGAAATTGCAATTTCAATCCGAAAACAATAAATCCTCAGCCTAAGACCACACCTGGTGCCGCTCCTTTCTGCTAAGAACAGGAAACTGAAGCTCTAATTCTCACAGGCTCGCCTAGATAGTAAAAAATGTTCCTGTTCTGATGAGTCTGGATTTCTGCTCCACATTCAGATGGTAGGGTCAGAATTGGTGTGAACATCATGAAAGCATGAATCCATCCTGCCTTGGATCAGCGGTTTAGGTGCTGATGGTGGAATGGTGGTCCCTTAGTCCCACCTGAGCATGGTTTAAACCCCACAGCCTACCTGAGTACTGCTGCTTTATGACCACATTGGATCATCTTCTGATGGAGACTTCCAGCAGCTCCATGTCTCAAAGCTCAGATCATCTCAAACATGCTTCTTGAACATGGAGATGAGTTCACAGTACTGCAGTGGCCTCCACAGTCACCAGATCTCAATATAATTGAGCACCTTTGGGATGTGGTGGAACTTGCATCCTGAATGAGCAGCTGATGAATTTGCAGCAACTGTGTGATGCTATCATGTCAATGTGGACGATATCTCGGAGGAGTGTTTTATTACCTTGTTGAATCTATGTCTATAAGATCGAAGGCGAAATGGTTCCAACATGATTCTTGCTAGGGGTGCCTAATAAAGGGCCAGTGAGCGTTACCTTCAGTTATATTGGTAAAGATGTATAAGATGAATCATAAAGGAAGTGTTTATTAGGTGTGTTGTCATTTGCTGGTGCCTGGTGATTCTTGTTCTTTTTACTTGTTTGTGTTTAACTGACAGCTTTGTGCTGTCGCTGATAGTCTTACTCACTGTAGTGGGATAGTTTGTCCTGGGCGTCCCCTTTCTCCATGTTGGCTTTCCTGTCCAAGAGACATTTTTATTAGTACACATTGCACATGACATGTCTCAAAGGGATACGCCAATTTTTTTGTTTTCATGTCTTGCCTCATCCCAAGTCCATGACAGCAGGTAGACACCATTTTTTCGACTGTGCTGCAGTAACACAGAAGAGATGGGCAGAGCTTGCCCACCACAAATTAGCTTAGCTCAAACAATGGAAATCAATGGGTAGTGTTAGCCTGCCTCTTCACGTGTGCTTGTTGTGACTCGTTTTTTTATCGCATTGTTTTACATGATCTATTTTTAGACTAAGATTAGCACTTTATGTAGTTTTTGGAAGAAATACATTCGAAACTAAACGCAGGGTAGATAAAGATTGATGGTAAGGATTATGGCCAACTTTTGTAAGAGAGGACAAGGATGATGACAAGCTCATAGGACCATTTAGAGTTGCTGAAGAGTCTATCTGATGACTGAAAGCAGAGACAGACTAACACTACCCATTGACTCCCAGTGTTTAAGCTAAGCGAATTAGTGGTTGGCGCACTCTGCCTGTCTCTTCCTTGTTACTGCAGCACAGTCTAAAGAATGGAGTCTATTGCTTTTATTTGTCATGGACAAATAAAGTTTGTCACGGACTCGGGAGTGAGGCAAGACTAGAAAAAAAAAAAAGTTGGTGTATCCTTTTAAAGTAGAGCCAGTAGTATTGCTGTTGATATTTACCTTTTTACACGTATGGAAAAAGTTTTTTTTTATATGCAATGACGATGAATGCGATCAGTCCAGCGACCAAAACCCCGCAGCCACTCCAGCGCCAATAGCTGGGTCATGATTGTTTCTGAAACAAACAAAGAGATTCAGTTTATCTAACATCTGAACAAACAAACCTCAGCTCAGACTCTGTGAGAACGTGTCCTCATTTGTCTTTTTGAATGAATGACTTTTTATTTTGGTTACATAAATGTTAAGAATAAACATAGATACAATCATACAACACACTACACAAACTTGTCAGTAACTGAAAAAGTGTAGGCTGAAGCTTGTGGCTTATTTTTGCCTCTCCTGTACAATCCCTGATAAATTTGACATATAAGAGAAACAAAAACATTTAAGACACCTCTTTAAATCATAATACTGTACATTAAGTTTTTCTGGACTTTAAGAAAGTTTGACCTATTTTAATTCATCATGTGCTCTCCTCCGAAGTTTTATCCCCAAACCTGATACACATCTGTATTTATTTATTCTAACTTTTCTTGTTTCAAACATAAGCACACCTCTTCAATTACATTTTCCTTCTCCTACGTTTAAAAAGTGTATGAATATAAGCAGCCCTACATTAATACATTACATTAAACCCTTTTTCTATTATATTTAGGATTACCAGCTAAGATCTTCACAAAGATGTTACAGTGACGTCTGTTACCAGTTGTCTACCTGCTGTAAAGGAGTCAAATATCAGACCTTTGTGTGTCTATATGTGACTGTGTAATAAGGCAACACTTCTGTCATGCACTGTTTGTTTGTTGTTTGTACAGATTTGCAGTTCGTAGTTTCTCCTTACCTGGAATTTCTTTTATCACCAACACGGTGCATTTCACCGAAGTCTCCCTCTTCAGTGTTGACTTCACACGTGTAAGCCCCCTCCTTATCTTTTGTTAATCCCTCTAGCGTTAGGGCCCTGATGCAGACAGATCCTTTACATGCTTTTCCCACCTCTCAGTGACTTTGAAGGAGGCGTCTGTGGCGTTTTTTGTCAGGATGATTTCACTGTTGAGTCTCCAGGAGAAGCTTTTTGGGGGTGTGCTCAAAGAAGGGCACTGGATTGTGGTTGTGGCTTCTGAAGTAGTGATCAGAGCTGGAAAGACTGCACACAGTAACAAACACAAGGTGAAAAAACACTTTCTTTAGGCTCAAGGTCAATTACATATCATTTTAAGTCAGAATAGACAAGTGTCTTGAAGCTGCTCCAGCCTCAGGACCAACAACTCCTTTGTCCTTCAGGCCATCAGACTGTACAACTCCTCCGTGGGTGGGAGGAGAAACAACAGGAAGAAAGAGGATGGGAAGGAGCTGTAGCCAGCAGCCGTATTTATATTTAGATTATTATTTATATCTGTAAATTGTGTTTACTTTTTATTTTTTGATACCCTATGTGCTTTTTTACCATGTGCTGCTGGAGTCCTAATTTCCCTCAGGAGTCTTCCAAAGGGATTAATAAAGTTCTGTCTAATCTAATCTAACAACCACCTTTTTTAATGAGAATTTGTGTCTTAATTTTAAAATGATGACATCAAAATCTCACCTTAGCACCCACCTGTTTCAACCTCTCCCAGGTCTAATCAACCAGAGTGATAAAAATACCTGCATGGGGTAACCACGGCCTACTGTATGTAAGACCAACTGAAAAAAACAAATTTCTCCTTGGGATTAATAAAATATTTGATTATGATTCTGAAGTACACCTTTTTATTCATTGTGACAGCTATTCCAGCAGTGAACACCTGCTTCAGGGTATTTAAATTAATAAACAAAATGCAAGTTGGTTGGTTGGAAGACATTGAGCATGCGTGTAAAACATGTCCCATGTAAGCACGTTCTCCATGTCCCACTTGTTGCTCTCGGGTGGCAGTGAAGAAGCAAACCATTTTGTATTAAGAGCCAAAACAAGCTCAGCAGCGTCTGCAGCAGGAATGCATCACTGTATTCCCCGTTGTTTCTGTTGTCGTCGGGGGTTATGGCAGAGGGTTAAGGTAGAGAAATGGGGGCACAAGTCTATTGTTTTTGAAAATGTAAATGGCAAGGGCAAGCATTTTGGGAATTTATTCAACTCTGGGGCTCAGTTTGCATTTTTGGCTCTACAAAATGCCAGATCTGTGTGGACAGAAAGCCCCTGTCTCATGTGGGACGTCCCCCTTAGGTTAAAGACATTGGCTAACATGTTATAAAAGCTTCCGAGAAGGCATGCATCCAAACATTTAATTTTGCTCTATTTCCTTTGAAAAATGTAAAAGTGTTTTTGTTTCCCTAGAGATCAGGAGGAAAAGTGCAGATTAATTATGGGAAAAACAGATTTTTTAACCTGAGGACAGTGACCTATGATCCAAAATCTTGAGAAAACAACCAAAATGTACTCTATCACAGCAACATGGGATAAAAAAGTGCTCTTGTCTATTCAGGCTGTCCAACAAGCACACGTGCCCACTTTGGGTCGCTCTGTGGCCTTTTTTGGGTTCTGGTGAACCAGTTGAGAACCTCTGATAATGACTGTATTATTGAGTTTGTCTTACAAAGAAACAAACACGTACTTGTTTTGGACCAAGTTGCCCTCCTTTCGCTTGTTCCAATGCTGATGGTGCAGATGTAGTTCAGAGTCTCTCTATTGGGGACGGTCACAGAACTACTGATGCTGAAGAGCTGATCAGTCTCTTTAATTGTCGGGTCTTCGGTCGGACTGGTGGGAGGGTTGGAGGACCAGGTGAGCCCAGGTCGAGGGTAGATCTTGTCTGAGCTGCAGGTGATGCTGTCTCCTTCCTGCCGGATGTCAACTTTAGAGGGTGGAGCTGTAAGACAAATCAGACTTCAGGAACATGATTTTAAATTGAGACCTAATGACGACTCAATCAGTTTCATTTTGGTGCTTTTAATACAAACATGACATAAAAACACCGTAATGTACGACTTTAAAAAATCTGCCAAGTCAGAGTTCTTTCAAAATTATGATGTGATCAGTTTACAAAATGCGAAGTCACGCAAAGTCGGAAAATCGAATTGACCCTTCGCTAAGCTCCGCCCCCTGTGGTTACTGTTGCTACGTCTGTCAAGCTGTTCCCTCGAGAATGAATAATATGGAGTTTTAGTGATACCATGTGAGTTATATCGTAAGGAAATATCTAGAAATTTTCTGGACAAATTCTTCTAGATATCAGAAAGAAGCAGACAGAAAGGTCTCCAATATCTTTTTACATACATTCACCAAAATCAAATGTTGTCAGAGTTCAAATGAAGCGGGACATTAAAAACAAAGGGGAAAGCTCACAGATGTCAGTGCAACGCGTCAAGAACCCCATGTGTTGACATTTCCCGTTCAAAACAATCACAGACAAGAACAACAATATTTATTGTACAGCAGGTTAAGTCCATATATATTTGTTTAAGTGAATTTTAATTGTTAAGTTAGCTTTTCATTATCGTATGTGTTTGCCCAATTCTAGGGCGTCCATTCACAAAATGCTCAAAGATATCAGCATGTCAGAAACTTGTCTCTGTCTGGTAAGTTTTTCTTTTGCTCAAATATTACCCAGTGGCTCAAGGTTTAACAGAATTAACCAACTATTGAGACGTCTTTGCTTGCTAATGTTATCGTTACCTAACACACAGAGCTATGGTTAGCTAACGTTAAGTAGCACCTTACTTTAGAACAAACATAGGTGTTTGTGCTTTATCCACACTCAGCATCTTTCTTCTTGCGTCTTGGTCTTGGGGAAGGCAGAAAAATCATCACCACCCTCCAAACATCTTGGATATTCACTGTCGGACTTGCTGGTCCCATATGCACACCGCTAAGGCATATCGTTTTCTGCCGAAAGCTTGGACAGGCCTCTCATGCATAGTTATGGTTGCTAACATGGTAGCCATTTGTGGGAGGAGCTTTACAAAGGGTCAATTGAAGTTAATTTGTTGGTGGGACCACCCTATATGAGGGAACTGAATGAGGGGAAATGGGGGATTTCGTCACACTCCCTGTTACATGTCCCATTTTGCAACCAGAGAGTACGACTTCCAAGATGAACTGGAATGCACCATTAGATTCCTGCCCTACAGTGTCCACATTTATTCTTTATTACATTACAGCTATTTGCTGGTTGAGCTGTTGACAGCCTGCCTTCAGTTTGTAACCATATGGCTCAGGGTAGACCAACATCAAGTGGTACCCAGGGTTGCCCATCCCTGAATTGGACTTAAGTATCATGTTAAAATCTTAGAATGTAGGTTTCCTGTAAATATGTGATTCTCAACTAGTGGGGTCATGACCCAAAAGTGGGCCACGAACCTTTGCTTGTCCAAAAAGTGTTCGAAAAAAATCCTGTGCTTTTTATTTTGCATTGGACTGCCATCTTTTCACACTGCTTGTCAATAGGTGGTGCTAATTAAATGCTACATTTACACCTGTTTTAATAGAAAGGTGTTTGTTATATGTTAATTAAGCAGGTACTCAGCTCAAGCTAAATGTTTTTAAGATTTTTTGAAACAACTTCCAAGTAGCAGGACTTTTTATTTCATGTTTGAGCTTGAACGCTCTGTTGACTCGTGTTTGTGGCAAGTCTCAGCGTCTTCTTAGTGCTACTAATTAATAATATGAATACAGGGCTGTTCATTATGTATCCACTGACGCAGGGTTATCAGCTACAGTTAGATTTGTAGTATTTAAGCCTTACGTCCCTCAGATGCACTTTTTGGTTTCAATTGAAATTAAGCTAGTTGAGTGTAAAAAGGAAATATTTCCCACATTCAGGTCATTTTGGTTTCTTATTAAACTTTTTTGTGATATTCCGTTCTATCTCCGATTTCAAGTGCAGCATCTTTTTATTTAATAAATTTGAGAGGTTGAAAATTTTCCTCGATTTGGATCGCAGCTCGACATAAAGGGGTGACAGCGGGTCCCAAAGCCAGACCAGTTGAGAACCAGTGATATAAATAGTGTCTGTTTTATAAGGTGGAATGATGTGGTTGTTAAGGAGGGGCAGAGGGTTAGTGGTGAACAATAGCTGTGAAGGAAGGTAGACTTGAAAAATACAAATTACAAAAAATTACAACAGGACTTTGTACTTTCAGGATGACATATAAAAATGATGCGGTAATCACATGTCATGTTGGTTTTTATTACGATGTTTGTCATTATACTGCAGTTCATTTTAAGAATAAAGAAGCACAAGAGTTTGGTATAAACTTGAAGTTATTGGTGCAAGCCTCACAGAAATGTGCTCAAGTTTTCTAAAAAGTTCAGAATAAGGTGACATTTGTAGTGTAACAAAATCACACCACAGAAGAACAGAAATGTGGTTTTTTTTTTAAGAACGCTCTACCAGAAGGCCGTGGGCTTCTTTTGTTTTCTGTCTCTTTCAGCGCTTTAAGCTTCTGCAATAAGTTTTCCTCAAACTCAGAGACGATATAAAACTGTTCAGCAGGTTCTTATCTACAGGATGACCTTCCACACAGCCTTGCAATTTTTATGGTATCAGATTTCCTCTCTGTGAGTGTGCAGAGATATCAGACAATAGGACAGTAGTTTAACTCAGAGGGTTTAACACACAGCTACTTGGAGAACATGACATACCAACTCCAGATCAGATATTAAAGGGATAGTTTGGGTTTTTTGAAGTGTGGTTCTGTGAGGTACATGAGCCTCTCTGTCTGTTCAGAAATGCTAATGCTATACATTGATGTACATTGTGCCAGATCCTCCGCTTGACGGGCTATGATGTCTTCATTTCTCAAATTAACTGTATTCGTACACACAGAAATGCAAGGCTGGTGTTTTCAGACGTATCCACTGTGGTGGGACCCGTTTTCAAAAATGTGCATTTTCAGGCACTTGAAATGTCGCATCTGTGCAGACAAAACTCTTACACGATTAAAAACTTGTGCGGATATGCCTGAATTTGTCTCAGTGTGGACAACCCCTTAGTGTAACACTTATGTACATGAAAAATAAAGCAAAATTTAAAAAATGTACGAAATTAAGGTGTAAATATATACAACACAATTACAAAATATAATGAATAGAATATGCAAGGTAAAATCAATGAAAGATAAGAATTAATCTGAAGAGATAAGGCTAAGGCTAAGGTCAGTCTTTTCTGGCTCAAGAGAGCTAGCTCATCCGCATTTGTAGCAGCAGTTAAAATCCTTTATTCAACCCTAAATTAAGAAACCTTGACTAACTTCATTCATGGCTCAGCAGCACCCAAACATTGCACATCTATTCTGTAAACAATAGAGCATTTTCCCTGAAACACAGAAAATATCTTTTTTAAACAAAGGCTGACACTACAAGTCAGAACAAATAAAATCTCAAAAGTACTCAATCAACAATAGCACTCGCTTCCCTGACATCTCTACATCAGTCTATACAGATTTTTTTGTCAATACAAACCAACATGTCACCCTTTGATGGGTTTGGACATCTGACTGACCAGTCCTATAGAACTGATCAGTTGACCAATCAGAGCGCACTAGGCTTAAAGAGACAGTGAGACAGAGAGAGCATACAGCACAATCAGGGGGACCTCACCTGTGATAACTAGCAGTGTTTTTGAACCTCAGTGATTGTGAACATATTTTTGCAGTCTTCAAAACTGAAAACATAAACCAGAGATAAGGCAAAATATGGACTCTTTAATGCTAATATAGAAGACTTGAATATCGGCTGACATTTTCATATCTGGTGAAACCAATGTTAAGCTTTTTTTTTAAAAATCCAATAAAAGGTTAAAACAAATAAATAATCATTTACTTTGTAATGATTCAGTTGTAGTGAATCACTTTAGAGGTGCTGTAAAAAGCCGGTCTTGCTGTTTGATGTTTCTGGACTAATTCTTAGTTTCTTACCTTCCACTTCCAGGTTGACATACATCACTTTTTTGCCGGTGACGGTGCTGGTGAAGCACTTATATGTGCCACGGTCCTGAAGCGTCACCCCAGTCAGCTTAAGCGAGCCATTTCCGTTAGAGATCTGGTCATGAAACATCGATGTCCTGCCTCTGAAGCTCTGGCTCTGACGGTCCAACTGGTCTGCGTCGTTGTAATATGAGTGAAGTATGATGTCTGGAGGCAGGATCCAGTGGACCAGAATTTTATCACCCTTATTAAACCTGCATGGTAAGATGCAACTCTTCTTCAAAGTACACACCACAGTATCTGTAAAATACCAGAAAAAAAGATAAAGTAAGACCAAGACTGAGGAAATATACTGATATTAAGCCTAATTTTTATCATCAAACAAAAATAACACCAAATGAAAGATGGAGAAATGTGACGCATGAGGCGGAGTGACTGAAAATCAGCACTGACTTCCTGCCAAACAGCACCAACAGGTTTTCAGGCACAAACCAGAGGAATGCAGAATTCCTGTGACCAGGTAACTGAGGCTTTGTTTTTAAAATAAAAGCCCTGTCTACACAAAAACCCAAAAAACTCATAAATTCTGTTTAATTTAGGGTATGAATTGATGTCAAAGTTCTGGCAGTTCCAGTCACTGAGCACAGCAACGTTAAGGGTCGGTAGTTCACACACACTTGTCAAACTTTAGAGGACATCAGAACAAGTCGATCCTTCAAAGAAAGTTTATTTTTCTACTTTTTATTTTACAAGTTACGAACAAAAAAACACAACAATGACAACACAATGGTCCGAATAAAAATAGTAACATACTGGGGGAGGTGTTTCACATACTTATTCTTTTTGTAGGATCATTGTGGCTGGGATTTGTCCTTGAATGCAGTCCATTTCTGCCATTTTTGTTCAAAATGCCCTTTTCTAACGCCCAAGCAAAAAGTCAATTTTTCAGTGGCATATATTTCCTCAGTAATGTCCAGCCACTGTCTTGACCTTGGGGGGGTCGCTTTTCGACCAGTTCCCTGTTGATGTCTTTTTGGTAGCAAGTCTCAATATTTTAAAGAGGTTTAAACTTTCCTCCATTGTTTGAATGACATTGCTCCAAAATAATTGTATTCTTACACATGACCAAAAAGATATGGGAGTGATTGGGGTTTACATGTCCACACCCCCTCCAACATTTCTGTTGTAAATGTAGTTGTTCAGCCTTTATATGTGGACAGTTTTCAGGGTGTCCCCTTTCCCCTTTCATGAGTCTTTCCACTGTCTCTCTATGTCCTGTCAAAGAAATGCCCCAAAAATAATCTTTGAAAAAAATGTGGTGTTAAAACAAAGGCATTTTAACGTTTAAAGACAGTAACATGGAGTATTTTCTTTTTGCTTCTATGACTTTGCCTTGTCTCCTTTAATTCACATCTTTTACTGCACCAGTCTGACAACAGCACAGCATAACCTTTCTGATAGTCCAGGTTATCCTGGATAAAAGAAAGTCTTTAATTTGCTTGTGCTTGAAAGGGTTGAGGTTTTATGTGCATTACTGCAAAAAAATTAGGTGGATTAAAAGACAGCAGAAGAGTTTGGAGCGATAAGGGTATGAAACAGCAATGCTCATATATCTCCCACCCATCGCCATAAATTTAACTCTGATTCATCCCCACAATGTCCAAAGTGAAGGACAGAAACTGGTAATCTCACACATATTAATAGGGATGGTGGACCCCTGTCATTACTTCTTGGTATTAAAGATAAAGTTCCTTCCAAGGTACAGTGGCAGAGAGTTACACTTGAATATGTCCCACTGGACTACTTAACATGTAAACTACATTTCAGAGATGAGGTTTTTCGTAGAATATGGTATACCCTCTTGGTATACATTGGTCTAAATATTTCCAGTATCCTTACAAGAGGCTTTGTGCTGTAGACTCAACAGTTTGCAATACACCCTATATTGCTACACCTATAAGATGTAAACCTTGGTTGGAGTTTTCCAAGTTATGTCTTTTCAGTGACTTTAAATGGCATAAACATTTGGACAGAAGAACAAAACGCACAGAAAAGACTGCATTAAAAAAAACAACCTAACCTTCATGTGGACATGGCCTGAATTGTTTCTGAGATATTTAAATCTGCATCAGCAGCAAAAAAAAATGCAACTAATGTTTTTAAGATAATTGTGCTCAAAATGTATCTCATAAGATGTGATTGCTTTGAATAAAAATATGGTCCACGGTTTTAAAAAATATTGGATTTTTTAAGATTATTTTTGTGGCATTTTGTGTTTTTTTTTGATAGGAGAGAGTGACTTTGGCCTGGGGAAGGGGGAGCGAGACGGAGTATGGGCTCAGGTAGTAGTAACTGGCCACAGGCTGGATTTGAACCTGGGCTGGGCAGAAGTATGTACATGGGTCGTGCCTGGTTGCTTACCACTCCACCAAACCTTATCTGTGCAAAACGTGCAGTTTTCTCTTCTTTGTTAGGGATGTTCCAAATAAAGGCATCTGTTATTATTTTGTGCCTTTTTTCAACTGTAAATCCTGTAATATATGTCACGCTGTTATGTAAGCCGCAGTCAGTTTTTCACTGTCTTCAGGGCGGAAGGTGGACAAAAAGCCACCAATGTGGATTTTTGTTCAACAGCGTCGCTCTGTTGGCACCACTGGCTTTTGCCATGTGCTTCTGCCGCCTATATTCGGTGGGTGAGCTGTGGCTGTTGAGAGGTAATGGGTCACATTTCTGCCAGTGCTTGTTTTTCATTGAAGAGTCTTTTATAGTCAACAGTGCAAACATTCAGTTTATTCATTTCTTGATGAACCAGTGCTTTGTTTATATGCAGGTTAATGACTTACTGCCAGAGAAAAGTAGTTAAAAAAGTTGCCCAACCCTTGACCTGCTCTGTCTGTCTGTCTGTCTGTCTCTATGGTTTGTACACTTGTAGGGCAAAGTGCTTCAGCTGGCATTACACCACATGGATGTGAGCAGATTTAAAGTGTCAGCTTGTCTGTAATAGGAGACTGTGGCAGCTGCATTTGCAGTCAGAACAGAGCATGGCACGGCCTTTGGTGTATCACATTTGGATACGAGTAAAAGCAAACATATTAGATTAAAATATAGATTTAAAAAATTAGGCTTTTTTGGGCTGAATTTTTATACCCTCAGGCATCTTGTTTAAAAAAATTAAGGCAAGGCAAGTTTATTTGTAGAGCACAATTCGTACACAAGGTACAGTTATGTTCATAATAATAGCAGTGTGTTTAAAAAGGTGAGTAAACTTCAAAATTCTTCAAATAAATTTTATTTTAATGCACACAAATGCATTGGGGACACTGCACATTCTATTTCAGAGCAAGAAAATTGGAAAAAATAATTGAATTTGATAATATTTTACAGAAAGTCAAGAAATATAATGTTAAAAAAATAGCAGTGTTGACATCTTTATTTACAAACTCAAAAATGTAGTGTATAAACTAAGAATTGCTTGATGATTCAACTTTCCTGAGAATCATAAACTAATATTTAGTTGCATAACCACGGTTTCTGATAACTGCTTCACATCTGTGGTGCATGGAGCCTACCAACTTCTGGCACCGGTCAACAGGTATTGAAGCCCAGGACAATTGTACTACGTTCCACAATTGCTCTGCATTTCTTGGTTTTGCCTCATGAACAGCATTTTTTTATGTCAGCCCACAAGTTTTCTATGGGATTAAGGTCCGGGGATTGTGCTGGCCACTCCATTACTTGAATTTAGTTTGTCTGGAACCATGATTTTGCTCGCTTGCTGGTGTGTTTGGGGTCATTGTCTTGTTGAAACACCCATTTCAAGGGCATTTCCTCTTCAGCATACGGCAACATGACTTCTTCCAGTATTCTGATGTACTCAAACTGATCCATGATCCCTGGTATGCCATAAACAGGACCAACACCATAGTAGGAGAAACATCCCCATATCATGATGCTTGCACCACCATGCTTCACTGTCTTCACTGTGTACTGTGGCTTGAATTCAGTGTTTTCAGGTCGTCTGACAAACTGTCTGTGGCCCTTAGACCCAAAAAGAACAATCTTACTCTCATCAGTCCACAAAATATTGGGCCATTTCTTTTTAGGCCAGTCAATGTGGTCTTTGGCAGATTGTAACTGCTTCAGCACATGTCTTTTTTTTAACAATGGGACTTTGCGGGGGCTTCTTGCTGGTAGCTTGGCTTCACATAGACGTGGTCTGATTGTTACAGTACTCACAGGCAACCTTAGATCTTCTCTGATCCTCCTGGAGCTGATCATTGGCTGAGCCTTTGCCATTTTGGTTATTCTCCGATCCACTCAAATAGTCGTTTTTCTTTGTCTTCCTCGCCTTTCTGGTTTTGGCTACCACTTTAAAGCATTTGATATCATTTTAGCTGAACAGCCGATCATTTTCTGAACTTCTTTATAGGTTTTCCTCTCTTTTATTAACTTCTTAATCAAAGAACGCTCTTCTGCTGAACAATGTCTTGAACGACCCATTTTACTCTGTTTTTTCAAGGACAAATGCACAGCCAGCACATGCAGCGTCAGTTGTCTTGATCCTTAAATAAGGACCACCTGTTTAACACCTATTTTTTTCACACAGTCAATTACCTCACTAATTGAACTCAGCACTGCTATTTTTTTGAGCACGCCCCTTTCAGTTAATGATTCAGTTGCACAGAATCTGCAGCATGCACGTCATGCCCGTTGGGTCTGTTGGTTTTCTAGACCTTCACTAAACCTTCTTGAAACTTACTTGGAGTGTAGAAGTTGAAATTCTAGCAAAAACAGTGATTTATCTTGCTAGTGATGTGGGACTGCTATTATTTTGAAGACAACTGTAATTCAAAGTGCTTTACAGAACAAGAAAAATGCATTAAAATCACAATACAAAATAAAAACAAAAATAATCATTATAAAATGAGCTTTAAAAGAGGAGAGTGCAGATAAGATCCTTTCTGTCATATGCACAGTTAAACAGAGCTATTTTGAGCCTAGATTTGAACATTGTCAGTGTAGAGGCCTGTCTCACATCTTCAGAAAGACTGTTCCAGATTTTAGCTGCATAAAACTGGAAACCTGATCCCCCATGTTTAGTCCTGACTCTGGGCACCAGCAGGAGGCCGGTCCCTGAGGTCCTCATAGTCTGAGATGGTTCATATGGCACTCACATGTCAGAGATGTACTTTGGTGCTAGGCCGTGGAGAGAATTGTACACAAGCAGAGCTGCTTTAAAGTCTGTTCTCTGAGCCACAGGAAGCCAGTTGAGGGACCCTGAGCACAGGACTAATGTGCTCGTACTTCCTGGTTCTGGTCAGGACCCGAGCAGCAGCGTTCTGGATGTACTGCAGCTGCCTTACAGCTCGTTTGGAAGAGGCCAGTGAGCAGGCCGTTACAGTAGTCTAACCTACTGGAGACAAATGCATGGATAAGTCTCTCCAGGTCAGGTTTAGACACTAAACCTTTGATTTTGGCAATGTTTTTTAGATGGTAAAAGGCTGCTGATGTTATTGATTTGATGTGGCTGTTAAAGTTCAAGTCTGAGTCCATTATTACCCTTAGATTTCTAACCTGATTTGTAGGTTTTAGAGAGAGAGACTGGAGGGGACTGCTGACACTTTCTCTTTGTTTCTGTGGACCAAATACAATGACTTCAGTCTTGTCTGAATTTAGCTGGAGAAAGTTGTTTTGCATCCACACACTGACCTGTTGGATGCAGTGACAGAGTGAATCCACTGGTCCATATTCACCTGCTGTCAGTGAGACATAGATCTGAGTGTCGTCTGCATAGTTGTGGTAGGACACATTATTACTCTGTATTAACTGGCCTAAAGGCAGCATGTAGAGGTTGAACAGAAGGGGTCCCAGGACTGACCCTTGGGGCACCCCACAGGTCAAGGCCATGTGGCTGAGACACAGTTACCAATTTCAGCAAAGTACTTCCTGTCTTCCAGACAGGACTTCAACCAGTTTAGGGCAGTGCCAGAGATGTCCACCCAGTCCTCTAGTCTCTGTAACAGGATCTCATGATCCACAGTGTCAAAAGCAGCACTCAGATCTAGCAGGACTAAAACTGAGACTTTGCCTGCGTCAGTGTTCAGGCGAATGTCATTTGTCACCTTGATAAGAGCGGTCTCAGTGCTGTGATGGGGTCTAAAACCTGACTGGAAAATATCAAAAGAGTTGTTCATTAGGAGAAAGTCAGTAAGCTGTTGGTAAACAACTTTTTCAAGGACTTTACTTAAAAACGGCAGATTTGAGATGGGCAACGCAAAAGACTTTTATCTAAGTTTTATGCTGATCCTCTACAGCTTTATTCTGTGACAACAGTAACATGAACATTAGAATAAATTTAATTCTGGCTATAAGGATTTCTTTTTGGAAATGTCATTTTTGCGTCTTTTTACAGTAAAATTTACGTTTGTGTTTAGAGTAGGACAAAATAGTGTAACTTCTGAATTAAGTTTATATTGATAGTAGAGTGAGCATCAGATCCCTCCTGGGTTTGGGGCATAACAAGCCTAAATGAACGACTGCACTATTGGAACAAGCCCCAAAAAAACGCAACCTGCAACTGCCAATATTTACAAGCAACTTTTCAAAAAAAGAAGCCCAAAGTCATTTATGATAAGCAACCTGGCAACGAGGGCTCCTGCGTAATTGTGCGTGCACAACATGCGTGATTGTGTTTTGGGGTGTGCCAGGTTGACTCAGGTGGGGACGAAACCGGGGGTGAGGAAAAGACAAAGTACCTACGGCACTCATGTCTTGCTTTGTGGGGAGCTGGATGATAATCAGGGAGCATTCACACAGACAGAAAAGCAAGCCCAAAGTCACTTATAATAAGCGGACTTGGCAACACTAGAATAACTGTTGTCCCAGTCTGGGACATGCTCCCTCAAGCTCTCTGCCTTCTACGCGACTACAGTAATAACCGTTGTTTTAGTCAACGCACAATCGTGAAACGCTGAAATTGGGGACAGCTTTAATCAGGGACAGGTCACCCAAAACAAGGAGTGGTGTTTTTTTTTTTTTTTTTTTTTTAAATCTAGCCCTTCTAACATTCGTCAAGCAGAAAAGTGGCCCTTGTACAGAAGAAGATAATGAGCTTTGCCTTAAAGTCTTGGTACCCCCTTACGCACAAATACTGTATCTGCTTGTGACTCCAGAGTGAACCTCATCAACCTTTTGTTCATGACCTAAAAAATGCAACCATTTAATCCACCGTTCTGCAGAAACATAAGCATGCTTATTCGACACATGCAGGCTCAACTCTGCAGTGCGTAAGAGGTGAGGAGGAGGAGAGGGGTCATTGACAGAAGGGGAGCCGGTGTAATTGTCTAAATGGTGATTGCTCTGAGGTTTTAGTCACAATCATAGGTGAAACTCAGTGAGTGACCTGGCACTAGGCAGCAGGTAGTTCTGGTTTTTGTAAAATGTAATCCAGCCAGTTATGCAGGAAGGTGCTTCAGTCTCTTTCTTGTTTCACTTCGATGTTTCTGCTCTGTGTTTTTATGGTTAATAAAACAAGTACTTTGCCCTGGACTTTGTCCCATCCAGATTTAATAAGTGATCTTTTATGTTAATACATGACATACAAAATGTAAGTGAATAAATTCAACAATTAATTAAATTACAGTTATTTTAAAAACTTAAGATTTTGAAATTCAAACCTCTCAGTCCGTGTTGGACAGAGCTGAGTTAAACTTTTGCAAATACCACAAAATCTTGAGGGAGATTTGAATGTCACCCAGAAAGCAAAGTAATGTTTGTTTTTGTGGTTTTAAACACACCTGAACACATAGATTCAGTTATTCTTTGACAGAAACTGCAGTGTGAAAACTTTCTCTGGACAGTGTTTAGATTAGAGATCAGACAGACTGAGTTCCTACTTACCTCCTCCGTTTAAAGGCCAAAGAGTGATCAGGAAAAACAAATACAATGTCCATTTGACCACTGCCATCTGAAATCTTCTTGTTCAAAAAATAAAAGATTATTCCACTCAGTCAGGCTGCAGAGACGCGCATTGCCTCTGGACTTGACATGCCGCATTCCAACTTGAACTCTGGACTGTGTGATTATCATGTGAGAGTTTTCAGATTGACTCAGTAAGAGAAGGATTTAAAGAGATAGTTCAGTTTTTTTGAAGTGGAGTTGTATGAGCTCCATATGGCCACTAACTACATTAGATGTAGTAGAACGTTCTGTCCTCTCCCTCAGTAAGCCATAGTCTGTAAAAGTCTGGTACACAGAGATTCTTCAATTTCCCGAAGATAAACTGAAAAAAAACGTCCCAAACCTGAAGGACCTAATGACAGTTTATCCTCAAAGTAAGTAACAAACAGGGTGAAGGAGGCTGTTTACCAGAACATTCCAGGCTCCGTGCCTTATATTTCCGAAAAGTTACTGCACTTAAAAACATGCATATGTAGTGTACTCTTAAACTGTGGTATTATTTTTTGATGGGAGTTCTTGCAGGCGGAGAAAATACCCTCTGTTCTTGGTATGATACTTACCTGTTTGCAGCTAGTTCTGCGTAACAGACTGTGGCTTACTGAGCGAGAGGAGAGAACTTTCTGCTGCATCTAATGTACTGAGTGGACATATGGAGCTCATACAACCCTACTTAAAAAAACTGAACTATCCCTTTAACCAGATAATTGAGATCATGATCTCTTTCACAAGGGTGAGCTGGCCAAGAGGTCAGCAGCACACGTCATGAAAAAACATATTGAATGGTGGCAAGATACAATAAGTTAGAATACACACGCTTTTTGTGAGTGCAAGGTGTTTTGCAATAAAGTGCAGTATCTTTAATATAAATAACAAATCAGAAACACAGGCACTGTTCAATGGTCTCACGCTATTTATCCATCAGCATGGACCAAAAGGCTCCAAGCGAAATCAGCTCTGAGAGCTTCAGCTCAGTCTGTAAGGACTCCCATGCTGAGGGGGCAGCATTTTTGACCCTGTCCTTATTCATCAGTCCACAGGGTGACACTTTACATGCCTGCTGTGAGTGCTTTTTGCCGTAAAGGTCCTATGTCTTTGGGTGTCTGCTTAGCAAGGATTTAATTTGAGTTAAATTAAAAAAATGTAAAATGTCATCTTTGTAGGCGATCAGCTGCAGCTCTTTTTCCCTCCCTTTTGGAAATGCTCTTATCTAGGGGGGCGGAGCTACAGGAGCTCTGCGCTGATTGACTGCACAAATTATTGCAGGAGGGGTTACAGGCTGTGGAGTGGACTCAAAACAGTAATGGCGTCTCCCTGTGATAAGCAGAGAACATATACACTCCTGATCAAAATTTTAAGAGCACTTGAAAAATTGCAAGAATTTACATTTTGCTCTGTTGGATCTTAAGAAGATTCTAAGTAGAGCTTCAAAAAGAAAAAAGAAGAAATGGGAGTTAGACAAAAAAATGAGTAAACAATTTATTGCAAACAACCATTGGACTGAAAGAGGCTGTTAATCAGCTGATCAAAAGGTTAAGACCACAGCCTTTAAAAGCCAAACTCTTTGCAAAAATGTGGATTCAGTGTCATTTTCTGTCAGGTATTCACACTGTCATGACATTCTGATAGCAAAGGTAAGAAAGCTTTCCCTCTTTGAGCACGGTTGGACGGTGAGCTGCATAAGCAAGGCCTCTCACAGCGCCTCATTGCTGCTGAGGTCGGATGCAGTAAGACAGTCATTTTAAACTTCTTAAAAGATCCTGAGGGTCATGGGACAAAAAAGTCAAGTGGTAGACCCAAAAACATTTCACTGGCCCTGAGCCAGAGGATCCGATTGGCTGTCTGTCAAGACAGGGATGATCCTCGGCCCAAATTAAGGTTGTTACTGGTGCCGACTGCGGTCCAATAACCATCAGATGGTTTCTGTGAGAGAAGGTTTAAGAACAAAAAACCTCTTCAAAGGCCTCGACTCCTTCAACGCCACAAACCTGCCCGTGTGGAGTTTGGACCAAACATGGGACACTGAAAGGTGAAGAAAGTTTTATTCTCTGGGGAGAAAAAATGAAACCTTGATGGTCCTGATGGCTTCAACGTTACTGTCATGACAAGGAGATCCACCTGAGATGTTCTCTACACGGCACAGTGGAGGGGACGCCATCATGATCCGGGCTGCTTTTTCCTTCAGTGGAACAACGGAGCTTCAGGCTGTGCAGGGGCCTCAAACAGCAGGTGGCTATGTGGAGATGTTGCAGGGGGCATCTCTCATGACTGAGGGCCCTGGTCTGTGTGGTAATGGTCTGTGTGGTAATGTCTGAGGGCCCTGATCTGTGTGGTAATGACTGAGGGCCCTGGTCTGTGTGGTAATGTCTGAGGGCCCTGATCTGTGTGGTAATGACTGAGGGCCCTGGTCTGTCTGGTAATGACTGAGGGCACTGGTCTGTGTGGTAATGACTGAGGGCCCTGATCTGTCTGGTAATGACTGAGGGCCCTGGTCTGTCTGGTAATGACTGAGGGCCCTGGTCTGTCTGGTAATGTCTGAGGGCCCTGATCTGTGTGGTAATGACTGAGGGCCCTGATCTGTGTGGTAATGACTGAGGGCACTGGTCTGTGTGGTGATGACTGAGGGCCCTGATCTGTGTGGTAATGGTCTGTGTGGTAATGACTGAGGGCCCTGATCTGTGTGGTAATGACTGAGGGCCCTGATCTGTGTGGTAATGACTGAGGGCCCTGATCTGTGTGGTAATGGTCTGTGTGGTAATGACTGAGGGCCCTGATCTGTGTGGTAATGACTGAGGGCCCAGATCTGTGTGGTAATGGTCTGTGTGGTAATGACTGAGGGCCCTGATCTGTGTGGTAATGACTGAGGGCCCTGATCTGTGTGGTAATGACTGAGGGCCCTGGCCTGTGTGGTAATGACTGGGTGTTTCAGCAGGACAACGCTGCAGTTCACAGTGCCCGTCTGACAGAGGAATAACGTGTCTCTTTTGGACCGTCCTGCGTGTTCCCCTGATCTAAGTCCAATTAAGAACATTTGGGATGGGGGGTGAGGGAAGCTTACAGAAATGAACATCAGTTCCAGACAGCGGATGACCCTCCGTGAAGCCACTAAAGGCGGTTATCTGGGTCACCACCAAAATTTAATAATTTCTAAGTTGGACCATTACCAACATCTCCTGAAAAATTTAGCGAAATCTGAGTAATCTTGCCAACAAACAAACAATCATTCGCGGCAAAAACATAACCTCCTTAGCAGGTAATATATAGCCTTACCTAGAGAACCAGGAACGTGCAACTGGTGGCCCTGGGACCACCTCCAGCCCTCTGCCTTTTGTCAACACAGCCCCAATCGCTCTCAATTATATATCCAAAAACAGTAAAGATTAAAAAAGAAATCTGCGGTTAAGGATTTTAAAGGACTGCATGAATCCCTAACAAGTAGAATATGCCAAATTTAAGTTTTCTATATTTCTTATGAACAACATTTTTTATGATTGATTATCTCTAATTCTTGCATTTGAAATATTAATATTTTTATTATTAATTACACAAAATGTAATTGCTTATGACTAAAAGCTTTGCGTGGAGTGTAGCAGCAGGTGGTTGTATTGGTGACCGCATTCACAGCTGGTCTTCATGCTCAGGTCTGTACTTTTGTTGAAATCATTTTTTTTTTCTTTTGTGGTTGTTCACATTATGATTTAAAGTGACTGCCATCAGACTCAAGGTCGGATTTTGTCCACTTTAGCCTGCAGTAGAAAGAAAGCAGACACAGACCCTCAGTGATGAATCATTTTAATAGCAGAACATCATCCATGACACTTTTAAAGAAGAGGCCATTTTATCCTGGAAGCATGTCAAAGTGACGGTTGATGTGATAGAGGAGTAAACTTCACCTGTTAATGATTTCATTGACCACTCCTTTAATTTTTACTGCAGGTTAAACATCAATCCCTCTTTATCAGAAAAAACGCGGTCCTGTGATTCTCTGCAGGTTTACAGGAGATTTCGGATCATCAGTCTTTGATTTGCTCGCAGATATCCCAGAGTCGGTCCTTCATCTTTATCTGCTTTGAATACAATGAGATGTACAAACTAAAATTTGAGACTCCTACACTGGCCATTCTCAGGTTTTGTGATGCAGTGCTTTCCTCTCCAGACTCCGTAATGAATGTTTTCCAACAAGTAAGGTCATCGACTGATAAACCTCAGGGTCGAATACAAGGGCAAATACTGGAATCCTGCTGTTTTGTTAAACATCTGAACAACCCTGAGAGGCAACAGCATAAAACTTTAAACACAGCAAAAGTCTCACCCTCTTGTCCTTGGGGTCTCCAGGTATTTATTACAGCCTGGTTTCTATTTTTAAAAAAATCCTGTGTCTTATGCCTTCCTGCTCAGTCCCTAATAGTCTAATCTAATCTTTATTGCCATGCTGCACAGATGAATGCTTCATCAAGTGGCTGGTATTTCCACCCACCAATTATTGTGCAGTCAGACACTTCTGCCCCGCCTGCTGTGATTACATTTGTTTATTCTTTATTACTGTTTTTGCCGACTGCCTCTTATGTCCTCGATTTGCAAGGCGTGCAGAACAAAGTGGAAGGAGTTGATAAGGGAACTGTTCAGCAAAAGGCTATGATTTTGATTCACTGAAAGAGTTTCTGTTGATTTTTTACTATAATTGGTTTTTGTTTTCCATCTTTAATATCTTTAAAAAGATTCAGAATCAATTCAAATTATCCAGAAGATTTTGGAGATGCACGGTTGAATTTTTGCCGATATCCAATGTGCCTCTATTTCCAAACTCATGATCACAGATACGGATATCAATACCAGTAGTTTTCTTTCTCAAGAGCACAAAACCTCCACTTTACTAAAGGCTCCCCCTCCACAGAGTGAAAGAAGCCATGCAACATGTAGCCAGGATTAGAGCTCTGATGATGCTTATGGTAGGAATATTGAATAAATTATTTGATAATGTAATGGTTTATTCATTTTTTGTTCAGTTTTGAGCACATCCTCTGTTATTTGTTGACTTTGATACGGACAATGTCTAGAACTGACATGTTAAAACTATCAAGAATTTATTTTTATTTTGTTCTTGTTGACAGGAAACAAAAAAAATCATTTGCATTTGTTTGTTTGTCTAATGCAGCCACGCCTTTTGAAACACAACAAAGATTTTTCTGCGAATATTTAATATTTGAGATTGTGTAAATTCTTAAGGGTGTCGGAAAACTTTTTCCACTACTGCTCGTATCAGTCAAAAATCAATAAGAATGAACTGGCTTAAAAGAGAACTGCCAGCTTATGAGACATAGAAATGAATTGTTCAGGGAATTTATATAACAGGGAAACTAATGTTTCAACTGAAGCTGCAAAATGCACAATTTGAAGACAGATGGTTACTGTGGTTACGATGACGGGGGATGTCCAGATTAAGGTTGGCAGGGGAAGCAGCGGTGCCGTACTAACTCTTGATATCACAGGGGAGAACGTGGTTGCAGAAACTGATCGTGATGAAATCTCGATGTTATTAGTGATGTGTTTACTTTATTTTATTTATTTTTTTTTTGAAAGTTTTTTGGTGGTTACATGTTTTTTTGTAGTAGTAGTTGTTTATGTGTTTATATTCTGTTTATTTTGTTGCATTTAGTAGTCTATTTGTTTTTTTTTGTTTAAATGATGTTATTGGAAGCCATTGGACAAATAATAAAGTTATTGTTATAATTATTTTCTCATTCCTGGCTGTAAGTAAAATAAATCTATAAATAAAAAACAGGGAATGTATTGAAAATTGGAAAAATAGATTTGGAATCAAATCGTGGTCTCTGATTGGGAATTGAACTGAATCGTAGTCTATTGGAAGATTCACACCCTTACCAGGTATATTTGTAGTTTTTCTCTGTTTTGTACATGCTTGTGATCAAAAAGAAAGTCAGTGCACCTCTGCCAAAAATGGACGTAAAACTAAAGGAAATGATTTCAGAGTATTGGTGAACCATTGACCGTGTAAATGAGTTTCTTTTTGATGACTATATCCGTGGGTGTGGTTGCATTATTCAGTTTCTCCTGAAACACTGATGAGTAATTCCATCTGAAAACGATAAATTCTTCAGCCCTACTTGTAGTCCCTATTTCCAAACTCAGAAATCCTCGATCAGGTAAAAATGTGTGTGAAATAAAAGAAATCACCCCCTGTACAGTGACAGCACTTTAAAGTTTTCGACCAAGATTTTTATTTAGGCCGTGAAAACTGTCCGTTCCCCACAAACAATCATATAACATCCAGGGTTCCTGCAGCCAGCCTCTAGAGGACACTCGAGGAACTACATGTTTTGGCAACCCCCATTGGCCTCTCTTTCAGCCCTAGAGGTTGCTGCTTGGAGCTGACCATGCCAAAACAGTCCTTCAGCAATCACATCATGATGGCATGTTGAGGAAATTAGCTTCAGGTGGTTTTAGTTAGAAAAGCAATGACTGACTAACTTTAACAGCAAATCATTGACTTGATGGTGGCTGATCAAACTAGACCCACTTTCTGCTGAAACTTGGCCTTTAAGCTGCTGACACGCTCTCTTCTCGAGGTTTCTATCTAAACTTTGACTGAGCTACTACTCTGCCATAAGGTCCCGAGGTTCCCAACAATTTTGAGCAAAGAACTGAAATCAAACCTTTGTTCCTCGTAAAGTAAATCCATGACATTGTTCTTTGTTTGCTCTTTCAGATTAGTAATCCTAAAGTCAGACAGAAGAGCAAATCCCAGAGACGTTTCTTGAACACCAGCAGGTTACATGTTTACAAGCCCCTCGTGGAGAAAGTTGAAGCAGTCTTTTTTTAGTGCATGCTCTATCTCCAAAGTAGAAGATTCAAAGTGTTTACAACAATAATTTAGAAGCTGAATGCTCTTAAAGAAACCTCATGTCTCTAAGAGGCTGTCAATTCCTCATCAGTGTGTTTCTGTTTGTTCAAAGTCTTCTAGCTCTGATGCCTCCATGTTGGTTCTCATGTTAACGGAGCACCCTGCTGCGGTCCTGTTTGTCCGTTTGTAGAGAGAGGAGTGCTGTCGCTGGGGTGACTGTCGCCTGCAGTGTCTGCAAGAAAATGAGAGAAATGATTTATGGTTCAAGCAGTGATTCTCAACTGGTGGGTTGTGACCCAAAAATGGGTCGCGTATCCTTTTTCAGTGTAGGGCCCTGTATAATCTGTTTTAGTTTTTCCCAAATCACTTTTTTTCTTTTTAATTTTTTTGAGAATTCAGTTTTCAGTATTTGACGCAAAGTTAACCCTGACACACAGTATGAAGTAACAAAATCTAATCACTCACTCATCAGGCGGTCCTCACTCGTATCTTTACGGGTCCAGTCAACAGTATGTTAACAAAATTTGCAGAACATTCGATCTCCTGACACATAATAATCATTGGGAAACTGCTCTGCCCTGTACTTTGGAGTTAGCCAAGAGTTTCATAGCTTCTTTGCCAACTTAGTTGGTGTCTCAGGCGGTCGCTTCGACATGTTTGCATTGTTAATGAGGGGAGGGGGAAGCGTGCATTGTCCAAGCCTTAGTGACGCCCTCAGAGCATTTAACTGAGAGATATGTTGCTTTTTATTCCTGAAAAAAAGAAACTTTGACGTAAAATGTCAGCCATTTCCGTGATATTCTGGTTTATATTGAATTCTGTGATTCTGTCCTCGATTTACTGATGGTGGATTTTATAGAGCCCTGTCAGTGAGTCACAAGCCTTTGCCAGGGCAAAAAATTGTTAGGAAAAAACCCTGTGCTTTTATTTTGAAGGTTTTTTTTATGCAGTGGAGCGCTGTCTATCCACAATACTTGACAACAGGTGGCAATAAGACCCTGTAATGCTAATTCACACACCACGTTGTAATAGAAAGGTGTTTCAGTAAGCAGGTGCTCTGCTAAAGCTACATGTTTTTCCATCCGTCTGATGGCCTTCAGGAGTGACGGGGAGGCGTCCTCCTCCGGTGTGTCTGTTTGGGCACGACCAGGGCTCGTCGAGCCAGAAGGTCGATCTCAGAAGGAGACTCATGGGCTTTCTGGGTCGGATTCTTGGGTTTGACCATCCTTTTGGGTTTTATAATGAGTTTCACCATTGAAAAGTGCAAAAACAAGTGTTAAATATTTATATCAAGTAAGGGTGGAGGAGATGATACAAACACAACCTACCATGTCACCGGCTTTTAGCGCCCTTAAAGTGAAATGTTTTAAGATTTTTTGAAACAACTTCTTAGAAGCTGGACTCTCTTATTTGATGTTTTTGTAGGAAAGTTCTGTTAAGTCTGTTAAAAAGGCTGAAGTTAGTGAAGTGTTTTGTGAATCAGCCCCATGATCAACGTCTTATTTAGTAAGGGTTCCCACACATCCTGGAAAACCTGGAAAATGATTGACCAATTTTTCAGTCATGGAAAACATATGGAAAGTGAGGAAAAAAGTTAGATGTCCTGGAAAAGCTTGAATTGTCCTCTAATGTTTTTTTTTATCTTCCTTCTACCTTGTTAGCGAACAAAATCTAACATTGGAAATGAAGTAAAAATGTACTTGGTAACTAATGCACACTGAGCCATAAAATATGAGTTGATGAAAAGACTGAAGTTAAGGAATAAAATATAAAAACTCAAAACAATGGTGACAAAAACAAATAATAAAAAATGGAAAAATAAAATTTAGGCTACTTAAACAGTAAATCAACAAAATATATTCATTAAAAAGCAGAGTAAATAAAGATAAAATAAGTATAAATCATAAAATAGTAAGAGACTACATAAAAGCCAGACTAAAAAGATAGCTAGCAGACAATGTTCATGCTCGAGAGTTGGAAATAAATACATTTTAAGAGGGGGTGAAGATGTCCTGGAAAAGTACTGGAAAATGATTTCTAGAAAAGAGTGGGAATCCTGTTAGTGCTACTTATCAGCATGTATCAAGTGATGCAGGGTTATCACAATTACAATTAGATTTATAGATTTGAAACATCGGGTCCCAAAGATGCACTTTTTAGTTTCAGTTACATAAACGTGAAAGGGTGTATTTCCTGATCTAGAACTGCCACATGCAGGTCATTTAAGTTTCTCATTAAACCTTTTTATGGGTTGATACTGTGATATTCTGCTCTATCTCAGGTTCAAAGTGCAGCGTCTTTTAATGAATACATTTAAGAAGTTGATCATTTTGCTAGATTTGGGTCACAGCGTGTCATTAAGGAAAGATGATGGGTCCTGAAGCCAAACTAGTTGAGAACCACTGGTTTAAGGGACTGGTTTTATTTGAATTATTGAATGTTGTCAATGGGATTTCCCATTATAAAGTTAAATGTTTTTTGTGACATCAGTCTGGATCAGATCCAAATGAAATTTAACTTGATGATAGAGACATAGGCCCCATTTTATCCTGTGAAACTAGAAGTGAATCCATTAAAAAATGGCAGATATGATTTTTTTTTTCAAATTCTGCCCAATGTTAACTTTTGGGAATTTTTTGAAATTTTTGTAATTTTTTGCATCCAGACCAATATTCTTATCACCATCAAAATTTAATGACTTCTTCCTTAGACCAAACCACACCTCTGGCAGTAGTTTTCCGTAATCTTGCTCACAAACAAACAAAGGCAGGCAGAGGCAAAGATAAGGAGGTGCAGGAGTGACAGGACGCAGCACAAGGTTTGATCTGTAGCTCCACCAAGTGTTAAGTGTTGGTAGTGTAAGTCATACTTGAATTATTTTGGAGACTGACCTTTTACTGAATTCAGCTCCGTCACTTCCTCAGGATCATTTCTGGCTTTAGATTTTCCTCCTGTTGACAGAAAGGACAAACATATTATAGATAAGAGAAGCAGGAATAATTAGCCAGTATTTAATGATTAAATAAAACACAATGACAGCCAAAATCAGGATCTGTAGTCGGCCTCCGTGTCCATGATTGAATCTGGCTTGACCCGGATGTAATTGGTTTTGACCGGCGTGACTGGAAGGGTGTGTTATGAGGAATTAGAAAATAAACCGGGCTTTGTTCATTGTGTGAATTTACTTCCTCGTGTCTTGAGCTTTGAGGTATGTGTGATGTAGATGCAGGATTACACAGGTGCACACATTTGCACATGGACGTAAAGCAAATTTTATTTTACTCTCATTACAAAAATGGATGAAAACAGATGATTTATCCTCAAAATAGTTTCTCCAAACAAACACTTGGAGAAATGATTTATCTGGAAATGCACAATTCAAGTTCTTCATGCAAGACTTCAGCATCAAGAATTTGATTGTTTTGCTTTATTTTGTGCTTTTTTTTTCTTTTACCAAATAACAGGCCCACCCCTTCCTATATTTATACCATACACATAAGGTCTCACTTTGCATATTTTTTGGGGATTTTTTACATTTTTAATAAGAGGCCCACTCACCAGCCACACATAAGTACACCTGTGTAACTGCTTGTTAATGCATATAGCCAATTCCATAGCAGCAACTCAATTTATTGAGGCATGTAGACATAATCAAGACAACCTGTCGAAGTTCAAACTGAGCATCAGAATGTTGAAGAAAGGTGATTTAACCCTCAGGGGTAAACAGGGACATTTTTGTCCTTTCAGCCAATTTTTTGCTCAAATTTTGGCCATAATTTTGGCTGTGCTACTCGGTATGAAATGATTTTTTTGTAGGAAGGTGTTTTTAATGAAAGTCTTAAAATTCAAAGTGTGATTTTTTTTTTCAGAAGTCAAAGGTTAACTGGGTCCAAATTTACCACCCTTTGAGAGAAATATAACAGATTAATATTTGTGCTTCTTTTTTGCTCGAATCATTCAGTCAACTTCAGTTCTAATCAAAATGATCAAATATTTAATTGTTTCTTTTATTTTTATAGTGTTTTTTGGAAGAGGACATTTTTGTCCTCTGGTGACCTCAAAGGGTTGTAAATTATGAATCTGGCACTGCAAAAAAAAAACAAAAAAAAAAAACGTTACTAATTTTATGCATAAGTAAGCCTGATCATAAATACAAATCCCCAGCCCTCCAACATTTTTTATATTTATTACTCATTTTTTTGTGTATTTTTTTTCATAAAAACAGTGACATGTAATCAAAAGGGTATTTAAAGAGTTAAAATAGAAGAAATAATTAAATATTTGATATTTTTGATTCGGACTGAAGTTGATTGAATGATTTGAGCAAAAAAAAAGTACAGAAAGTATTAATCTGTTATGTTTTTATAGCAGTTTTGGTGACCTCAAAGGGTCGTAAATTAAAGCGACCCACAAGGGTTAAAGGGACATCGTGTAGCGTTTTAAGTAATTTATGAGCTAAAAACAGCGTCTACATTCATAAATATGTCCTCATTTGTGTCAAATTGCCTCTGCCAACAATCTGACTTGTCCTCCTGAGTGAAGGAAGAAGTGTTGGGATGTAATGTTGACTTAGCTTCTTGGCACACACCAGCTACCGTAGAGTTGCACTATTCGTTTGAATGCAAAATACAGTTTCACCACTAGATGGGAGAACAAACTACACAGTGTGGCTTTAAGAGACTTTGAATGTGGCATGATTTGTCAGAATCTGATGATCTACTGGGATTTCCATGCACAACCATCTTTAGGGTTTTCAGAAAGAGGTCAGAGAAAGAGTAAAATATCCAGTGCCACTCCTGTCAGCGAAGATCAGGAAACTGAGGCTGCTGTTCACAGGCTCACCAAATTTTGATATTAGAAGACTGTAAATACGTCTCCTGGTCTGGTGAGTCTGGATTTCTGCAGATGGAAGAGTCAGAGTTTGGTGTGAACATCATGAAAGCACTGATCCATCCTGCCCTGGATCAATAGGTTCACTGTACTCCAGTGGCCTCCACAGTCACCAGATCTCAATCTTTTTGGGATGTGGTGGAGCAGGAGATTCCCATCATTGACGTTCAGCAACTGTGTGATGCTGTCATGGAGATCTGCGCCAACATCTCTGAGGGATGTTTCAGCTCCTTGTTAAATCTGTCACAGATCTGGAGGCTAAAGGGGGTCCAACCTGGTGCTTACAAAGCGTACCTAATGAAGTGGCCAGTGAGTGTAGTTTTAGGATGATTGAACATTATTTATTAATGTTCTAGAGTATTGGAGCTGTCTTGGATTTTCACATTTGTGTTTTTGTATTTTTTAACAAAAAAGTTGTGCTGACAAAGTGATGAACTGATCAGAACAAATCCATAAAGCTGTTCATTCTTTCTAACACTTATGTGTAATTATTGTAATATATGATTTTGATATTGAGTCCTCATGTATTAAACCAGGGGTCACCAACATTTTTCAGCCTGGAAAGATGGGAAGTATTATAAAGGGCTACTTTTTGGATTTGAAAATTTCAGTAATAGAAGTTTTATAGTTTATCTTAAAATAATTAATGTGCTTTTTAATAGGCTACATATGACACTGTATGTTTACTTTTTACATGTAATGATTCTTGACAATAATTATTATGAGAACATTTTTCTTAAATGTTTCTTTAATAATCTATGTATCTCTTAAACTTAAATATGTTCATCAA
Organism: Cetoscarus ocellatus; assembly: GCA_037902135.1. Classification (NCBI taxonomy): domain Eukaryota; kingdom Metazoa; phylum Chordata; class Actinopteri; order Labriformes; family Labridae; genus Cetoscarus; species Cetoscarus ocellatus. Next base: position 48,940 of record JBAMNC010001513.1, read on the forward strand.
TGCACCAACATGAACTTTGACCCCACGCAGGTCAAAGTTAAAAGAAAATAAACAATGTTAAATTTAATGCACATGCTACACTTCTCGTTTTTTGTTTTGATGTAAGTAGAATTTACTTGCAAAACATAAGATTGAAAGTATAAATTGGCTATTTATCTCAAGCTCTATGGTGAAGAGTTTTTTTTTTTTTTTTTTGGAAACACATTTTCACTCATTAAGTCCAGATAATCATAAAAGCAAAACCCAAAAAAGACAATCCAGAGCATTTATGACTCCATCTCCTGTTTGTAAATGCTTATTTTAAATGATTTTAATATGCCCTCATATGATATACGTGTTTATTGTTTCAGTCCAGTTAAGCTGTTTTCTTCTTCTTAGTCACCGTCCACATCTCCTTAAATCCACCTTTACCTTTTAACTTCCTGTAGGCGAGGACTCCCGCCAGAGAGAGGACGAGCAGAGCGATGATCAGACCCACGATCCACCAGTGAGACACTTTATTGGAGACATTGCGGTCAGCTGTACGAAGGTCACAAAGATATACAGGTTAGAAAGATTATTGTTGTTAATGACAGTAAAGCTTTGTGTTATAAAGGAAAATATTTCTATTTTTATCTGCTAAGTGCTTGCATATAGGAATGGGAAGATTTTACTGATACCAATGCCATCAACCATTCTGCTTTTCAGTCCTGTCTTTAAAGATTCTCGTATCGATTCCCTCTGATTTCCTGTGTGGGAAAAAGTTGGCCTACACAGGTTTTCAGAGGCAGTAATGTCAAACACATGACACTCCTGATATTCATCACCTCTGCAAGCTGCTGGTGTTTTGGCTCTCTGAAAGTTTGAGTAAAAACATTTTGCCACAGTTTTGACCAGGTCCTTGAGAGAGTAGTTCTTGATTCTTAACTGAAGTTGGTTTTCGATTACCATCTCTACATATAGGGCTGGGAAAATATTGATTAAATCAATTAATTCAGATTATTTTTTTGCAGAAGATTTAAAAAGTAAAACTGGGATTTTTTCTTGACTTACTCCAATTGTAAGTTGTTGCAATGTTTAATAATATAAATACTGAAAATTTACAGTTTTCATGATGGTAGGCCTTGTCAGGTTTTGCACAAGCACTTGTTTAGGCTTGTATTTGTTTTTTAAATGAGTGTTCATGTAGACAAACCTGCCTACATTCAGACTACATTATCAACATTTTATGAAAACATAATAGTGTGCAATTTAACTAATTTAAGGGGATTCTGTTTAATTCCATGATATATTTTGATAACATAAAGGCAAAACTTGAGTCCTGTAATTTTTGTGTCATGTGGAGGTTTGTTCTTTGAGAGGGAAAAAATTGATTCAGATGGTAAATTGAAATCTGGGGTTTTAATTTAAGGCCATCTCTCCCGGCCCTACCTACATATATATCATAGGCTTCCTGCCATGGTTTCTCTTTTTACACGCTCTGTCTTTCCCTCTGAAAACTGCTCTGCTACCTGCCCTCCAGATCACCTGTGGAGGACCACGGCTCCGGCTTTCACCCTCCTTTGTCATGTGACCGATGTGTTTTGTTTTCTTACCTTCAGCACCGTCGATGGTGACATCGCTTCGCTCGGTGTGAGTGCTGTACGGCATGGAGAACACACACTTGTAGCTGCCCGTGTGCTCCGGGTTTTCCGGATCCATCAGCCGCAGGGAGCCATCTCCAAAAGGGACCATGCCGGCCAACTCCACGTGGTCCTTCCAGGGCGGTGAGGGGCCGCTGTCCCCGGAGCGGCTGTCGTAGGTGAGGATGTGGGCGGGGTCCTTGCCGCTTGTGAACGTCCAGTGGAGGTGGGGGTTGTTGAAGGAAGGCGGGGCAAAACAAGGGATGGTAAGGTCTCGTCCTTTACTTCCACGGATGTCTAGGCAAGAGGTCACAAAACAAGAGGTCAAAGGATTTCAAAAGGTCGTAAATCCAAGAACTTAAAGGAACACTACAACATTTTTTTTTCGTGTCTTGCCTCACTCCTGAGTCCATGACAAGCAGGTAGACACCATTCTTTAGACTGTGCTTCCAGTAACAAGGAAGAGACAGACAAAGCTTGCCCAATGCTACTTAGCTTTAGCTCAAACACTGGGAGTCAGTGGGTAGCGTTAGCCTGCCTCTGCCTACAGTCATCAGATAAACTCTTCAGCAACTCTAAACAGTCCTGTGTGCTTGTTGTGACTTGTTTTTACCGCTTTATGTTATGTTATCTTCTACTATCATCATATCATCTTCTTCTCCTAAACAGAGGCTTTGTTTGGTTGACCTACTTCCGCGGTGGTTTTTGCTAGAGATGTGACGTTCGTTAACAAGTCGAGTCTTTTGAATGTCTGCAGTGGCTCTACTTTGAGTTCCCTCCGGATCTCTAAAGCAGGGTCCACATGTAAGGATTTTCTAAATCTGAGGAGGTTTTCTATGTTAGAGAGCCCACACATGATCTCAATCTCAACACAGCACACCACACACATAACCATTCTGTCCCACCACTGATCTAGAATCTAGTCCTCCAAGACAGAAATCTGGTCAACAAAAACCAAGTAGAAGAAACATAGCAACAACCGGAAAACACAACATGGAAGAGGACATACAAGAAGAGGGAATGATGGTGGTCTTGGGACTGTTTTTGATGGAAATAATTCGTAACTCATGAACGCGTGAGCTGGTCCTTCATTTCTGAGCTCCACCCAACTTTATGTTTCAGGTCGGCCATGCTTGTTTTTATTTCCTCCTGCTTCCCTGTTCCTCAGTCAGCTCGCTTCTTGATTGGCTACATTCATGTCACAATTCACGGAGTCATGACTTGGGGGTCGTCAGCTTTCCCCACACACATGAAGATTTTTGGTCGTAAATATTGAACAAATTTAATATTTACAATTGTTGAACTGTTTCAGAGCCAATTATCAGGACAAATTCACTCTTAACACACCTCAGACCACAGGATAATCTGATAGGATAATCTTATAAAACAGAAGATAATCTGGAGTTTGTCTTCCTTGGTCGTGAAGGGGGAAAGTCGGGACAAAAACAGCCGATAATCTTTGTGTGTGTGGACCCTGCTTTAGGCTGAGCCCAGCCACCAAGAATCTAATTTTGACCGCTTATATCTGCGATGGATTCTTGTTGGTAAATTTAATTTTGGATTCTTTCAGGATTTTCGGTTTATTAAAAACACAACATTACATCTTGACTAAAAAGAGTGTGGTAGCGTGTACCTCTCTCCCTCAGTGAGGCGGTCCACGTGGGGCCCCCGTAGGACGTGGTGACCCTGCAGATGTAAATGAGGTCAGGCTGTCCTTGTATCCTCCTGAGCCGGCTGTCCACCAGGTACAGACCCTGTTTGTCCGACTGAATGCGCGTTACCGGTCGGAGGTCCTCTAACTTCGGCGGTTCTGTTGCCCAGGTGACTTGAGGGGCCGGGAAGACATTACGGGCCGAGCACTTCATCTCCTCGTAGCCGCTCGTCCTCGTCAGCTCGAGGGACAGGCTTCGGATGGGGGCTGCACAAACACACAAAGACACATAGACAAAGACACACAGACAGACACACAGCATGTTCAGATGTTTCCCAGCAGCTCCTGATGATAGACTCTAAATGCCAGGGCCCAATTTAGCCCTGCAGAGGGTCGTGTCATTTTGATGCAGATAACACAAGAGCCCTGTTAACACAAAAGTATTTCAGAACACACGTTCTGGTAATTGTGATTCTTTTACAACTCTTTAAAAATATGACTTTGAACAGGGGTCACCAACCTTTCTGAGCCTGGGAGCTGCCCAAAAGATTGGGCATTTTATGGAGGGCTACTTTGTTTTGTTATTTCAGAGTAATATAAATTCATACAGTTTATCTTTAAATAATAAACATCCAATTAATTTGCATTGAGTAGGGCTCATATTACACTGTAAGTTTGCACTTTACTTTGAATGACCCCTCACAATCATTATTACTATGATTAATAAATAATATGAGACCTTTTACTTATACTTACGTGCATCTTTATCAATTTATGAATCTGTTAAAATTAACTGATATTGATATGTAAACGCTGACCCCTCACAGGTCACAGTTTCAGAGAAAATAGACATTTTTAAATGTTACACACCTTACATTTGTTCTTCTTATGTATCAGTTGTATTTTCCACTTGTAAAATATCAAATATCAAAATATCAAACATGTACATAACCACTGAAAATATACCACTTACTATATACTATATATTTTTTACTTTTAATTTAATTTAATTTTGTTTTTCATTTGTAATTTTCTTTCTTATATTTCTGCTTGTATCCTGCAGCTGCTGTAAATTTTGAATTACCCCCTGTGAGACTAATAAAAGAATATCTAATCTAATCTATTGATTTATCTGCAAAGCATACACTTCTGAATTATGGATATTTATCTAAAGCGTAGATTAGATTGGGTTAGATTAGATTAGATTAGATTAAATAGGACTTTGTCTACCCCTCTGGGAGAGTCCATCAGGGAAATTAAGATTTAAAGCAGATAAGAAGATATACAAAGAAGAGATAGATATGAACAGAAATATAAATAAATATAAATAAAAATAGAAACATGGATACTGCTCCTTCCCATCTTCAGCCTTCCTGTTACTTCCCCCCCTAGTGAGGAGTTATACAGTCCGATGTCTGTCTAATAAGTAGTAATATTAGTGTAATAATAATACAATGATAAGTATAATAGAAGTAGTGATAAGTAATGATATAATAATCTATGGTGGTATCTTAAACTTTGTGTCCCTGTGGGCACCTCAGAGGCTCCCTGCGGGTTGCCAGGTGCACGTGGGCACCCTGTTGGCTCACCTGGCTTAAAAGTTAAGGTGTATTTGTGATTAATTCAGTGTATGAGTCTCATTAAGTGTGCACTTGAGGTATGGAAACCTACTTAACAAAACAGCTTTTTTATGCAAGATAATTTGTCATCATCTGAAAAACAGCAGGTCAAAATTTAGACTTCATTAAAACATTTGGTCTGAAAGAGCATTTGCTTAAATCCAGTCAAAATGGATATCGAAAAGCTGTCAAATCCTCGTCATTAAACAGCTTTGTCAGTGATGTGTCTGCATGTGTTTTCAGCCAGCCTCTCAAGGAAACGCACTTTTATGCCTCTGCATCGGTGACCCAGTCTGATTGTGCTGTCCAGCTCTGGCTGTCACACTTTGATGTGTCCTTGGGCAAGACACTTAACCCAAAGTTGCTCCCACTGCTGTGTCAGTGGTGTGAAAATGAGTATGAAAGGGTGTGAATGTTTTACTGATGCTGGTGGACACTGACATAGAAGCTGCAACCATCAGTGAGTGAATGGATGTGACCTGCGGTGACTCGTTAAAGAGACTAGAAAGGCGCTGTATAAGCTCGACTCCATTTACCATTTACTGGTTATTCTGGAGATGGCTGAGTATTGTCCTGTGTAAACTCACCTTCCACCTTCAAGATGACCTTGGCATGGTGTTCGCCCTTGGACGTGTGCACGTGACACTTGTACGTCCCCCTGTCTCTGGGGTTACTGCTTCTCAGGATGAGCGTGGCGTTCCCTCTGGATATCAGGTGTGGAAATATGGAGGCGCGACCTGCGAACTGCTCGTGCTCGAAGTGGTCATTGCCTTTGTCTCCCTCGTCATCATCGTTATCGTCACCTTCGTCGTCCTTATTATTTTCACGCTCAAACTTGTAAACCACCACGTTCTGTCTGAACCACTCGATGGTCTCGTCGCTGCCCGGCTCGAAGCTGCAGGGAAGCACGCACTCCTCTGAGATGAAGCAGGTCACAGTGACATCTGAAACAGCACACGGAGAGTTAGATCACAGGGTGGTTTGGCTTTCTTTGGATGGATATAGGCGAAGTGAATGTTAGCTGATAGACGCCTGTTAATCAAAAGATTCAGATACTATGGCATCTTTCAACAGCAGCAGGGCAGAGCTATTTGCTATGAACACAGTTTGTATCCTTTCAGCAGTTTTACAAGATGAAAAGCTTTCAACGGCATCGATTAAAGAGTTGAGGAGAGAAAGGAAGCTGCAGTGTTTTAGCTCCGTATCCAACAGCAGCATGAGACGGCTTTTTGGATGTGTGAGAAACTCGTCAATGTTTTAGAGAGGATAATCTCTTCTTATACAATCAGATAAACTTTTCCCACAACAGTGGATGTTTTTAATTGTCCTGTCAAGTCTCCCATTTTCTGCTTTCACGCTGGCCTCCCCTCTCGTCTCAGTGAATTTTCTGAGCTATTTGGAGCTGCATTCACACTTCAGCTCACTCAGACTTAACATGGATAAAATACTAGATGGTCGAGAGGAAATTACCGGAGTAAAAACTCGACTGTTTGAGATCACGCTTGCGGCTCACATGTGTAAAATATATTATTGATATTTGTTTTGTTTTTTTTGTTTATGTGTGATTATTTTTATTTATTTTTTATTATTTTTATTAGCTTAAATCCACAGATTCATAACTGTTCTAATTACCTTCTTGCACATTTTGAAGGCACTTGCAAGGCCAGAAGGTGTTGGAAAATCCTGGTTTAGGCCATTGTTTTAGAGCAAAAACAATGAATTGATTTAGTGGTAAAGGTTTCTGTAGTATTGGGGTGCTGATAGCCTGGTGGATTGTCCATGTTCTCCCATGGATTGACACTCCAATAGACACAAAAAAGAAATCCACGTTGGTTTAGCAGAATACTGAACAAAAGTTACAACCAAATGAAGACCAAAGCAAACAGAGGTTTCTCCAACAGAGTATAGATGGATACAATAAGGAACAATAACAGGAGCAGTCTATTACAAGGTAAGAAGACAGAGCATTTTTAGATAAAGAAAATGATAAAATTGAACTTATATGAAGAGCTAAGTTGTTCCAGTGCCCCTCTTTAATACATGGTACTGTTAAAATATAGCCATGAAATGATGATAAAATGAAGGACTATGGTACATTTGTGTGCTTTGCCAATTTCACAGCTGATTTGTGGGATAAATTTGTATCTGTAACTGATATATCAGCTGTAATCCTTGGCAGAAATCTCATATATGTTGATAATGGTGATCACATTTTTAGGCCAATTTTCCCAATACTGATATTGCACAGATGATATTGTCTCCAGTAACATTTAGTGGTTGCAGGTAGGCAGTCAGAGCAAAAGGAAATAATTCAGTCTTCTTGTGACTGAAACACAAACTGATCTGATATCAACACCCCCTGCTGACACCTGGAAACATTTATGAAGTTGTCTAACTTTATTAACTTGGGTCAGATGACTCCATAACAATAATCACACTATTAATAAGGAAGAGACCCGGCCAGAAACTTTCCTCAGACACTCTCCAGACAGTTCAAGGACTTTTAGATGGCCTCACCCAGCAGGAAGTACACACTCGCCTATCTTTTAATTTCAGCGTCCTAATATCTTTTAGTACAGTCTGAAGACTGCACTGATTTACAAATAAACAGGAAACAATGCTTTGAAGAGGAGTATGAGCAGGAAACACAGGCAGGGATGCAGACGAGTTGATGGCCCCTATTTTTAAAAAAAGTGTTTCCTTTCACCTTCACTGACAAGTCATCATCTCGCAACAACTACTGACGTAAATAATAAAGACCAACATCCTCCTGGAGAGTCTTTGGTATTAGTAAGTAACATGACTGAAATCTTTTGAAAGAAGGAATGAGGAAATGTTCATATTTCCCCACCAACACAGTGACACGTGTCATCAGCTGTCCTTTATTACTTCACATCAACGTCGGGGTGTGTCGTAGCTGTCAGCATTGATTTGTAGATAGCACTCACGTCTTTGAAACATTTTCACAAAAAAGAAATTCTTATGAAATACAAGATGATAAACCATCCCCACATCGACCAGTTCCTGCATGCCTCCTTCTCTCTTTCACTGAGTGCAGTGGAGCTTTCTTATTGAAAGGAGATACCTGTGAAGAAATGCTGCTGTCGAAGAGCAAAAACTCTTCAACAGTTTAAAGTTCTGTTTTTACTTCTTCAGGACAGGAAAATAAGCACTGAAGCTACAGGGACGAGCAACTTCTCAGAGTGATTTTTGTTGAATGAATGACTGAGTGGATATTTTTTATTTCTGTTACATACATGTTAAGAACAAACATGGAATACAACCATTTAACACAAACTTTTCTGTCAATAATAAAAACAGGTATAGGCTGAAGATTTCTGCATCTTCTGTACAATCCAAGATGAATTTGGCATGTAAGGGAAAAGCATATGACATCCTTCTTTAAATCATAAAACTGTATGATCATTATACCTTACTAGCATTGTTATTTGATGCTTTGTTTTTCTGAACTTTAAGAGAGTTTTGCATCATTTTAATTCATCACTGAGATTTTTGCTTGTTTAAGTTAAAGGAAGACTATTTTAGGGAGCAGTTTGAAGGTTGAATTTATTTTCACATTAAGACAAAACCTCATTTGTCAGTGTCTGTTTGATTACATTATTCCTGATTTTTTTATTTTATTTAATGATCACACACTTCAAAACCTCTATGAATGCTGCAGAGGCCGAATGGGGAAAACAAGCCGACACCCTTCTTCATGTGCTCTGTCTCTTCTCATTTACTGTATGTATACTTGCAAAGCTTTGACTTTTTACTAGTAATCTTTTACTAGTACTCTACTAGTACTACCAATAACACAAACTTGTCTCCTTGTAGACAGATATGTTTTGCTAGTAAGGTGTACTCTAGCACTTGTGTGCCAAAAACCTTTACTAGTAAAACTAATTTTTTGTTCACTAGTACTACTAGTAAACTCAAAATATCTCACAAGTAGTACTAGTAGACTGTTTTTAGTCTACAAGTAATACTTGTAAAGCCAAAAGATTCACAAGTACTTATGGTAGACCTTGTGCAAATGAAGTAGGAAAGATTATAACCAATTCCAGCACCCTGATTGGTTGTAATATTTTCAAAAGCCAATGGGAAGCCTGAATTTGCTTTATCCCGCTCTCTTATAACTATATAAGGCTTACTAGTAGTTCTAGTGAACATTTTTAAGTCTACTAGTAGTACTAGTGACACATTTTTGTTTCAATAGTAAAGTCTGCTCACATATTAGTTTAACAAATTTGAGTTCATGTGCTCCAACTTTGAGTACGCGTAGAGCTGAACGACAGTTGATATCACCGATGTCAATTTTATGCCCAAACGACGTTCCATGGAAAATGACCAATGAGCTCACTGTAATTTATAATGTCATGTAAATATTTGTTCTCAATTATTCTTAATTATTCTACTCAGCAAGTCATTTCATTGGGGTTGCTACCCTGAGTTAAATTTAGCTGAACTTCATTAGTGTTTTTGGTTACTGATTGAACAATAAACAATACATGGGTTTGTTTATCATTCATATTTTATCAATTTATTTGGATTATACCTATAAGTGTTAATGTACCTGTTTTCTCTCTTGTTTTCTATTCTCTTTGCCCTTTTTGTTGATTTTCTACCTGGCTTGTTTAACACCCACCTGGTGTTTAATTAAAAAACAGGGTCACACCCAAACACTGTTGAAGCCTTGGGCCTAAACGCATTGATATTGTTACTGGGACTCCTTATTAAAAGTCAGACTTGACAGTGCTGAAGCTTTTGTCTTTTGCTGAAGCAATCCTTGGCATAAGCACTGAGTGTTTTTTAGTTGATCATGCTAGTATTTTTAATTTGAGGCTGACTGTAGTCTGTCTTTTATGTTTTCAACAAATCCAAAGTAAAGACCACCTCATTGGTTCAACTTAAATTTTTTAGCATGAGGTTCACTTGAGGGATAAAGTCAGTCTGAAGAATCAGAGTATTGTTCTCTGAAAGAGCTCATCCATCAGCTTCATAAACCTGTAGGGTAGACTTGTAGTCAGGACCGCCTAAACCGAGACCAAGACACTACCAAGACCAGAGAGTATCAAGACCAAGACAAGACCAAGACCAAGACCAAGACAGGCCATGTCAAGACCAAGACTAGTTCAGCTCAAGACCAAGACCAAAAAAATAGTTTTTTTGCCATCTTGCATGAGTTGTAGAACATAAGCACCATACTGGGTTCAGCTGCTTAGTATAAACATGAGATTGTATTCAACTACAGGCACAGTAATACAGAGACAGTGCATTTCTTGTGTGTGAACTCATAAATGTTTTCATCAATTGGCTGAGATCAAATATGTGCGGCAATTGCATGACCACTATTTCTACACTATTTGAGGATTGACTCTTGAGCGCTGTTAAGGACTGACATGACTATTAACTAGTCCCAAAGTCATCTAACAAAATAACAAGCCTCCAACACCACCCTGCACCTGAAAAAAAGTCTAATGAATGGTAATGAATGAGTGAACACTGTCCACTGAAATCAGCTCTGAGACCCCCTTATGGGCCTCCACCCACAGGTTGAGAACCGCTGTACTAGTAGATTGTATTTGGAGCTTGATCCTTCAAAGATTGTTCTTATATCATGGACAATACGTGATGCAGGAAACTTCAGGATGAATTTATCATTTAGAAAACAGTGAGTGAGTGAAAACAGCGGCTCAGAGCTGGACTGATGAAGAGTGTTGAGTTTTAATTCATCAAAAGGCTGACTCGATATTTTTTAAGTCTTTGTGTTCACTTAAACAGAGCACATGAGCTATCAAGACACCGTTAGAATTATAAAATCACACACAGTGACTGATGATCCCTCACTGTTCCTGCGATGTGCATCTATCTGCGTCTTTACGCTCACCAGAACACGGAAGAGCGCGCGCCCAGAGACGCTGAGCGGTTTGGGAGGCATTTAGATCAAATGTTCACATGAACATCGGCTGCACTGCAAAATGACATAACTGACAGACAACAACGGTAACAGACACGCTTTAAATGGAAAACATCAGGCCTGTACTCCTCAGAGTGGACTGTGGCTGCATCAGACAGCAGAGAATGTGACAGTCGGACTGAGCGGTTTTTCAAACGAAGCCGCAGGCCGGCGTTTACGGGCTCAACACAGTGTACAATCGGGAGGGGGGTGGTCACACAGTTTTATTCACTTTGTTTTTCCTAAATTGAAAGCACAATAGAGAATGTAAGAACGCATAATAAGTCTCAAAAAAACTGTGTCTGCATGGGTATTTAGGTTACAAATCCCTTTGAGACCGCTTGGCCAGTCCGAGACATTGCGAGACCGAGAGACTCAAGACCGAGACAAGACCAAGACCAAAGACTGTCGAGGCCGTGACAAGACCAAGACCATAAAAAAGTGGTCTCGAGACCGGTCTCGAGAACTACAAGTCTACTTTATGGCAAAGGGTCACAATGCCGTAAGGCAAAGCATCCATCCTTAAAATACATATTTGACGTTTTTCTTTCAGGGTTGCAGGTCATTTTGGAGTCACCATTTAATTAAATAACTGTTTTTGGTCCATGGTAGGAGGCAGAAGACCCAGCACAAACCCACACATGCTAGGGCAAACATGCAAACTCCACTCAGAAAGGCCCTTGACCTGTGAGCCAAACCAGAGGGTTAAACCAGCAACCAAGACATGGATACTGCCTGCTGCACCACCATGCAGCCCTAAGGTTAATGCTGAAGTCATTTTTTTCATCTGTAACGACGGTCTGTCAGACTAGGCGACCACAGAGCCATTAATTCATGCAGTGACTCGCCTGACGAGCTTGACGGTCTATAGGACTGAGGCTGATGGCATTTATGTGACGACGGTGGAGGAGGAGGGGCAACACTGAAGACGGCAAACAAACACCCTGTATTTAGAGAACAGGACTTCTGTTTGTATCTACAGATTGGCTGATACCGATATCAAAACAATAATATCATGCATCCCTAATCTATTCTCCTGCTAGCTGATGGCTGTGTTGATGATTTTTTTGGTAACACTGGTAGTCCTGAATTTCAGACCCAAAGCCTGCAAGTCAAGCTGTCCTGCTCCACTGATCATTTATTGTCTTTTGTTTTAGAGCCTTTGAATCAGACCAGCACTTTAGGGGTAATTTACTTAAAGTTTGCTCCTGTTAGCTTTAAATGCTGATTACAAGCCAATAACTGAGAAAGATGTTAAACATATAAGAAAGTCAAAGTTTGCTTCAGCGTGATATTTTGTCAAATCTTGTCAATTCTTTTAAATTCGTTCATTCATTTATTCTTGAGCTGCAGTAAAGAAGCAGTTTGGCTTTTAGGAGTCTCATCAGGGCCTCTTAGGACGAAAGATGATCAACAAAACCGGCTCCAGTGTCTGAGGATCTTCTGTTGTTTTAAGACAGACTGGAAATTTTTTTAGCTAATCCTTAAAGCATGTTTAAGCACCTTTGACCACACCTCACAACACTTAACATAAGCAGTTTTTTGTGTGTATGGGAAACATAAAGCATTTCATGGACAAAACAGGAGAAAATCCTCCGTTTTCAAAAACACCTGCCTCCATGTTGGCATGGCCGAGCTGAACACCTGAGATAATACCTACAGACAGGTTGATCCCTGGGAGGCTTTCATACCTATAGACCTATAAAGCCAACTCATAATACGCCCCATTAAGCCCCCGATTGTTCAGGTTCTCTCAGGACGACTGTTGGAAACAGCCGGAGACAAAACCTCAACCCGGTCGTCGTTTTGAGCAAATATTTTCATTAGTCTGTCAAAGCTTCTGCTGCAGTCTCACATTCATGTGTTTGAGATGAAGTGACGGTTACTGGCCTCACAGGAGATAAATGACTGGAGGGATTTATCGTGACTTGTACAAAGTGCTTCTTTCAGCACTGTCCCCACCTCTCTGGCTGATCTGTCTGTTGTTCACAGCTGTTTCTCTCATGTCCTCCTGTCAAAGCTTTGGCAGCAGCAGCAGAGGGATGACTCAGACCTCTGACTCACACCTGAGCGATGAAGCCGACTGGTTTACCTGCCTGATGTCTGCCAGACACTGATGTGACTTTTTATGTCCTCGTGGAAAGTGGTGGAGCATTTGTGCAGAGCAAACAAGGTCATCTCAAGAGCCATTATGAATCAAACGCTCGAGTGAATCCACTTCAGCAGCTTCAAATACAAGCAAATGAAGGCTTTTAATTAAGTTTAAATAACTGAATTATGCTTTTCAGGCCTGAATTCAAGAGCAGAAACTCTACTGTAGTTGTAAAAAATGAGCAAACATGGTCATAGGAAAGTAATTAAAGCTCAGTAGGATCCTTTTTTACTGGTGTTATCCATCCATTATCTAAGCTGCTCAACATGTGCAGGGTCAAGGGGTGCTGGAGCCCATGCCAGCTGTCATTCAGTGAGAGGGGTCACAATTTGAAAGGTAAAATGGCAAATGGACTTGAGCTTATATAGCGCTTTTCTAGTCTTTGACGACTCAAGGCAGCTTCACACCGCAGGTCACTTCTACACATTCGCTCTCACGTTCACTCACTGATGGTTGGAGTTTTTACGTTGGTTATCCATCAGTATCACTAACACATTCACACCCTTTCATGCCCATTTACACGCCACTGATGCAGCTGTGGGAGCAACTTGGGGTTAAGTGTGTTATTCAAGGACACATCGCCATGTGACAGCAGTAGCTGGGCTCGAAACCTGCAACCTTCCGGTTACTGACCAAAGACAACCAACCAGAGTGCTCATAAATCAGGCCAATGTAAGTAAATCATCATTTAAACATTTACATAAACAAGGCTGTGTACTTTCCCTTATCAATCCAGTGATTTAGCTGTTTCTGACCATGAAAAAATGTCCAGACAGTAACCAAGCTAATGGCTAGCATTGCTGAAGTAGCATCCATAGAGACAGAAAATATCATACAAGGTTAACCTGGATTCCCACAAACGGATTTTAACCTTTGCTGTGATCTGTTGGTTTGGTAACCTCAGCATCTCAAACAAAAATAAACGGTGGAGCATTGTAAAACTCTGCCAAAAAAACTACTGGCACGAGTCTAAATGATATTGACTCTGTTTTTATAGCTAGAGCCACTCAGAGGGCGAAGGTCATTCTGTCAAACCCTCTCCACCCTCTTTATGCCGAGTTTCAGCTTCTCCCGTCTAAGAGAAGGTTCACCTGCAAGGCCAAATCAAACAGGTACCTGAAATCCTTTGTCCCAACAGCCATGGTTTTTTAAACAAGTTGTAGTCTAGCTTGATGGGAACGATGCATTGGTGAAACTGTGCTGACTTTGTGTATTTACTTGTGTCTGCGGTATCTGTTTGTTTGCTTTCACTGTGGTGAGAGATATTGTAAGAATGTTTGTTTTATCTTCTGTTGCAAACCAAATTGCCCTTAGGGGACATTAAAGATTTCAAATCAGATCAAATCAAATGGACATCCACATTTCAAATATGTTAAAGCTCTGTAACAACTTGAAAAATGTAGATTTGTTCTCTTGTTCCTTAAATGTTAATGCTATTGCTAATAATGCTAAGGCAGTTGCCGTGGATATATGCTATGCCCAAACTGCCATTTCAACCTCTGACCTGGTGGCACTTTGCATTTTGGGAGACATTTTGCGAAGCAGACAGATCTGGTGCACACTGCTGATATTTTCTCAATCAGTTTGACATCTTGGTATGTTTGGCATCCTGCAGATGAAGCAAATATTATGCAGTGTTGGATGCAGCCTGAGTGAATTTTTAATTGTAGTTTCACTGTAAGTCATGTGGTCATAAATGTAAAGCATTAGGTAACACTGGAGTCGTCTTTGGGGAAAGTTGAGTCTTCTTTAAGGACAAATATGTTTCACTGGATCCTGGTCTTTGTTTTTATATTTAACACAAATTCCTGCAGTCACCATAGCTGTACTCTACCCAGCAGTTGTTTGCCTGGCAGCCCTCAGGACTTCACACAGCGAGTCTTTGGTTTTTAAAATGTTCAGTGATGCGTTTTTTGGCCTGGATCATGATCATTGTCTCTCAGCTCTGGATTCATGTAGGTCACAGCGCCTCTTGATTGTTACTTTAACGTCCATGTAAACAGGTTAGAGCAGTCACACAGCCTGAGAAGGACCTTTATCTGTTTTCTTCTCTGCACAAAAACTCTCCATAAAATGAGCCATATTCATTCATTACTAACATCAGTGATTCCTTGGACAAAACTGGGACTGTCCAACAAAACCGACCACTTCTCCAGAAGAAAAAGCAAAGTTTATTTGGAAAAGCCGAGTCTGTGTTTCTGTTTTATGGAAGCAGAACATGAGCCTCTTTTATATCATCGCTGCCTCAGGGAAACTTCTTAAAAATGCTGCATTACTTAGTGGATGCTTAATTCTATTCCCTGATTATAATTGTGTTTTATCATTTTAATTGGTTTAAAATAAATAAATTCCCACTGACCAATGTGAAAGATGACTGATATCGCTGTTTATGAAAAAAAAGAAAAACCCGCTGACAGTGGACCCAAGAAGTTTCGTTGTAGCAGTGAAGGTCTGTTTCATTGCCTAAAGCAGACATTAGCATTAATTTCTCCTCCAGAACCCAATATAAACAGCATTAAAGGGATTCACCAACATTTTTTTTTTGTTTTCAAGTCTTTACTCACTCCTGAGTCCATGACAAGCAGATAGACTCCATTCTTTTGACTGTGCTGCAGTAAAAAGGAAGAGACGGGCAGAGCTCACCCACCGCTAATTAGCTTAGCTCAAACACTGGGAGTCAGTGGGTAGTGTTAGCCTGCCCCTGCCTACAGTCGTCAGATAAACTCTTCAGCAACTCTAAACAGTCCTGTGTGCTTGTTGTGACTCATTTTTTTCCCCACGTTTTGTTACGTTATCTATTTTTAGACTGAGATTAACACTTCATGTAATTTTTGAAAGAAATACATACAAAAATAAACCACAGGGTGCATGCGCAAACCACAGTGGACGTTGCTGTAAGTAGGTCAACAAGTAGAAAGAATGGTGTCTAACTGCTTGTCATGGACTCGATAATGAGGTAAGACACGAGAAAAGGTGGTGTGTTCTTTTAAAAATGCTGCATTACTTATTGAATGCTTATCCATTCCGGAATTAAAATTGTGTTTTATCATTTTAAAATATATAAAGTCCAACCCACCAATGTGAAGATGACTAATATCACTGTTTATGAATAAAGAGAAACTCACTGACAGTGGATAAAAAAAGTTTTGTTGCAACAGCGAAGGTCTGTTTCACTGCCTGAAGCAGAAATGGCATTAATTTCTCCTCCAGAATTTATTTATTGTTCTTTATTTCCATGTACACAAAGTTGGTGCAACATCATGGGTTAACAAGACACCATAAAATGCAGACTTCAGCTAATTTGCCAGCATGTTTGTGCCTCCAGAAACCCCCATCTCCAAAGTTTGAAAATCCCCCCAGCTGAAAATCTAGAGGAGGAAATTCCCCCCAGGTTACAGAAGTGAATTTCAGGCCCTTTATCTGTCCGTCTACCTAATACCTGCTGTATTCGGTGCTACCTTGGCCAGGTCTCTCCTGTAAAAGAGATTATTTCATCTCAGTGGGACTTCCTGGTTAAATAAATAAATCAAATTTCCATAAAATTAGAGCTCCAAACTTTTTTATAAACATATTGCATCAGCCAAGGATCCCCTCAAGACTCACTCACTGAACTCCATTTCTGCTCCATCACTGCTGATTCATGACTGCGAGCTTCCTGCCACCTCTCTGTGAAGTCACGTGCATACCCTCTGTTCTCAACCACTGACGACGAGTGCCTCAAACAACCTCACCCCAAAAATACTCCACTATTTCTTTAACAGGAAATAAAAACAGGATTATTGCATGTTTGTGCTTAGGTCAAAGTAACTATAAAGATAATGGTTGAAAGTCTCTCAAACTCTGAGAGTCCACATGGAGCCAAATGTGGGTCACAGTTTATTTATGTTAAGGACCTAAACTACTTGGTCAGTTTTAGACAAACAGATGTGGTTTCCTTTTTTCTTTGGCTGTTAGTAATCAAGTGGTTGAGTAAAATGTAACCTTAACTCGCACACATGATGGTGGGATCTGTGAAATTGAATCCAGACAGACCTTCCCTTCAGTCCACCTCTCTGTGGTCGGCGAATATTTCCACCCATGAGTTCATCCCTCACGTCAGCACAGGAGCACGTTTGAGTGAGCCGCCTGACTCATGTGGGACTATTCTCTGTTGCTGAAAGACAGAAAGATCCCACTATCTTGCAACACTTGTGCTATTTATCTTCTGCTGCAGGATCAGTTGCTGTAAGGAAATCCTGTCCTTTATTTCTCGTGAGTGTTTTCAGGACCCCTGGACAAAGAGGCGTTTGTGTCCTTACCTGGGGTTTTGTCCTGCGTGGTAAAGGTGATCCAGAGGAGGAAACAGGCACAGGTGAATATCGTGGACATGATTTCCTTTCACTTCAACACATTCACGACTCAGATGGACGAACAGATTCACATGCAGACACGTCCTCAGTCCATGATTCCTCCACAGATGAAGGCTTTTACTTTTCTTCCCGCAGGTTTCCCCTTGGATCTCTGTGGGTGGCTTTCGTCACATGCACACAAATGCAAAAAGAGAGGGTAGAGAAGCATAATTAGAGATGCATTCCTCATGAAATCGAAACAGGAGGGTAAAAACGTGGCAGAACCAGTGAGGAGAATCCTGGTTTGATCCCTCTCAAACCCCCTTCAGAGAAGTAAGATCTGCTGCTCAATCCCTGCACTCTTTCATCACTCATAAATCATTTTTCTCTCCTCTGCAGGAACTCTTTCTGCCATTTCTTCAGCTTATCGTCTGTATCGAGTCCTCCCCTCTTATCTCTCAAGAGGTCTGATAAGCACAAGAGAAGGAGATACATCTTTTCACGCACAATACAAACCTGTCACGTTATCTCAGCACAATCTCCACTCTCCAAAACAAACGCTGAGGTGCTACATCAAAGACGGAGATTAGGGAGCCCACAATGTAGTAGTGGTAGTACTAATAGTACATAATAAACTGAGAGAAAGTGTTAATAATAAGAGGAGCAATGGAGAAGAGCCAGGAATGAAGCCAGTGTGCTTGTTGTAGAGTCTTGGATTTGATCAAAACATCCTAAAAAGAGGAGACCAGTGTTAATTTTGACAGCACTTTTTAATTTACTTTTAGTCTTTTGCCTAAAATATCTTTTAGTCATAATTTAGTCATCTAAATTGTTTTCATTTTAGTCTAGTTTTAGTTGATGAAATTTTACAACATTTTAGTTGATGAAATTTTACATTTTAGTTGATGAAATCTACTGTAAATGTAGTCGACTAAAATATGAAGTGTAAAGGGTAAGGCATTTTTTATGTTTCCTTGAACAAACAGTGAACCTGCTCTACATGAATACATCAATTCATAAAGAGTCCTTCTTAACTCATCCAACCTTTTCACACAACCAAAGTAGCTGTGATTGGATATATTCCTAACTTGTCCCTACTTTCTACATGACCAAATTAGGCCTGATTGGATTAAGTCTCTGTCAAACATTTTAGTGTAGTTTTTATTTGTTGATGAAAATGTCAGTTAATTTAGTTTGAGTTTTTGTCAATGTGTACTTGTTTTTATTAGTTACTGTCTAGTTTTTGTCAGGGGAAAAAAGGTCGTTGATAAAAAACTATGATGAAAATAATAAGTCAACAAAATTAACACTGAAGGAGACTGCAAAATAATCAAAGTTCTGTAAACATGTTGGAGAGAGCAGCAGTCACCGATCTCATAGTCTCAGGCCCGTTTGGTGCTGGATGTTCAGACTGGAAATGTCCAGTCTGAAAGCTCTTCAAATCAGAGCTTTCAGACTGGAGGAGTGAGCTGTGCTCCTCCCACGCTGAAAATCTTGAGAACAGGAGGCTCACCTAATTTTTCACAAGCCTTTCTCGGCCAAAACAGACAGAAAGTAACAAATAGAGGGATGTATTTTCCTTAATCCAGCTGGAATTCATGACCACAGCAGTAGAATATGTCACAGAAAAAAAATAAATAAAAAAATATCCAGTGACTAAGTCAAAGCTTCAGTTTGCCTCCTCTGTCTGTCAGAGTGCTTTCATTCTGCAGGTTTCAGGTCAGTAATGAAATGAATCAGGTTCTTTGTGGGGAGATCTATTGTGGCTCTTCCTTAAATTTCAATAGAAGCTCACTATTGGGGTTTATACAACACTAGCAGCTGTAACATGATTGTGCTAAGTTTTTTCTCCACTAAACGCTCAAATGAAGTGAGCTTATAGCCGGACTGGCATCATCTAACTGCACGAAAAGGTGAAAGAAACTTTGCTTGACAATATTAAAAAATTGTTTTGTAATTTGTTGTGATTAATTCACGCAATGGTGATGCGTGTATTGTGAAGGCTCATATTGCGATAATAACATTGCGATTGACTGCGCAAAACTTTCACTTCTTTTCAGTTTTCCTTTTAGTTTGAGGAACTTCACCCACAAATCCAAAGTGTCACGGCAGTTTAGTCTCTGATTGGTGGAGTCCAGTCTTCTGCGGAAACATTTTCCACATGCTACAAACTAATATGGTCCTTTCAAGAGTTTAATTCAATACCACGATGCATCATGCTGGGTTGCATCCTCAGCTTTCTTTTTTGAAGACAAGCAGGCAGATAAATATAAATTATTTCTTAAATTAGCATCTAAACAAATGTTTTCATCTCGTGGACCAAGACTTGATTCATATTGTTTGAACAGTTTCAGCCTGATGATCGAGGAGCGTTGTTGGTCCACACAGTAAGTTAACGTCTTTTCACTGCAACGCTGCAGAATCCCTGAGGAAATCAAAAAAGCTTCAGCAACACTTGTAGTTCAAGAAGCAGCTTGATTAGACCGACGCGTTTCAGCTTGTGGCCTTCATCAGGGTCACTGTCCCTCAAAGGTGAAAGTTTTAACAACCTTATTACATAATAATCCGTCGGCGCACCAAGGCTAAAGAGAAACCCCACCATCTCAATCAAACAGTAAAGAATCACATTATCATTTATGTACCGCTCTCTGTTGGCAGCAGAACAAATGCTGAACCTGGAGATTCTCCAAATGACTCCACCTGCCAACAAAAAGAGAAAATGGGGCAACGGTTGAGCCGGTGTGAAGAAGCTTCAGGAATGCAGAGCAGCGAACAGGTAAATGTGGTGTAGCAAACATGCACAAAAGCACATGATTTGATTTTCATGGCTCTAAATGAAACGTCTTCAACAGAGGAGGCATTTCTTTGAGGCTCAGAGGGGCATAACCTCTCACAAATTGATTTTTTAAAGGATTAAGTTAGGTCGGGCGAGGTAGGCAAGCTTCTCTGGAGCTTTTCAGTGCAGTGTACATTTCCATGCTGAACGTTTAGATGCTGTAACAACACATTATTTTGTATGTTAATACAGTGGGGTTATATTGGATAATGTTCTGCCACCTAGGCTAAGACTCATCATGTTTAGCCTCTCATTTAGTATCAATAACACTTAACCATAAACCACAAACTTGATTAGTGCCTTGATTACCTTAACTGCTCTATTGATTTATGATTTATTATCCATGATTATCTTAATTAGTGTCTTGATTATCTTATTGCTCTATGCTCTACTCTTTACTGCTCTGCTCCAACACAGCATCAGGCTCTCTGCCAATACAAGAGGCCTTTGGTACAGTACAGGGTGATCTGTGTGAGCTAAAATTAATGTTGAATCCTGACAAAACAAACTCATGATGTTCACAAACTCAATGAAAAAGTCACAGAACCTGCCCTATGTTATCACATTTCGGGCTGATGTGATTGAGTCTGTATCTTCTTATAAATACCATGGATTTAGGATAATGATTACTGTCTTTTAAGCTTCATGTCCTTAGTTATCAGGCTCTACTTAACCTGCTTCTTTTGTAGTTGAATCATTGAGTTAAAATAAAAAGTGCTGGAAGCGTCGCCTTCACTCAGTGCACTGCAAAATAACTCAGATCTAGGTGAGAGTATTTGTTCAATTTCAAGACAAAAAATCTCACTAGACTTATTCTAAGCCACATTTTCCTGACATGTCTGAATTAAGATTTTTTTGAAGATAAAAAAAAAAACTAAAAATATGGCCTGAGTTGCTTGCAATAATAAGTAAAATAATCTACCAATAAGACAAGACAAATTTAACTTGAGCAGATATCAAACCTGAATTTAGGCCCTCGATGAGTCAAACTTTCTTTGTTTCATTGGCAGATATTTTCTCTTCGTTACAAGCAATTTAATACCTCATTTTTGCCTTTTCATTCCTTAAAGTAAGATATTGCAGTGTGGCTCAGCCACATGACTTATTCTTACTATCTGTCCCCAAAGATCTGCTGCTCCTGCAGACTGAAATCTACTGCAGGAAATATTGAGTCAGAGGGAGCTCCTCTCTGGAAGTCTTTCCAAAAACAGATTGAAGGCTTTAGAGGGAGATGCTTCAGCTTGTAGATGCTTGACTCTTGATTTTCTGATCAGTGACTCATGAGTTTGTTCATTTCTGTGTCTTGTTCTGCTGCCAGGACACTCTAGTAAATGAGATTCTTAACTTCACTGAAGCTTTTTATGGTTAAAAACAAAGTTTAAAATAAAAAATACTTCTCTTAAAGGTCAAGGGGCAAGAATCTACACCTAAAGCCTGACACAGAGCGCATTAGACTGGTCATTTTAAAATAATCAGTGACACCTCATAAAACGTAACCTCAGTATTATCAACGGTTTGTTTGAGTTATAAATAAACTAACAACCTTTTACCTCAACCTCCTCTTATCATAAATTAAATGCTGTTCAAGGTAATATATAACTGGATTAGAGTAACAATATTAAGGTTGTATCGATGTGTGTTTATAAATCACTCTCCTAGTGACACTTTAAACACCTAGAAACTTCCACCGGGTAAATTGAAACATTAAACAGATTAAAGGAAGTTGCTTTGCAGAAATCCATGATTGTCCTAAATCACAGGTTTCTAACATCAAGATGAAGATTTGATTAATTTGAAAGGTTTGTTAAATCATGAGAAAAATCAGCAAAAAAGCCAAAGAACTCCCGACCAGCTTTAACTCTGGTTCATTTAATTTTGAGCATGTTCACGATCACCAACATTTGAAAAACCTTTTAGTTTTTATATCCTTAGTCCCTCTGATCCAGCTGTATTCTCTCTCTGTTTGAGACACTCTGCCTTTTTAAGTTTCCCATGTGGGCCCAGTGCGCTCTGATTGGCCAGACGGTCGACTTCTAACAAAACAACAGTAGGGTGTCACACTGGTAGGCCTTTTTGGGGGGGCTGGGGGAACAAGCCATTTTAAACAGCTACTGGCACCATGGATAAGCAGATAGGTAGTTCATGGGCTGTTTAAAGAAGCAGAAACAAAATTACACTTAAATAGAAGTGCATATTTACTTGTTATTGAATTTATTTATCCAAAAACAGTAGCGTTTTTTTTATTTATGTCTTATTTATACAACTTTTTAATCGTTAATTTTATTGTTTACTTTTATTGACATTGCAGTGCAGCTGGATCAGCCTGATTTAATGTCTCTAATCAGGCTGATCCATTTTGCCAAGCTCAAATCTACAATGATTGTGAGGGGCCCAAAGTGAGACGGCCCAATCAGAGTCCTTTAGAGCAGGAAGAGGTGGAGCTACAGGAGGGATAACACAACAAACTTCTTTATAGTAAGGATGTTTTTGCTCCACTTTTGACACATTTTGCTGGGATTTTCTTTTATGAAGTGAATTGAATTTAGCTTTTGGTGTGCCAGGTCACAAATTTAGATTTTGGGGTATCTATGCAACATGCATAGAGGAAAACTTCATATAAAATATGAGACACTGTAACAAAAGTCTGTGAAAATATGCACAGGAGGACTGTAGACTCACTCTGCTGTCGTAAACATGTCCTTATTATGTTCACCTCTTTATTAAGTCTTTAGTTCTCCAGTTTCTTGATCATTTTTCAAAACATACGGGGAGTTTTAGGATAAACATAGTCAAGTGAGTTAGTGTTTCGACTGAACCTGTTCTCTAGAGATGACAAGTGGACCAAAGCATGCAGTAAACCTCCCTCCTGAGGGTAAACCTAAGCCACCAGTAACCCTCACTGTTGAGGTCAAGCATTCAGGCTTTATTCTCCTGGTGGACGCTGCACATGTTCACTTCTTGCCCACTTCCCAGAAGATGTAATCCTATAGGAGCTCAATGTTGGTGACTGACACCCTGACAGGGAAGTAGTCAACAGGATGGTTTTGCACTGGCTCGGTTTCTTTTCTCCAGCTTATTAGAGGTTTGGCTGAAGGACATCCACCTTGAAATTTAAAGAGATGTTTTCTGTTGTAGATTCAGAATACCTGGCATGCAAAGCAGTGGGAAGCAGCAGGATGTATTTATTACTCACTGTTTTAGCCCTTCACCCCCATTTCTGTTTACCAATCTATTACTCTTTAACCAGACACACCAGATGGACCGTTCAATAAATTTCACCAGTCCATCTGGAAAAGAGCCCGTCGAAAGTGTTTTGGGACTTGTTTGCCTCCCCATGTGTAGGCCAAGCCTCTAAGCGCAAGTGACAATTTCCTACTGGTGGGGCACCCCTCAAACAGGGCCTACTGCAGCCTGTCATCTGTTTGCATGACTCCCTGATGAAGGCTTGATGCTGAAACGTGTTGAAGTTTGTTTTTAAAGTCAACGTGACCATAACCTGGCACGCCAGATGAACCGTTCAGTATACTTCACCAGCCCATCTAGAAAAGAGCCCATAGAAAGTGTCATTCACATTCATTAAGAGCCAATCAGATAATAAAGTAGGCTACTACAGAGGTGTAAAGGACAGAACGTGAGCCACTCCGTAAAAGAAACTCTCGGCAAAACATGTCGGAAGTGGAGCAAAAAATATCAGAAGTTTGTTGTATTGTTGTTTTTCATTTAATGAAGAAATTCAGTCAAGATCTGCCCAAACTGCTCCTGAAACTGTTAGCATCTATGCTAATCCTCCTCTTCCAGCTCCAAAGCAGTGTTAATTTTCTTGACTAATTATTTCCATCATAGTTGTCATCAACAACCTTTTTTCCCCTGACAAAAACTAGACAGTAACTAAAAAAAACAAGTGCACATGGACAAAAAACTTAAACTAAATTAACTGACATTTTCATCAGCAAATAAAAACTAGACTAAAATGTTTGACAGAGACTTAATCCAATCAGACCTAATTTGGTCATGTAGAAAGTAGAGACAAGCTAGGAATACATCCAATCACAGCTACTTTGGTTGTGTGGAAAGGTTGGATGAGTTAAGAGGGACATCCAACCACAGCTGCCTTAGCTTGGTGGTGGTGGGATAAGTTGGGGAGCGATCCAATCAGAGCTACATGGATCTGCCTGATTACAGACATTAAATCAGGCTGATCCAGCTGCACTGCAAGGATAATTACTCCTAGTGGCAAGGACAAGGTTGGACAAGGTGCTGAGTGTCCAACAGGAATATTTTCTTGTTTTCTTTGAGCTTACTCATCAACAGAGCTTGTTTGCTTGTTAATCAAGTCGAAAGTGGCCCATCAGTGATTTCCACATCTGTTTGATTTATTTAACTCTTTGTTAACTATTTCAACTCACTGGGATCATCGTCGCCCCCAAATGGTGATATTTACATTGTTTATCTCTATCTCTGGAACCGTGTAGCTTATCTTTATGTTTGCAAGATCAAACTTTTTTCAACTTAAAAACAGCTTCAGGTCAATTATATTCCCACCAAAAACTTTATTGTTCAGCTCTGAAGTGCAGTGTTTCATTTCAGAAATGCTTCATTTGTGAGTCCACGGCAAAAAGTAGATTTTTAAAATTTTAAATCACACTTTCTGAAATAAAAATGTAGCAGTGATATAATTAGACCTCTATTTTGATCCTCAGGGAAAGTGACTTTAGACTGCCAAAGCTTCAGTGGACTGTATTTATTTACACATGAAGGTTGTTAATGATAAATCTTTATGGGATTTGTAAAAACCCCTGTGAGACGTTTGTGAATTTTTGTTTAATCACTTTGGTCGTACAACTTTAAATACATGACTCTGACATCAATACAAAATAAATATTCTGATAGCTCAAGTTGTCATGACAAAAAAGGATCATTTAGCTTGATTGAGCTTGACAGGATAAAGATTTTAACGTGCATCATTACAAACAAAAGTCCAGGTGGAGTTGCAAGGGTTAATATGAAGTAGGGCTGGGAAAAAATCGCAGTTTTATCTTATTGTGACGAACACATAAGAACAGCTGTTTTAATTTGGCTATCCTAAGTTTTGTGATACAACAGCCCCATTTCACAGCTTCTGGTGCTGTCAGATGGTGCTGAAGTAGCTATAAATTTACAATTAAATGTATTTATTTGGATTTCTTTATATTCAGGAAAATCACGTTGCAGCAAGTGTCAAACAAGGAGAATAGCAAAGACAAAGACACCAATAAATAGCTTATAAGCATCATCTTTTGTTAAATTATAAAGAGAAGCATCATTGTTATTCTTCTTTCTCACCCTGCAGGTCTAACATTGAAGCAGGATGACGATAGACCAGTGGTGATGTCCGATGCCCTCAAGGCGGTAAGCATGGGTGTGAATCCAGCCTGTGCCCTTTCTTTCCCACGAGTCCTCCTGACACTCTCACCCTCTATAAACTGTCTGTCTCTCTGTCTAATAAAAGCGTAAAAAGCCCAAATATAATCCCCACATAAAGGAAAATGACACAGCTCTGCAAGTTCACCACACTTTAAATAAAAGATGCCCTGCTGTTGAATCAAAAGGGAAACTTGCTGGGAAAATATTTAACTGATGAAGCGTGGGCAGCGAGTTTCATGTGTGATGTAAAGCAATATAATTATATGATTATTACCTTTACAGTTAGCAGAAGCAAGATAATAATGCTATAAGCTGAAAGTTTACCCTGATAGAGAGCTTTATCTCCTTACCATAGATATTTTATACTCAGATTATCAACAAACAACCTCTATCCCCTTGGTATTTACCCATATCAAAGTTTCCAGTGAGTTAAAGCATCAAGTGTTCTCCATAAAAGAGTGAAGGTAGGGCAGCAAAAAGCAGATGCTTGATGTCTCTCAGGTGACTTAAGTCAAAACAGCTGCAGCCAAAGTTCCTCTCTTACCGGCTGAATGAATGAAACATCAGTTTAAAAGCTTTTCTCTGATCAAAACTGCGGAAAAAAGTCATCACATGGCTGCAGACCTTTAACACATTATCAGTGTGGTTTTCTGCAGACCTCAGACTGCTCCATTAACTGTCCAAAACCTGCTCTAAACATTATTTTAGCAGAAGAGAAGAACTGTGAAAGAAAAAGCTTAATTTGAGTACTTACAGAAGTCTGTGGTCCTCAGAAGTTAATCAGTCCCTCGATAAAAGCTTAATGAGTTAACTGTGTCTGGTCCTGTGGTTTAGTGTGCTGAAATGAGCTCCATCTGTCAGTGAAACGTCTGTATATGCTGAGAAAACACTCGGGCAGAAAGAGGAAGAGCAGAGGAGCGGAGCCGGCTGCCTCCTGAGGCCGAGTGTTAGCTTGACTGGATCAACAGGTTATTTAGAGAATAGGCAGCACACACACTTCACCACACACACCGTAGGTCGCTTCACAGACACACACACCCCCCTCTGAATGGGTGGAGTTTGGTTGTGATTGGCAAAGTCTCACGCACACACTCATACAACCCTTTAGAGGAGTCGGTGTTTCCTCTGCAGCTCCATCAAATGTCAGCGGGGTTTTCTTTCAAAGAGCAGCTCTGTTTTAGTGCCTGCTGTGTCCCATCAGCTATGATCTGTATGTCGGACGTCTGACCTGAGCGCCGTCAAACATCTTCACACACCTAACACACACTCACGTATGCACATTAAACGTTGTTGCATAAAGTCAGCTCAGTAAATGTCAGAGTTCTTTAACATCAGGAGACTGGATCTGCTTTTTGTTTCCATTAAGTCATCTTCAGACTCTGTTGTTATCAGTCAGGATTTTACATCAGGTTCATACACTAAGGCGGCGAAGTGACCTGCTATGGGTCGCACCGGCTTTTCAGATGTGTCCCAGCTTTAAATGCAAGTTCTGACTTATGATTAAGTTTATGCTCTTGATGTCTGAGGTGTTGCTCCAGCTGAGATACTTTCAACATAGTCTTAAGTCATAACTTAAGTCTCACACCTTCCTCCATGTAGGTGTAAAGTCCTCCAAAAAGTAAAGTCGCCGTCACTGTATCAGTGTCAGAGTGGAATAGCTTGAAGGATGAGGAGGGTCTTCGAGGCTGTTTAGTGTCATGGTAGATAACATCCCTCTTGCTCCTAATTTTTTGTTTTCCATCAGCAGAAATAGTTGCTAACCTGGCACACCAGATACCGTTCATGATATACCAATCAGGATATAATTCACCAGTTCATCCAGGCAGCAGCCCATAGAAAGTGTTTGGGAAAGGACAGAACCTTTAAAAAACTTATCCAGCAGGTGATTGGACGATTGTTCTGTCAGTCACATTCAGGTGGGCGCTACTGCTGCGGTGTGAAGAAAAAAAAAAAAGAGCCACTTCGTAGAACAAAGTCTCGCCTACACATGTTGGGAGTGGAGCGAAAATATCCATACTATCAATAAACCCTTTTGGTGTTGTTATTTTTTTTTCATTTAATGAAGAAATATAGTCCAGACCTGACAAAACTCCTACTTTAGCTGTTAGCGTCTATGCTAATCTCTGTACGAACAGTCACTTCCTGCTGTGTCTCGCTCGTAGCTCTACCTCTTCCTGCTCTGAGCACGTTGATTGGGGTGAACACAATTTTTGTAGGTTGGAGCTTGGCAGGAGGGTGAGTGATTACAGTCATTGAATCAGGCGGATGCAGCTTCAATCCACAGTTAATAATTGTAAGCTACAGTAAAAATGTTCAGTATCTGTATCTCCAAACACTAACCTTGCAGTGCAGTTGGATCCACATGATTTAATGTCTGTAATCAGGGCTCCAATCTACAACGACTGTGCTTGAGTTACGAAGATATGTCTAAAGTTTTAAGACTGAACAAATTCTTTATTTTTATGGTTGTAACTGTCATATCAAGGTAAAGTTTATTATTGCCCAGGCATTCCTACAACATCAAAAATGCTAAAAGCTGATGTGCTGGTATTCTGCATTGAGTTGTTTTCTTTGTTACAACAATGGCGGAGGTAAAAACAAGCTGCTTCGTACTCACAGGGGGACTTCTCCTGATTTTCATGTTGAATCAGTGGTAGGATGTGACATCTTGCCTTTGTGCTCATGATGTCTGGGGGACATTCCAGTAAATTACTTTTATTTACTTATTTATTTCAGAGGGGACAGTGCGGGTTCATGTACATCACCATACAGCAAAGTAAACAGATTATAGCCATTGGCTAATTTCCTATTTGTTGTCCCTGTGGAAAAAAAGGTAAAAGCAAAAAATAAAAAACAGCTGAAAGAAACATTTATCAAGTTTCCATTCAAAGGATAGAATAGATCATTGACCAAAGTGCTATCATGATAGAAATCTTCTGTCTTTATTTGATAGTGGAGGGAGAGATAGAGGACAGGCTTGTGAAAGAGGGCGAGAGAGCAGTTAAGGACACTCGGCAAATGGGCCTCAGGTGGGGATCAAACCTGGGACGAAGTTTATATGGGGCACGACTAGTTGCCTCCCACTCTGCCAAACCAGCACACAAAGAGTACTTTTAATCAATGTTAGGGGTCTTACTTGTCATGAAACGTGGCGCAGTAAAGGCATGACACAAACACAGTTGGTAAAAAAGGGCAAGAAGGTTTAATCCAAAAATCAGGCGAGAGTTCGGTACATGAGTAAGCAATCAGAAAAAGGTAACAGGATCCAAAAAACATGGGACAAGAGCCTAGGTCGAAAAAAAAGACTGGGTAATACAGGTTTGACTAGCCTATGAATGCTGGGACAAACTGGCAACACGACAGTGAGTGACATGAGGTTAAATAAAAGAGGTAATGAGGGG
Organism: Cetoscarus ocellatus; assembly: GCA_037902135.1. Classification (NCBI taxonomy): domain Eukaryota; kingdom Metazoa; phylum Chordata; class Actinopteri; order Labriformes; family Labridae; genus Cetoscarus; species Cetoscarus ocellatus. The sequence goes on from JBAMNC010001513.1 coordinate 77,890, forward strand.
TGATGGGAAACAGGTGTGTGACAAGAAGGAGGCAGGACAGACAGGAACACGGCCTAAAACAGAGACAGGGGTTAGCTTTCAGAATAAACAGGAAAGATGAGACATGAGACAAAAATGTGCAAAAATAAAGGAAACTTCACAGACATGACATTACTGAGTTCAACTCTTAATACCTGAAAATGCGTCTGAGAGTGCTTCCAACTGCAAAAAACGCTACCTTTGTACACAAAACCTTAATATTAGGGATGCATGATATTGGATTTTTACCGATATCAGTTTTTTTTTTTAATTCATTACTGCCAATACAATGTCTGTGGTCAAGAGTGTAAGCTTTGTACTTAAGAAAAATGGACTTGTTTCTTTCAGTGTTACAGTATATTTTTGCGAGGAACAGTTGTAAAACAAGAAAAACAGCATTTACTGTAATTTCTTGATTATAACACGCACTCAAATATAACACACACCCACATTTTGCCCAAACCTTACTCTCTCAGACAACTCAACAATTATATGTATTCAAAGTTTAAATCAATGAAATTTCAGTATTTTCACAACAAATACCGTACACTATTTTCTCTCTCAGAAGGATTCAGAAACACCTTTTGCTTCACACATGCGCACTTACTCGATTTCTGCCTGGGCATGCTCAGTCGTAGTGTACCAACCAATCAGAGAGCAGCTATCAACATGCCGATGTCTTCGACCAATCACAGCGCAGCTATTTTGCATCTCCTTGCCCACAAGATGGCAGCGCCCTGTGTTTCCATGTGTTTTCACAGAGAGAGAATATTTCAGCTTTTTGTATCAGATGTGCTGCAGTCGCGATGTTGGCGAGACAAATATTTAAGTATTTTGCTTGTACTCGTGTATAATAAGCAACAGAAAAATTAGAGCTTAGTTGAAAGCAGAAAAGTGCATGTTATAATCGTGAAATTATGGTAACTCTTGCAAAAATGAAACCCTTGATTTTTAAATGCACCAATGCAGCGATGAGAAGGTGCATCAATATTGTACATTTGTGTACAATATTTGTGTTAGCGATATTCCAGTCGATATGTGGTCGATATGTGTGGTCGATATATTGGCTGTAAATATCTGCAAAAATTTCAATATTGGCCGATACTGATACTTAACTTTTTAGGCTGATATTAGCCGATACTGATAGCAAACCAATAATATCGCGAATCCCTACTTAATATCTTCACACCGATCACTGACCGTATAATTGTCCTGCGCCACACATTTTTGGACAAACACACTTCTTGGTGTTTGAGGAGTGCTTCTACATTTACTATTTAAACAACATGAGTGCTGGGTTTATTAATGACAACTGCATTTGGTAGAAAAGTGGAAAGACACCTGCGCTGCACACCATAATAACTTATGCCTGGCACACGTTAGTGACCTATGACTTTTTAAAGATCTTTTCGCAGGTAATGACCTGAGTTTTAGTTACACATGTGTAACCTGGTTTAATATGAATAAGAGATTGAGTGTGTTGGGGATTATGTGCTCCATAGGCGTAAACGCAGGAGGTTTTAGGCGAATCTGGATTTAAACCAGCTCACTTCACTTAAAGTCTGATTCGACCTCAATGGATCTGACGACCTTTTCTTGTCTGAGCTCCTCCAAAGCTCTTTGTTCCTTCCCTCAAGCCTCTTTCTCACACAAAGAGTCATGCACACGTACAGCAGAGGTGTACGCTCACCTCATATAATCACCCCAGGTGCCTGTTTTTTCATTGTCCCGCTGAGAAAATCCTGATTACTGATGGCTTTGTGTGTGTGACTGTTTGTAGGTTAGTGAAAGATTGCAGCGGCTGCAGATAAGAGGATTAGAGTGGAATTAGTGTCATTCCTCTATCGCCGTGAAGAATAGATTCATATCGATTTTAATCAGAGGGAGAAAGATGCACAGACCGGTGGATGAAGCGAGCGGGAACAGACGGTGACAGGTGGAGTGAACGAAGCCGCTGGGAAGTCAAAGATTCCTGGAGCTCATCGCAGCAGGACGCCGAGGAGCAGCACGAACATCTGCTGCAGAGCCATTATAACATATTCACATGCATTAATGGAAATCTCCATGGGAGCACTGATGCAGCTGCCTCGGTCAGAAGTCCTCCTGCTCTGGGTCTCTCTGCTTGAGGAAACTTCCAGCCGCTGCTGGATGTTGGACCAAAACCACCAGAGTTAGTGTGCAGGGCGGGCGGGACGCTGCGGCCGGCATGCTGCCATCGTGTCAGTGGCGGCGGGGAAACCTGTGAGACATGAGGGTGGACGTGCTGACCTGCATGGCTCTGGCTGCAGCAAGCCTCTTCGCCATCGTGATGGGCGGTCGCAGCAACGGACGCAGAAAGAACAAGGAGATCTTTCTTGGGGAGAACAGCAAGTTCAAGTTTGGAGGGTGAGACACGTTCACACATTTTAACAGCTTAATGTGATTTTAAAGGAAGATGACCCTCAAACTTTCAGTATCCAGGATCTGTACTGAAAGAGTGTGATATCGAAACCTTTATTAATGCCCTTTAGTTCACTTTTCAACTGCACTGAGAGGACTTCTTCTTCTGTTGTGTGAGTGTATAAAAGGCAAAAGTGTGCAAACCTAAATAATTTATATCTTAACTTAGAGTATATTTAGAAAACAACTAGACTATTAGATCTTACTTACAGAAGAGTCAAAAGTAAAGAAGCATAAAAGGATTTTTCTGTATTTTAAGATACTGGCTATGGCTGGAGGGACTTGTAGCAGCGCTGTCCCTTTAAAGTGATACGCCAACATTTTTTTGTTTTCATGTCTTGCCTCACTCCCGAGTCCATGACAAGCAGATAGACACCATTCTTTTGACTGTGTGTGCAGTAACAAGAAGGTTTGTTGAGCTCGCCCACCGCTAGTTAGCTTAGCTGAAACACTGGGAGTCAATGGGTAGTGTCAGCCTGCCTCTGCCTACAGTCATCAGATGAACTCTTCAGCAACTCTAAACGGCCCTGTGTGCTTGTTGTGACTGATTTTTTTACGTTTATGTTACGTTATCTATTTTTAGACTAAGATTAGCACTTTTTGTAATTTTCTGAAGAAATACATTTGAAACTAAACCGCAGGGTACATGCGTAAACCACCACGGACCTGCTTGTAAGTAGGCCAATAAAACAAAGCATGTCCGGGCATTAAAAAAAGTTTTCATAACAAACTTCAATCTACAACGATCACGAGCGTCCCAAAGCGGGATGACCCCTCACAGATGTACAAACAAGTGGACAAACAGTAACAAAAGCATAGCCTCCTTTCCTGAGGTTATGACAATAACTTTGGGTTAATGCAGCCGACACTGTTCAAGTAATCTACAAGTACATGCTGTCAACATGGCCATTAAGGGTGATTTCACACCCACACCAGCTTTGGTTTGCTTATTCATTTGTGGTACTGTGAAAGCTCACATGAACTCTGGTGCAGACCAAAGAACTGAACTCTGGTCCGCCAAAAAACAGGGGTGTGAGAGCCATCTAAACCAGACAAAGACCAAACAGGGCTATCGAACCAGAAGGGAATGGTGGGATTTCCTCTTTATCAGTCCAAGTGTTAATTCAGGTTTTTTGATGTGGGGGCGCTCTGGGTTCATGGCACTAGTAAATATGAGTGCCGATAAAGGAACTTGCTATTTTAACATCATCAACTGCACCTGCAATATTTGCAGTTGTTGCACAATTACTGACACTTGCACATTTAACTGTCCTATTTTTATTGTATGTGTTCACTTTATAGTTTCTATTTTAGGTTTTTATTTTTTATTTTATATTTTGGGTTATGTGGTGGTAAGAAGGCCAAAAATAAGAATTTCATTGCCCATTAATAACTGCTGTCTTTTTAGTGTGTATATGACAATAAACATCTTGAATCTTGAATCTATTTTTGTCCCTGAAGGCAGAAATTAAGGATCGGGAGCTAGCCGATATATAGTAGTAGAGGGTGCCACCGAAAGCCTCGTGATTAACCCACTTATAGGTTAAACTACTCAAAAAACTATGTTGGTTCAACTAGACAATACAGTAAGATTCTTTTTAGCAATTTACTTTTCTTTGACCTTTAACATCTACAAATCCGAGCAGAAATGTTTACACATCGCTCCAGTCAACACACAGCTTCCACCCGATGCAGCTTTATCTTTATTTTATGGCACAGAAAACTTCTGAACTGCTTCGAGCTAAACAGTGTCATTATGCAAAGCTTGTGCATTTTTGGCAACAATGGTCCGAATGGCAGGAACGAAGACCACAGCCCCAACTAGTGGCAGGAAGTTAGATTACATAACATTTGGACAGGCTTTGGTCCAGGTTGAGCTTCCTATGGTGTCATACCTGTGAAAATCTATGAGAGAGAGCAGATCAGGAAGATAGTTTGTAATCTTGTGGCTTCCACACGTTTTCCCTGTCTCCAAGTGAATCATACAATCCAAGCCCGTCTTGAGTTCTGACGCACAAAACTTTATTCTAAAGTTATCACCAGGTTAAGTTCTTGAGCCTTCACATTGCACTTAATAACTCTTAATGTAAATTCACTGGACATATTAACCTCAAACAACAGCATGGCCTTGGCTCATACACTTTTCATATTATACTTTTCTTAATATTATCAGAATAATAGGTCTGATGAAGCTGCCCGTGTTTTTATAAATAAATTGAGATTTCAAAAAGTGTCTGGCCTGCTTAAACATTTGTTATTTGACAACAGAGATAATCGGTGCAGTAACATTACAGTGAATTTCAGTCTATTTTAAGAACTGTGACTTCATTTCTGAAGAACGTGCCACTCAGAGTTCACCATTGTTTGATCCTTCTCACTTCCCCATTATACAGAAAAACCACAGGGCCTGGCTGTAAAAAGAATTTCCCTCCTGTACATTTATTTTTTTATGTTCCTTAAAATTACAGTAAGTTAAAAAGTGTGTTTGTTGGTCTTTTGTCCTTCTGTTTAAAATTATCTTCTGCTCTTCTCTTCGACTCATTTGATCCTAAAAAGTGAGCTCAGGGTCGTAAAGGTCCTTCAAATGTGGATTGAAGAGGAAAAAGCTGATTCTTTTTCATTGACTGTGCGGTTTTTATTACTCTCAGCAGACGACCGACCGCCGGAGTTTCCAGCAGCTGGCAGAAAGTTTGATCCTCAAACAGTTTTCACTAAAGAGAGGAGCTTTCAGACACTTCTGTTGGAAAGAATGAATGAGTGACTCAGAGCTTCTTTTACGAGTCGTGTGTAAAACCACCTTATAATTTCTGTTTAGAAAACTCCAGTCATCATATAACCAAACAGCACGGGGCAGAACATAAGGAGTAAAAATGGAGATCAGTATTAAGTTAGGAATCATGAGGGATATAAGAAGATTCATTAAAATAGTGGATTTAAATGTTTTAGCTGTCCTGTGCACATGAATATGGAGAAACTCTTGTTTCTGAAGCTGTCTTAAATGGATACGCCAACTTTTTTTTTCTTTTCGTGTCTTGCCTCACTCCCGAGTCCATGACAAGCAGATAGACACCATTCTTTCGACTGTGCTGCAGTAATAAGGAAGAGACCAACAGAGCTCACCCACCGCTAATTAGCTTAGCTGAAACACTGGGAGTCACTGGGTAGTGTAAGCCTGCCTCTGCCTACAGTCATCAGATAAACTCTTCAGCAACTCCTGTGTGCTTGTTGGGACTTGTTTTTTTTACCGTGTAAGCGAATAATAATAATAATAATAATAGTAATAATAATAATAATAACTTTATTTATATAGCACCATTAAGAACAGATGTTTACAAAGTGCCTAACAGACAAAACAAAGGCAGAAAAAGGCAGAACTCTGGAGACAATAAATCAACAATCAGGTCAACAGAGACCAAAAGGGTCAAAGGAAAAGGCACAGAGGTTAAAGTAAAGCAACACAAGGAAAGACAATGGTAAACGACTAAAATACAACAGGAATATAATCCACTAGAACAGGTTAATATGTCACCACATACATATGAAAACATTAGTAAAGGGGTTATTTTGTTTTATATGTAATGGTTAGGAGAAAGTAAGACAATAAATAGATGATAGATTCATAGATACATAGATGACAGTTGAGAACATCACATCAGGAAGATGGAAAAGAAGAGGGTAGATGGAGAATGGATCAAAAAAAGGGAGTATATTAAAACATGAAAAGGTCGCCACACGAGGCAGTGCCCAGAAGTTTTATGCCATCTGGAAATCTTTCCTAACTTATACAGGAAAAGTGGATGCTAAGGATATTATAAATTAGAACAAATAATCACAGGACGTTCTCAGTATTTATTTATTTATTTTCATCATTTTTTCATTTTATTTATCTATTTATTTATTTATTTTAATTTGTCTGTAGGGTATAATGGGAAAGGGGCTCTGTTGGACCTATATAGCTATCATTGATGTTTATGTTTGTTTTTGTGTTACTGTTAAAAAAAAAGCAATTATAAGACCATGACAACAACAATAAAAAAAACACAAAAAGATGTTAAATACAGGACTAAAACTATGTGAAACCAATGAGGGAAGTAGGAACAGCAGAGATTAAAAACAGTTTAATAAGTAACTGTGAAATAAGTATGTGGATAAAACAGAATAAAACAAATGACTGACAATTATGTAAGCAATAAAAAAGCATCATGTGAAACCAAGTCTAAAAAAGTGAGTTTTGATAAGTGATTTAAAAGATGTGACTGATATCACTAATGGGGGTCCAACCTGGTACTAGAATGTAGACCCTTTAGTTCTGAATGTCTCTCTCATAAGCAGCTGAAAAAGCGTTTCACTGACCCGATACTGGGCTCCAGGTTTTCCTAAAATGTGTGTGTTTGGGATTGTGGTGTTTGTTTCAGGGTTAATTTAAGGGATTACGGAGATTGGATTTGGCTCAAGTGTGTGTGAGACCTCACAGTGATAGGAACCAAATGTGTGTGTTTGTGTGTGTGTGTGTGTTTGTGTCAAGGTGTGTGACTTTCAAACAGGCTTTTCATCTGCCTGCACACAAAATCTCAAACAGCTTTTATCTCTTTTCCAGTTGTGAGTTCACCTGCGCTGCATGTGTGTGTTTGTGTTTACCTCCTCCACACGCACACACATGCGCACACACACACACACACACTCAGGCTGCATGTATCGCCGCTGAGAGGAAGCCGTGCTGAGGCTGTAATTACACCTTTTACATCCTGACCCTGGTCTGGTCAGGGTTTCCCTGGCTGTATGTCGGACGTAGGTGGTATTTAGCGCTTTGTTTCTGTGTTTTCTTTAGGTCGTCCGAGGGGCTGAGGGTGGGATTGCTGGAAAAAACACTTAAAATCTGCGGGGAAGTGAAAGTTAAGTTTTGAAGTGACGTCACAGGCGTGAGTTTGACTTCCCATAAGGATCTCTTACTTTTATTTTCTGGTCACTTCTTTGCCTTGTTGAGAAGCGTTCATTATTTTGATGACAGGGAAGCTCAGTTTTTTAACAGCCAGAAACCAGAACCATTAAAGTGTAATATAAAAACACAACCACTTTTAATTTAATAGCTCTGACCCCTTTAGCGAAGCACCACTCTCTTAGTTACTTTTTATAAAACTTAAATTTTCTTGTTTTTCATTAAGAAAAGATAAAGTAGACACACACATCCCTGGCTGGGTGCTGGATCCAAAAAATTCACATGAAAAAGTACAAAAGATCTGCGCACCAAGAGGAGCTCCCTTTAAGAAGTTATTTAAAAAACAGCAATGTTTAGAGAACGACTGTGCCGCTCATATAGTTTATTGTAAAAAAGATTATTGGGTTATAGGGGTGAGCGACAGAAAGATACCCTCAGTACTACAGCATGTTTTTCTGCCTCACATGTTCAGAATTTGATAATATTGTGGGGGCCAGTTGGGAAGCTGTGTGGGGCCTGCTATGGCCCCCAAGCCGTCTGTTGATGATCACTGCTTTAAAGGTTCAGTGTGGCTGGAAGGCTTATTATAACCCAGCTCAAAAATGCTGAAATATCCCTTTAAGTAATTCTATTATTAAACCACATTAAAAATGCTTAAAACCAGAACATAATAATGATAATACATTTCATTTATCACACACTTTACATTTGAAACAAATCTCCAAGTGTCATCAAAACAGGAGCCTTATTAAAATTTAGTCGTGATGATGAGAATAAAAATGAAGATGTTAGTTTTAAATTGTTAACAAGCCAGTTAAAAATCATTAATGGAAATAAGCCACGGCTAAGTTTACTTTTCTGGTGGACTGTTGGATCAGGGATCGGCCTGTTTGAAGAGGAATGTTTCAGATTCCTTTAACAGTCTCTTCATATTGAGGGGCCTTCAGCTGGATTGGACCAGTTCTCCACAGACAGGGTTGATCCCCCAGAGGGCAGAGCTTAGTCCAGGGAGGGCAGAGACACTGTGTGTGCCAGAGTGGAGGATTTTAGTGGAGGTTTAAGGTGTGAGGGGTCCCCTGAAGTAGACAGAGCAAGACCATGGAGACAGGAGTGAGTGAGGTGGGAGATTTGTACTCAGATGATCACATCGGTTAAGTTAAAAACATTTTCTTTTACATTTAAGTGTTTTTAGTTATCATTATGATTGACAGTGGGTTGACTTTTCAGTAACATCGTCCACAGTCGAATTCAAAGAAAGATATTTTTTTAGACTTTATTTGTTATTTTTAACATTTACAAAACATGCTGATAAAATGAAGGTCTTGACATATAGTAGGGATGAACGATTTCAGCAAAAGATTAAATGAAGTTTTTCTGTCAGATATTTCAATTTGATTCCTGATTTTCTTCAAATCAAGCTTCTATCAAGCACTATGTTTACAGTATAGACAACAGAAAGGAAATCAATGATCATCATTATTTAATATTGATGATACATAATCTGTTTTCATTATTTAAGGGATACTCCAACTTCTATTCCTAAACAGAGGCTTTGTGTTGTTCGGCTTACCAGCACTTCCTCGTTTGAGATGTGACGTTCGTGAATGGGTCGACTCTTTTGAACTACTCTTTTAAGTGAACAATGAGAACCGATTCGGGGTTGTGAGTAAGCCATTCAATTGCGAGCCGTTCTTAAATGCAGATTGCCTGCAGATTTGTAAAATAGTATGTGGAAAGTAGTTGACACAACAGATCCTGGGTCAGTCAGTTCAGCTGGAAAAAACTGCAGCTTTGACAATCTCATGGTTGTCTTAAAATGCAATTTTGATCCAAAAACGATAAATCTTTCAGCCCTAGCATATAGGTTTTCCATCCCTACCCCCACCCTCACCCTTCAGGAGACAAGTAATAGGGTATACATTTAAAACTATATAAAGATATAGTCAACCAAAATAAACAGATACATACAAGGAGTGGATAAATGAGAATATTGGTTAAAATCAAAGATTAAATAGTCAGACAAAAGGAAGAAAGAAAGAAAAAAATTGCAAACAATAAATTATTGAACAAATTAAAAGAGAGGGAAAAAATAAAATGAAAATAAACTGATGCCCAGATTAGTATTTTCTGCACAGTATTACCAGAAAAAACTGTGTTAATGTTTTAATATGTGTTACAAATAAGGACCAAGTATTATTGTATTTCTCTGCAGATCCACTGACAGAACACCTGATTTTCTCCAAGTAGAGAAAGACTTTTCATGATTTATCTTCAGTTTTGGACGCTGGATGAGACATTCTCTTGGATCACATTCTGAATATCTTATGTTATTTTAATTGACTTAATATTGAGACTGAATTAGACAAACTGATGAGAAACATGAATTATGTGCAAGGTTAATATGATTTGAGAGCCAGTTTGATCAGTTTTGCCAAATCACCGGGCACTTCGTGAAAAAAACTGTAAGTGCGAAGTTGTGCACGTATGCACACACAAGCGCATGTTTGTGTTTCTGGAGTTTTGCCTCGCCTTTGATTAAGGTTATGGTTTTGGCAGGATAAGAGCAAGCGGGGAGGACAAGAAAAACCACAAGCTGTGTTTTCTCTAATCAAAACATGCAATTACATTCATAATATACCAACTAATCACTCAGCCAGCTGCCTGTCTGTCTGTTGTGTATGTGTGTGTGTATGTGTGTGTGTGTGTGTGTGTTGTGCGTCTGCAGGCGCATTGACTACAAGCTGAAGAGGCAGGACAGCACCAAAACACTGCTGATAAAAAGTGAGCAGCTGCTGAGGATCGAGGAGCACGACTTTGCCATGAGGCCAGGCTTTGGAGGTAAGACACAAAAACACGCAAGTATGTTTGTATTTGTACACTCGTGAGCACCCTCCGCAAAACAGTAATTAAGAGGACCATGATCACCCCTGCTTGACCATGTTTAATTTTAGCCTACACTTATGTCTAATCTAAGGCAAAGTCTAAACTAAACCTTAAAATAAAGCCTTAAGTAGCCAAACAAAAACTTTATCACTTTGGCGCCCCCTGCGATAACGAGCGGGGATTGCAGGTACATGAATGTACACCTTACTGTATGTATTCCAAATAGTTCAGTGTTTCAGATTTCAGTTTCCCATCTGTTCATCTGTGTTTTTTCCTGGGACATTGAAATGGATAAATGGGTTTTTTTTTCAAGTAAAGTTGCTTGTCGCCCATGGCACTTGTAAATATAATTTCCACTAAAGCAACTGACCAACTTAGTCCTCGAGGGGAGATAGCCAGGTGCGGATGCGAGGCAATACATTGCAGTACCACTTTTAGGTCCAACCTACATAAAAAACAAAGTTGGCTCGACAAAGCCCCTGTGTCTGGAACTATTTCATGGTACAACTTGTGGGCTAAGTGTTCTTCCACCAGCAATGTGCTGCTTTCTCCTCATGGTTGTTCAGGTCAGAGAGCTGCAGTGGGCTCAGGTCTCGGTCACTGGAGCACAATATAAATGTAATTCTCCTGGATATTACATTGACGGATCACTCCTCACGAATGTACAAACAGGCAAAAGAAATAGTCAAAATTCAGATTTCACCCATTTCTTCAATTCAGAAACAGAAATGATCTTTTTAAGTTAGTCCTGATTCTATTTTGGCATTATCTTTGACACAGCAAAACAAAGACTGAGTACATCGCTTTTCCCCTTTTATCTGGCAGACCAAAGACTGCTATTGATATACGCCACTTTATCATCTTATTCTTGTTAATTTGTTAAGTACTGTTTGAATCACATACTGATTCTGGTATTTGTGTGTTTTGTTGTTTTCTTTATCTTTTCTCTGTTATTTAATAGCACTTGTCAAACTGTTACAAGCATTGCACTAGGGTCTGAATACTGTCACTGTCAATGTCAATGTCAGCTTTATTTATATAGCACATTTAAACAGCCAGCGGCCTACCAAAGTGCTTTACAGTACTGCCATGTGTGCAGGGTCCGGATTTAACTTTTAGACTGCTTTTATCAATAAAGGCACAAAATCCCGGTCAGATGCTCTGTCTAAACCAGTGTTTCTCAGATAGTGGGATGCAACCCTAAAGCGTCACAATATAGATAAACTGGGATACTGCGGTAATCAACATATTGCAAGAATATTATACAACAATTTAAATAAATAAACAAGAGTGTATGATGGACACATTCAACTCTTTTATAGACCTTTAAACATAAAGCTGTACTTTTTCATAGTAGATATTAATACTTGGAACAAGCGTATCAATAATTGGGTGCATGGGCTTAAAGACTCTGCAACCTGCTTACTTAATTTTTTACTCAATTTTTCATGGTATTATCTATTTTAAAATCTTTAGTTGATATTCCTACTGCTATACTGTATATAAGAGCATCTGAAACTGCTGAATTTCCCCTTGGGGATAAATAAAGTATTTCTGATTCTGATGAGGATGGCCTCACAAAATGTAAGAATATCCACTTGAAATAGTAATCTTTCTTTCATTCCAATGTTCTTTCAATTGCAAACTGTTCTCATGAATAGAAAATGCCCTCATTATTCAGGGAAGTCCTCCCAGAGTGAAGCGTCCACACTCTAATTACTCTAAACTGATATCGGTCCCCACAAAGATAGAAATACCAGCGGACTCACACAGACAGAAACACCTAATTTCATCAAACGTCCCTGATGATTTAATTCTCCCACACATCATCCATCAGGGAAAATCAGCTCCCCTCCCACGCTGACGGTGCGCACACGGCGCATTGTTGATGTGACGATTGGCAGTGGGTCATCCAGACGACGGACGTGTCAATCCCAAATCACCAACTCTGACCCAGATTACGCCGCAGTGTGCCGGCACGAGTGTGTGTGTGCATTAATGCATCTGAAATACATCAGGACTCTGTGTACTTGCTGAGAGGTGATCGTATGTTCTGGTAATACAATGAGTGCTCGTGTGTGCATTGTGTGGGTTGGTGGGAGGGGTTTGTGTGCATTAATCTGGATTATATTCCAGGTCTTGAGCAGATGGAGGGGTGGGAAATCAGCTGACGTCTGCAGTGAAGATCATCAGAATCAAACACACAATCATAGACGGACACAGACAATCATTACATGTAAACACATGATGCAAAACATCCAGTGATTTTCTCGGTATGGATTAAAATAATATCATTAAAAGGGTTAAAGACGATAAATATTAGGAGCATTAAAGACCTGTGTTTACAGCAGAGGGTGTGAAGTACTTAAGTGTATCAAGTGTATTATTTTGTCATTGTAGGCATATTTTTTATTATTAAATTAGTGAGTATTAATTCTAATTTAAGAACAAAGGGTAGTATAACCTCAATGTGGAGTGCAAAAGCAAGTAAACACAACCCCTCAGATCCCATCAATCTGTTGATTTATTTATCTCTTAAACAGATTTATGCATGCTACAAAGCAAATAATCTGCCTGTCTGTGTGGAGTTTGCATGTTCTCCCCGTGCATGCGTGGATTCTCCGGGCACTTCCTCCCACTGACCAAAAACATGCACCTTAGGTTAACTGCTGACTCTAATTTTCCCTTGGGTATGAGTGTGAGCATGATTGGTAGGCTCCAGCCCCCACGACCCCTAAAGGAATAAACAGTATAGATGATGGACATTAGCAAATAGCCAACATTGTTCATCCGTATTTAAAAGGTTTCAAAAACCTTAAATTTGGCCTTAAAAAGCGTGGAAAGAGCTTTTTAAAGACATCAATAAAAACAAAGACAGTGGTGTTTTACTTCTTATAATCAGAAGACAGTGCACATTGTTCATAAAATTAAACTAAGACCATGTACAGAGATTTTTAAACTATTTTAGCTCAAGGCAAATCTAAGAATGAGCTAAAAACTCAGGGCACAGCATATTCATAACTGAAAATATTCTCATTAGTGTTATGGTACCTTTTCAGTCTGTATGTTTATTTCTTTCTAGTAATACAGAAATTTGACTGACAGCCTTGTTACTCTTGACCCAGAAGGGGATAAGCAGTATAGGTAATGGATGGATGGTTTATTAAATGTATGAAATTTAATCATTAAAATCATTCAGGTGGACCTCTGCCTGTTAAAAAGCTATTACTTGATGGTGGTTGCTTCCTGAACCCCCCATAATACAGGAGTGGATTAAAATTGTTAATGATATTTACGCTATGGAAAGAATTACTTTTTGTTTATGTCTGTAAAAAGATGATTTTGTTAAACTGCAGGCCAACTGGGTTAAATATGTCAAACCCATTCAGACAGATTTTGTGGAGGTGAAGATCTAAGGAATTAGTGGTGCTATGTAATCTGCAATGTGGTTTTGTTTTGTTTTATGTTTTTGTGCATTTTATGTCCTTATACTAAGACTGAATTACAGAGGAAATTCGGTTACTCTGACGCCTCACATTATCATTATTATTATTATTATTGTTATTATTATTGTTATTTTTCTCTCACTCCCTTGAGTGGCAGTGGGCCATCACAGATAAAGTCTTGTAATGTTTTCGATATTTTCTGCATAAAACAAGAACTTTATTAATATATAATAATTAAAGTATAAAATGGCTTTCGCAATTAGATTTAAAACAACAACATTGTGATTCCAGCAAAGTATCTAAAACTATACAAATCTCTCTGCCTTCAGAACTGAAAATTACTGAATTTAAAAATAATCATTAAGCTGATACAGTTCATCAGATTACTGCTAAAAGAAAATAGTGTCTGATCAATTTTACCCATCTCTTTCCTAAACCAATCATGAATTTTTATTAAATATCTGCTCATTATGTCTTTTTTAATATATATCCTCTAACTAGCAGGACAAATCATGCAGCTATGATCATAAATATTCAGGAGACAGAGGAAAGTAGAAAATCCTTTTTTTTTTTAGATCTAAGATTCGACTGAAATATTTAAGCAAATGTCACACACAGCTGCCTATACAGTTTGTTGGCATTGTTGGTGTGTATGTGGTCCTTCCTGTCATTCAGGGTGGGACGACAAAAGCACCACTGTCTGCCCCGCGGCCCTGTGGCATTTCTACGGACTATAATTTTACACAGAGGGAAATCTGCGCTCTTTCCTCAGATAAGCTTATAGCCTCTGCATGTTTATGTCTGTGTGTGATACTCCAGGGAGCTGATCTGACTTTCATTTAATTCTCCTCACATGTGAATGGCATGTCCTGTTTCTGCATCACACTCAACACTTTAAGGAAGTCTATAAAGAGCGCTCATCCCCATAAACTCCCATCAAACCACTCGATGTTCTGCCCCGTCATCTTGATACCAAATGTTAATGATTTAATAGCTGTGTCTGCGCTCTGCTGGGGGTGCTGGGAGTTAGTTTTAGGTTTCTGCAGCGTGACCTCATTTGGTCTTTCTGGGTCACAAACACTGGGGGTGATTGGCAGATTAATTAGTGTGGTAAAAACAGGTTTCGTGGTTTGAGGACGTTGTCTTTGTGGAGGGTCTGTTGACAGCTGTGGGGGACGGGATGTAAATATGTTTATGAGACGGGATAAAACAGGCAGCCAGTCATTAACTCACTAAATCAATCTGCTGCACTATTTTCAGATATCCGTCCTCCATATTTCAACATGCTCTTCTCTTAAAAGTGATGTTTTTGTCTGATACTTAATCTCGCAGCTTGTCCTGCCTGTAGCTTTGTGTCCTTGTGGTCGTCTGTCTGTGAAGCCTGGAAATTTTTGTAAGGCAGAGTCTTAAGAAGAGATTTTTTTAGGCCAACTAGGAAGTAAGCATAGTGCTAACATAGTGCTTACAATACACGGAGAGAGAGAAAGAAGAAGGAAAAATATATATACATATATATGTGTATAAAATTAAGGAATAAGTATCCTATCCAACAAGGCCTAAGACTGATCTCCATCTTCTTTCAAAGGTAAGAGTCTTCAGCTGTTGCTGAGTATACTCATCTGATTTTCTGTATCCATTGTGTAACTGTAGGTGGTTCAGGTTTCAACCAGGAAATTGTTGTAAATATTCTTGCAGTCATTAGAAGGAGATGCAGCAAAAGACCTTCAGGAAGTATGTCCAGTAAGACAGATTTTCTAATATACCTTTAACATCAGTCCAAAAACGTTGTACAATGGGGCAGTCCCAAAATACTGTATGTGTGTTTCGTCACCCACAAGTCCACAAGTTTTCCAACATTTACCCACTTTTACAGAGGAAAAATTTTTATGGATATTATCAGGATGCCCTTTATTGTCGGCATACAAAATGTACAACAAGATTGGAGAGCTTCTCCTTTTTTAGTGCAGTAGATAATTATGTAAATAAAAACAGAAGTAAAGTATAAAATAGTTATAAATATAAAATAGTTGTGAAAAGTATAGGTACAAAATATAAACAGGATAAAATCCTACGGGACAGTGCAATTGAAAAACTCTATATACAAATATAAGATAGAAAGGATAAATATTAAGAATAAGAATAAATATATCTATGTATATATGGAAACAGGATAATTGAGTATTTACTGAATACTTATAGTGCACATGGTGATTAATAGTTACTGATGATTATATATCACATTGATTGTATTGCAGCAGTGATGGTGATACATATATTGCACATTGTACATTATATTTATGGCTGGGGTCGTTGCATGTGAGGGTTCAGGGTGGTGATGGCTCTGAAAGACACTGTTTTTCAGTCAGAAAAGCGCCTTCAGGATTAACTGACTTTGTCTTTTGAACTGTGGTTGAACGTGACACCATATAATTGTCCCACTCTGAGTGGGAACCGCACTCATAATAATATATTGTCTATAATTTGCTCAAAGTTCAGCTGTGATGTAAAGCATGTACATTATTTTTAATAACTATGTTAAGAAACCACTGATGTGGTCCTTCAAAGGCTCAGTAAATAAACTCTGAGTGTGTTGTGTAGGCTAAATACCTTCAGATCGTCCAGCCGGCGGCGGGCAGAGCTTTCATTACATTACTCTGTTTCAGGCTGAGCCGCCTCTCTTACGCATGGCTGGGCTGAGTCAGTATGGATTGTGTAGGAGTCTGACATCC
Source organism: Cetoscarus ocellatus (assembly GCA_037902135.1). Classification (NCBI taxonomy): domain Eukaryota; kingdom Metazoa; phylum Chordata; class Actinopteri; order Labriformes; family Labridae; genus Cetoscarus; species Cetoscarus ocellatus. The sequence continues at coordinate 94,341 of JBAMNC010001513.1, forward strand.
ACATTCTCCAAAAGCAGCCTAGAAAATCAGTGTTTAATCCTCCACCTGCTCCGCGGCTCTCACCTCTCCTCCTCCTTTGATTGAGAGTCTATCACAAACACTCTGGGAGCGTCTTGTGGCCTTAAACGCTGCTTATGACTGCATGAATTGATCCATCTGCTGTGTTGTGTTCGCGGATTAAACGACTCATATTTGGTCCAAAAAAGTACCTTAAAGCTGCACCAGGAGAGATTTTTATGTGTTATTAAATCTGCAGCAGCTTCCTAACTGTAATGTTGTAGGGTCACCCGAAGAGTCCAGAGCTGGATTAAGTGGATAGCAGGACAATCTGTGCACACACCAGGATGAGAATAATTACATTTGGGGGCATATGCGCAAAAAATGATCCTATTTTTCACCAGCAGATCCTCCAGCGTGCAGCTCTGCTCTTCTATTTTGGAACACCTGCACAGAGCGTAGTTAGCGCCATTGTTGCCTTTGTTTGCTCGGCATTCACGCATTCACGCCATCAATCACCTCACACACTCACTAATGACACTGACTAACAACACAAGCTGAGAGACCACCTGAGGCTGTTTGCTGATGGACTCTGATAGGGAAACAGGCTGAGCAGGAACCACAAAGTCCAGTTTTCTTTGATTTATTCTCCAGAAATACTTTTTCTTAGTGCTTCACTGATGACAGAGGTTAACATTTGTCTCTGATTTTCCATGAAATCTGATATACAAGGACTTTGCAAAAATAGAAAAACTAAACTTCACTGGAACCTTCTCATCTGCTTGTTTACACCAGCTGATTGGAGAGAGATGCACCATCCAAATCACAAAGTCGAACTGTCCCAGTAAAACCATGCGTTTGCTCTCACATGTGGTCATGTTTACCTCCATATTGCTGAAACAGTATTTTCCGTTGTGCGTAATCAAAGCATGGGAATGGATGCAGCCATCCATATGGAGACATTTTTGTGCTCACCAATTTAGGTGCATCCTGGATGGAATTACAGCTGAAATCCTGGAGCTAGAGATGGACTTCCTCTCCAGCTGTAAGCATCTGGCTCGTGATCACTTCTGTCTGTCTCCATGTTAATGTGGTGACATGTTACTGAAGGATACCTGCGGAGCAATGGCACCTGGAGCCCCTCATTGTGTGAAAGACAAGTAACGCCCCATCAGGACCTGCACCAAAAAAGTGGTTCATTACTGTGTTCATTAATTATGTTAAAGGGATACGCCAAAATTTTTTTCTTTTGTGTCTTGCCTCACTCCTGAGTCCATGATAAGCAGATAGACTCCATTCTTTTGACTGTGCTGCAGTAACAAGGAAGAGACGGGCAGAGCTCGCCCAACGCTAATTAGCTTAGCTCAAACACTGAGAGTCAGTGGGTAGTGTTAGCCTGCCTCTGCCTACAGTCATCAGATAAACTCTTCAGCAACTCTAAGTTGCCCTGTGTACTTGTTGTGATTTGTTTTTTTTACCACATTATGTTGCGCAGCTTAGCAGGTGTGATTATCTGAGTTTGAATGGTTGCCTGTCTCTCTATGTGGCCCTTCGATTGGCTGGCGACCAGTTCAGGGTGTTTGCTGCCTTAAAGTGATTGGCGGTATAGATGGATGGATGGATGGTCTCCACAGAAACTGACTCTTAAGTTTTGGCAAATGACTTTAATCCACAAAAGTCTGTGCGAGCAGGAGTTAAACCATTTTCCTGAATCTGTTAAAATACCCAAACCGTCCAAATCTGCTCAGCACATAAACTTAAAGAGTTTAGCCTGACTTCCTCTGTGTCTGCTTCTCTCCATAAAAAGCCTAAAGCATTTTCTTACTGGGTGTGACATGAGAGGAGGAAAGCAGTAAAGCGAGTGAGAAATAGGGTGACCTTCTGTTTCCAGTTTTTCCCACCGTCAGCAGTCGTCGGGGTGACGCTGACTGTGAAATCTGCTGGTTTTCATGAGTCATGCTGCACAAAAGCAGCTGCAGCAGGAGCTTCATGGTGCTCACAGTCAGCTGAACTTCATTAAATCAGGTGTTGAGTGAGCTGCGAACACTCAGGTACATTTAGGAACTGACATGCTCAACGCTTAGAAGTTGTTGATTTTATTTTCTGTTTGTCATCAAGAGTGAGGAGAGGAATGAAACCTGGTAAACCACGTCCAGACTGAGGTCACAGTCCAACCAAAGCAGTGTGTGTTATTTTATACATGCTTAAGTGGCAGGCATGGTTTTGGTTAAGTGTAGATCAAAAGGCAGCTCTCTGTCTCGGGTTCAAAAGAAAAGCTGATGTATGTGGATGCACAGCAGCAGATACCAGATCCCAGATGTTGGACTGAATTAAAGCCAGAGTGCTCTTAACAGGTGCCGACATATATTTATAGGTCACATGTCCAGCGTGCTTGACCACTAACATCATGTCTTCGGTGTGTATTAAAGGTTTACGCCAACATTTTTGTTGTTTTCATATGTTGTCTCACTCCTGAGTCCATGACAAGCAGACAGACACCATTCTTTTGACTGTGCGTGCAGTAACAAGGAAGAGACAGGCAGAGCTCGCCCACCGCTAATTAGCTTAGCTCAAACACTGAGAGTCAATGGGTAGTGTTAGCCTTTTTCTGCCTACAGTCATCAGATAAACTCTTCAGCAACTCTAATCGTTTTTTGTACCACATTATGTTGCTTTATCTATGTTTAGACAAAGATTAGCACTTTATGTAATTTTCGAGAGAAACACATACGGAACTAAACTACAGGCCGCATGGGCAAACTACCACCGCGCCACTCTGTTTTGTTGACCTACTTACAAGCATGTCTGCAGCGGTTGCGCATGTGCCCTGTGGCTAGCACTACCCATTCACTCCCAGTGTCTGAGCTAAGCTAATTAGCGGTGGGTTGACCTCTGCCCATCTCTTTCTTGTTACTGCACGCACAGTCGAAAGAATGATGTCTATCTGCTTGTCATGGACTCAGGAGAGAGGGAAGACACGAAAACAACAAGAAAAAAAGTTGGCATTTTCCTTCAATTTAGGGCGGCTGTGGCATAAACCTTACACTGGGTGGATGTCTAATAAATTTGTTAAGCACTCTATGCCCAATATAATAATGTAAGTATGTTTATAACTCATTTTGTACAGTAGCATTATGATGACTTATGACAGTGTTCATCAACAGGCAGCCCAGGGGCCACATCAGGCCCTCCACAGCTCCCAATCCAGAGTATCATCAGATTCAGGAAATGTGGGGTAGAAAAATGTGTCCTGCTTTTAAGGGCATCTTTTTGTCATTACATCCCAATAACTATGAACACAAGTATGATCAAGTTTGACTTCATGATACCTGACAGCCATTTTAGCCAGTATTTAACCAGAGGATGAGTGCTGAGAGACAAATCCTGTGATGAAAACATGCACCAGAAAGAAGAAGACAAATGGCCCTTTTTTATCAGCACGTCTTAGCCCTACTCTACTCGGCTCGGCTTTCCCCGACTCTACCTGGCTCTACTCTACTCGCATTGTGCTGTATTCCCACCAGCCCGGTTCCCTGGCCAGCGGGGGCGGGATCACTATAAAACAGCTGCGTTCATGTCATTTTGAGCACGACACAACAATCAAAACAATGGAGGACTTGGAGGCAATTGTCACAAACCGAATGAAAGAGGAAAGCAGAAGAAGGCTGCAGGCGGCGAGAAGAAATACCGAGGACGAGAGCAATCGAGCTGCAAAGAAAATAGGTACGAGGGTAAGCTAATGGTGGCTACCGCAAGCATGTTAGCTAGCTCGTCACGCTCATAACTCATCGGTGACAACATTCTCTGACCAATCAGTAGCCGGCAGTCGGTCGACGTCACCTTTTAGTATCAACTCAGCTCGCTTAGAACCAGAGCAGAGTAGGTACTAAAAACTGGTTTGTTTTAGGAGGTACCGTGCCGGTGGAAACGCAACGCAGACCGGGTAAAGCCGAGTAGAGTAGAGTAGAGTAGGACTAAGGCGTGCTGGTGGAAAAGGGCTAAAAATATCTTAATTGCTCCATTTACCATCTACTAAGCAGTTTTCCACTGTAACTGTAATGACAGAAGGTAGGAGGTCAAGAGGATTTGGAGACTAATGCACACCTAGCTAGAGTATAAGAAACGGTAAAATTAAGATGACGAAAAGAAGATGAAAGAGAAGAAACATGAGAAAATGCAAAGCAATAAAACCAAGAAACATCAGACAGACATTAAGTGTAAAAAAGGTTATAACTATATCAAGATATATAAGCATATACTGAAAATGGAATAAAACATCAGACATTAAAGTATTACACTTTTATTGAATAACAAAGTAAGGTAAAAAGTGATACTCAGTAATAAATAATTATAATAGTCATTAAAATAATAAATTTCTTATAAAGAAGGGCTTCATAGAAAGTTACCAAAAACATTTTACAGATGGAGGAATGGCTCAATGGAGAATCATCTCTTAAATACAGTAAAAAAAAGCAGCCACAAAGCTTTAAATTTAGCTTGGTTTGAATGCAGACATTTAAGCTGCGAATCACCAAACAAACATACCGAGTGAGGCCAAAGTTCAGGGCTGTCTGGAGTGATTCAGCGTCATGATGGCTCACTCTTACAGAGCATTCCTCTCTCATTGTTGAACCCTTCACTTTGACTTTAGAAGTTCTGCTCTGAGTGTTTACAGGTTTAAGACAAACCTACGTCGTTGCTAATGCATGTGGTCGAGTCAGGAAGGAGCTGTTTTAGCCTGAAGGCCGCAGCCGTGAATTAAAACTAAAATAAGTCGAGTGGACTGACCAGCGAGCATCATGAGAGCTGGTGTCAGACCTCCAGAAAACCTCCTCAGTAAACTCTGGAGGGACGATGCACGCTGGGATGTGAGGAGCTGTGATTTAAGCTTGTTTTCTAGGAAGGATTTGTGCTGTTGAGCTATTTCTGCTCTGTTTGTGTTTTCACAAATCAGGTTGTTAAGGTTTAGCGGTTAAACAAGCTTAATCTGCTAATGATGCAGATGGAGCGGGGGAGAGTGGGGACTGATGGGACGGATGTTTGTACTGATGTTGGTCCAGAGTAAAGCCGTGATCGAGAGGTCATGTCATGATTTTTTTTTGTTTAACGTGCTCTTTAGTGAGTTTTACATGTTTCCTCTACACCTCAAACCTAACACACCAGATCGACTGTTCAGTACATTTCACCAGTATATCTGGGAAAGAGCTCATGAAAGAGTTTGGGAGGGCTGAACCATTCAGGAGCACATCCAGCATGTGATTGGATGATCCTCCTGTCTGTCAACATTCATGCAGGAGGCGGGCACTACAGCATTAAAGAGTATGAGCCACTTCATAAAACATTATGGTCAACACACGTCAGAAGTGGAGTGAAAATATCCGTACTACAGAGGAGTTTCTAGTGTTTGTTTTTCATTTAATAAAGAAATGCAGTCAAAATCTGATCAATCTGCTACTGAAGCTGTTAGCATCTATGCTAATCTCTGCAAAAGCAATCACCTCCTGCCGTCGTCTCATTCTTCTCTCTGATTGGGCCGTCCCACTTTGGGCTGAGCACAAACTGTGTAGATTGGAGCTTGTCAGGATGGATCTGTCTGATTACAGACATTTAATCGGGCTGATCCAGCTGCTGTGTGAGGTTGCTGCACCTCTATGAACAAGACAAGAAGTCTGCTGCATAAGATTAGATTAGATTAAAATAGATTAGATTAGACAGAACTTTATTAATCCCTTTGGGAAACTCCCTCAGAGAAATTAGGATTCCAGCAGCAGTTTGAAAAGTAGATAAAAAGATATATGTATAAGCAAAAGTACAAATAAATCTAAAATGAATATAAATAAAAATAAAATATGGCTACTGGCTGGTTACTGCTCCTTCCTGTTACTCCTCCTTCCCCCTAGTGAGGAGTTGTACAGTCTGATGGCCTGAGGGAAGAAAGAGTTTTAAGACCCTCCTCTTCTCCCAGAACAGACCTACACTTAAAATTAAAAAAAAAAAAAAGTCCAGAAACCCAAACTATGAAGGCAACTGTCTTGACTATATTTTTGACCCTTGGGTCTAAACTCAAAATTCTAAGTTGAGAGAAAAACTAATTAAATTAAAGACGAACTTGGGCAGGATCAGAACCCAGACCAGTTGCAGCCTATCTTGGATTTGTTGTGTTTGCTTACCACTGCGCCGGTTCTGCTCGCTAAAAATCATATGACTGTGTCCAGAACCCTGTGACCACACCTGACCTTAGAATAATTGTTTTAAGTTCTGCCAACTTCAGTTAAGAAATAAGACCAACTTTACATAAAGAACTTAATAAGGATAGTTGAGATAACTCCTTTGATTAAGTTTATAACTCAAAAAATATTTTGCTTTGTTTACTGAGAAATGTATTTAATGCCAGCGATTTTAATATTTCATTATTACAGTGTACCAGTGTGAGGTCCTACCTTTGTTTTGTCACCAGTTTTGTCCCAATGAGTTGCAGCAAGTCCATGTGTGAGGCACCAGCTTGCAGCCCCTACTTTTTATTCTTTGGTTTGGAGGTGATGTTTTTGACCAGGATTGTCCGTTTGTTTGTTTGTCTGTCCGTCTATATATTTCAGGGGATGTTGGCCATGGCACAAGGAAGATGGGATTAAATTTTTAGGTTGAGGATCAAGAAATTGTCTAAAGGATGTGTTCACAGTGCAAAACCGGCCAGTTTTTCCACATTTTCACCTGAAAGTGGAGCAACGCAATAACTTGAAATTTTTGCAGGAATTTTTGGTACATTAACTGAGGTGTGTGGGGAACACTGCATGTCCAAGAAGATGGAACAATAGGCATCCACGACCATCAAAAACTTCCAAAACATTCAACAAATTGAACAAATGGTTGGAAATGATCAACAACTGAATAAAATGAGAGCAGAAATAGTCTTCTCTTATGAAGAGTTTGACCGAAGTTGTCCAAAACTTCTGACTCTTGATCAGAAAGAAAAAAACTCCAGAAATTTGTGGAGACATTTTGGAACAAATTAAATGAATCCAACATTTTTTTTTACATGCGATGAAACTTGGATCTTCTGAAATGATCCTGAGACAAAAGGGCAGTCAGCGCAAAGATGAAGAAAGCACGACAAAGCAAGTCCGAACTCAAGTTCATGGTGACTGTTCTCTTTGTCATTAAGGGGATCATTCTGAAGAAGTGGGCTCCAGAAGAGTCAACGATGGACCAACACAATCATAAACATGGTGCTGAATCAGCCTTCCTGATCACCCGATCAGCACCATGTGACTCTGCGCTCAGAGGAACATGTTTGGGGTCAGAGGTCAAGGGAAGAACCACAGAGGCTCTGAGACAACTGTCTGAAGAAGACCTGCTGCACTGCCCTGAAGACACTGAAACATGTTTAGAGCATTAGTTTTGTATTTAATATATAAATATATACCTCACAGAGATGTTTAACCTGAACACTGAAGTTTTACTCTTTCATGTCAGTGTGTGAACGCCTCTGAAGCATCAATGGAAATCCAGACTCTCAGCTTTTCTATACTAGACAAGTGACGTCACATCATTCATGGTTTGTTTGCACATGTTTGTGATTTATTGCCCTTAACTTAAACTTCCATATGTTCATACAGAGGAAAGCTTTTCCTGGGAACGCCTTGGGTTGAACGATAACGGCGCCCTATCACCTCAAAGTTTTCCTCAAGACAGATGTGCTCGCTGTCGCCTGAAGTCTGAGCCTCACCCTGATTTATGAGAGCGAGTTCGACTAATGACGTTGTTTGACTTCTCGTTTCAGGGTCAGCCATCCCTGTGGGCATAGACGTTCAGGTGGAGAGCATCGACAGCATCTCAGAGGTCAACATGGTAAGGAATCAGAGGTCAAAGGTACAACATGTAAAAGCTGCGCTGGAATGTAGTTTGATTGAAGGAACACTTCTGTCACGGTATGAAACCCAAATATAAACTAACAAAAAACAAAGGTGCAGACCCAAAATGCAGATTAACACGAAGGTTTTATTAAACATCTGAAACGGGATCTAAAATCAAAAACTACTCCTTTACAAAGAGTCAAAAAGAAAAACAAATAAAAAGCTCTAACAAAGTAACAAACTAGAAAGCACTCGGAGAGTGCAGACCTCCGCCAAGCGCCACAGTTCCCCCTATTTGTCATTTGCACCATAAATATTAGTCCCACATTTATTTGACTACATTTTTAGATTCCTTGACCATGAAAACATACCATTGGCAACTGAATTCATAATGATATCAACATTAGTTCAGCAGTTATTCACGAAAATCGCATTTTCCGTAATGGCGGTTTTCTTCTGGATTGGATCGCTTCCAAAATCTAATCATTTGTTCCTTATCCCAATCCGGACATTCTCTAAAAATTTCATCAATATCCATCCATAACTTTTTGAGTAATGTTGCTAACTAACTAACAGACAGACAAACAAACCCTCCCAAATACATAACCTCCTTGGTGGAGGTAATAAACACAGGAGGACAAATGACGAATACACTAGAAGAAAAACTCAAACTATAAATAAAAGTAACTAAAAAGTACAACAAAAAAAAACAAACTAAAAACACAAGGAAACACTAGAAGCACAGGAGACACTTGGTGTAAAAGAACCACACAAACAAACACCCCAATGTATATCTAAACAAAAAGGTATAAATGAAAAACTAACAGAGGGATCAAAAACAAACTAAAAACTAATCATTTACAAAAAAGGACTAAACTACAAAACAATAAAATCTACAAAGGGTCAAAGAAAACAGGCTCAAGCAAAGGAAGACAAACGCTAGAAGATAAACTCTAAGTACAACACAAAATCACCACAAAGTACAAAACAAGAAAGAAAACTAACACGGAGGAACATGAATTACCAACAGGAGGACACTGGAGACAGGACTTGAAGACGAATGACCCAACTTAACTAAAACCAGGAACAGAATCATGACAGTGAACCAGGAAACACGAAAAGTCTAAACAAGGAACACAAAACAAAATGAAACAGAACAAGCAGAACCGTGACAACTCCAGCATTTTTGTTTTTTTCGTGTCTTGCCTCACTCCCAAGTCCATGACAAGCGGATAGACTCCTTTCTTTTGACTGTGCTGCATTAACAAGGACGAGACAGGCAAAACTCGCCCACAGGTAGTTAGCTTAGCTCAAACACTGGGAGTCAATGGATAGTGCTAGCCTGCCTCTGCCACTGGTTTTCTCAGCTGTTTCCTGAGGCCATGAAAGGCTGAATCTGCATGTGCTTCATTTCTAAAAGAGCCACAGGAGGGCGCCAACATGTCATGAGTGCCCTCAGCCGCATGCTGATTGTTGTGTTTTATTGTTTTTTTTTCTCCTGACTGCTGCGTGCTGGAATGAATGACTGCAAAACTGAATCAGCCGATTGGATTAACAAAGTTGGCTGGTTTGTGACCCCTCAGTGACTCCACTTTCAGTTCGAGCACCCGCTTTATTTAAATGTTTTATCGAGCCCCTGCAGCCCAGAGAGACGAATGGTGGGAAGGACCGTGTTGTTACGGCAGCTTAAGCTGGAACATTGAAAACCTGCAGGCAGCCTTCAGGCCTCGGGCTGCTGCAGGAGGATGTTTCATTCATCTCTGACACTAATTCCTGAGCCTCTCAACTCAAATACTCCCCTGAAAGAGTCACACGACCTTAAACTTCATCAAGTCTTCCAATTTAGTTCCACTGTCTACTGGCATTTGTAAAAACAGCAGATTTATCCTGTTTTTTTTCTATATTTAAGTCTCCTTGTCAGTCGATTTCTTCCTCCGAGGGAAAAAAACAATTGAACCAAACAGACAAATAAATAAAGAATGTTAGACGAAGTAACAAATGAGTTATAAATAAATGCTGTGCCAGTGTCAGTGATTGTTTTGGATCATAGATATTTAACTCAAGTGTCACCTGTCCTCCAGGACTTCACCATGACCCTGTACCTGCGTCATTACTGGAAAGACGAGCGGCTGTCGTTTCCATCCAGGAACAATCAGAGCCGGACGTTTGACTCGAGGCTGGTGAAGAAGATCTGGGTCCCCGACGTCTTCTTCGTTCACTCCAAACGCTCTTTTATCCACGACACCACCATGGAGAACATCATGTTGAGGGTCTACCCGGACGGTAACATCCTCTACAGCGTCAGGTATGGGACAGAGAGACGAGATTTCAAAATAAAAGACACTGTCAGCTGTTCCAGTTTGGGACAGGAGTAGAATAAGTTTTTGTCCTCCGCACTCAGGTATTACACAAAACTACAACAAAAAGCACCAAACAATTTCTCAATTTGGTAACACGGCAGAACATAAAGGCCAAAAAAAGAAAGACAAGAAAATTAAATGTTGAAATGAAAAGTCACAATTCTGTGGGAAAAAAAAAACTAAGATTAAATCTCTAATTCTGGGGAAAGAAATTAAAATTCTGGGATTTGATTTATAATTTTTGTGAAAAAGTCAGAATCCTGAGATTAGATTTAGTATTCTGGGGGAAATAAACAGAATTCTGAGAGAAAAATTCAAAATGTTTGGGTAAAAATAACATAATTCTGAAATTAATTTATTCTTAAGAAAAAAACAACTAAAAATTCTGAGATTAGATTTAGTATTCTGGGGGAAATTAACAGAATTCTAAAATAAGATAAGATTTAATTTTTTTTGGCGGGGGGTTCTGTAAAAAATTTATATCCCAGAGGAAAAAAAACACAAAATTCTGAGATGAAATTTAGCATTCTGTGGAAAAAAATCCAATTTCTGAAATTAAATCAGAATTTGAATTTTGTCCCTGAATTTCTACATTTCATCTCAGAATTTTGAGTTTTTTTCCTCTAGAATATTAAATTATTTTTAGAATTCCAACTTTTCTGGTATTAAAGTAAGAATTATGAGATTGAAGTCTTATTTTATTCAAGAATTCTGACTTGAATCTCAGAGTTCTTCACAGTCATGAAAAAAATTAAATCTCTAAAAAGCTTTCTTTGCAGTAGCCCGAGTTTTCTTCTTTATGTTAACACTCTGGGGCCGGATGGACAGCTTTGAGGGGCCTGATGTGGCCCCCGAGCTGCCAGTTGGTGATCACTGCTCCACTGTTTTATCTAAATGAGCTTTGTTTTGTTTAGATGGTACAGGTTTGTTGATTTTGTGGTTTGTGGCTGCTTGAGGGAGGGGGCATGGCTATGAGCACAAGGTGGGTGGGGTGTTTAACTTCACTCCCCCGCAACCTCATCGAAGTCACAAACCATGGCTTTGATTCATCACTGCGCGGTTGTTTGTGGTGAAACAGAGATCAGTTAACTACATTAGAAAGTAATAACAATGATGAACAAGAAAAGCTAAAACTTTGGGACTTGGTTAAAGGCGGTGAAGCTTGTTTTCTGGTTTTGTGTGTTTCAGGGTCACGGTGACGGCGCTCTGCTCGATGGACTTCAGCAGCTTCCCTCTGGACACGCAGAACTGTTCGCTGGAGCTGGAGAGCTGTGAGACACAAACACACACACATGCACTTCAGTTAAAGTGAATTTAAAGTTAAGTTAAAGTTAATCATCCTTTACTCTGTTGACATTTCGTTTTGTGATCAACTTTTTTATTTTACTTTTAATATAGATTTACAGGAACATTCAGAACATAAATATACAGCAAAAACAAAAGGTATCCAAAACATCAATTAAACCAAAATGAAAAACAATAAAATAAATAAAATAATGGCGACCTCCCACCCCCTATCCCTTGACCCTGGATCTCTTAACACTGTCCACAGGACACAAGAGCTAAAGGGAAATGACAACATCTTTTATGACATTTGGAAACCCTTTTTAGATTATCTTCCCAATGATCTTTCAAATTTACTGCAGAGGCGAAACCCACACTTTGTCTTCACAAATAAGTCATAGTCGCCCCCCCCTTTCTTTTCCTTTCCTTTCCTTTTTTTTTTCTCTCTTTCTCTCTCTCCTCTCTCCCGTGCTCCCTTTAACATGTACTTGATTAAGATTGGATTACACGTGACACCCTCCTTTTTCTTTTTTTTTTCTGTTGTTGCTATTATTCTGACCCATGTATGTTGTTTCTTTTTTCTCTCTCTCTTCTTTAGTTTTGTATTTTGATGGATTCTGTGCTGACTTGTTCTGTGATTGTTGATCTAAAACTAATAAAATATGTTTAAAAAAAAAAAAAATAAATCCAAAATTATTTCCCAACCTGCAGATCCATCAGCTCTCTGTCCATCCGTCCGTCTGTTTGTTTATATTTACCATCTTCTAGGGCTGAAGATTTATTGTTTTTGGATCGAAATCACAATTTCAGACAATGCAGTCATGTGATCTCCAAAGCTGCAATTTTTTGCAGTTCTCCTGACTGACCCAGGATCTGTTGTGTCAACTATTTTACAAATATGCAGGCAATTTGCACTTAAGAATGACTCGCAAATGAACAGCTTACTCACAACTGCGAATCGGTTCTCGTTGTTTACCTTAAAGAGCTGTTCATGATGATTATTAATCATCAATGTTAGATGATGAATAATGTGTTATGTGCTTTCGATCATTGATTTCCTTACTGTTGTCTATACTGTAAACACAGTGAATATTGCACTGAAGCTTGATTTGAAGAAAATCGTGAATCGAATTGAAATCACAATACCTGGCAGAAAATTGCAATCAGATCTTTCCCTAAAATCGTTCAGCCCTAGCATCTTCCCTCTCATTTCCATAACACTGAATACACCTCCCTGTCCCTCTTTCTCCTTGCAGATGCTTATAACGAAAACGATCTGATGCTCTACTGGAAGAACGGGAACGACTCTCTGAGGACTGACGAGATCGTCTTGTCTCAGTTCTTCATCGAACATTTCCACGCCTCCAACGGCCTGGCCTTCTACAGCAGCACCGGTCTGTTTGTGTCCATCAGTCTGAGTCTCACACTAACTTTGATGATCAATTCTGAATTTTTATTGATATCTGATTTTTTTTTTTTTTTTTGGGTGGTTGTTCACTTTATAATTTAAATGTGGCTCAATCAGGCTTCAGTATTAACCGTCTTCCACCCTGAAGTGACCCGTGGAGTAATCAGAGATGAACAAATTATAACAAAGTAAAGAGAGGAAAAAGAGAGCAGACATTTTAACAAGCAGTGGCTGAGTCTGAACAGGAGAGGTGGGATTGGCTTTACTGACAGAGTCCAGGTAGCCTCAATAAAGGTGACTGCATTTCACACAAAAGTTCAATTTGTTTCTGTTCATTTATACATTCAGACTTTACTAGCATTCAATAAAGGGTTATTAGATGTTTGATTTTATCCAAGTGTAAAACATGACTTCAGAAATTCAAGGAAACATCAAAAAGCTTTATCCTTTACACTTCATATTTTAGTCGACTAAATTTACAGAAGATTTCATCGACTAATGTTGTGGACTTTCGTCAATTAAAACTGGACTAAAATTCAAACAATTTAGATAACTAAATTGTGACTAAAACTAAAATATATTTTAGGAAAAAGGCTATAACTAAAACTAAATTAAAAAAGTGTTGTCAAAGTTAACACTGCATTCAGAATTGTTTAGTTCATAGTTTACATTGGGAGGTAAGTAGGTCAACAAAACAAAGCACGTGATTTGCGTATGTGCCCTGCAGTTTACTTTTGTTTGTATTTCTTTTGAAAATTACATAAAGTGCTAATCTTTGTCTAAAAATAGGTAACATAACATAATGCAGTAAAAAAAACGAGTCACAACAAATACACAGGACTGTTTAGAGTTGCTGAAGACTGTATCTGATGACTGTAGGTAGAGGCAGGCTAACACTTCCCATTGACTCCCAGTGTTTGAGCTAAGCTAATTAGCGTTGGGCTAGCTCTGCCCGTCTCTTCCTTGTTACTGCAGCACAGTCAAAAGAATGGTGTCTATCTGCTTGTCATGGACTCAAGATTGAGGCAAGACACAAAAAGAAAAAAACGTTGGCGTATCCCTTTAAGTTGTTTTAGATCTGCACAGAAACACAGCAAAATTAGAAATACATTGGCACAGTGACGGTATTGTGCACAAATCAAGCAGAAATATTTTTAAATTCTGATTTAGGTTCACAAATATGAGTCTGTGTTGAAGCTCTGTTTTTATTTTTAGACCCTGACAGTTTCTTCCTTGCAACCTTTTTCCCTCGTGACTTTCGTCATTCAGGTTTTTTATTTGCATGTGATTGCATAAGTTGTGGGTTTGGCTTTCAGCACCATCATGTGTTAAGCTTTTGGACTCGATTCAAATCAGAAAGGAAAAATCAAATAATCCCCGGGTGTCCCTGTAATAACCCACAGACAGACGAGGGAGGTCACAGAAGCATTTTTGATCCTGTAGGTGGTTTTAGGTGAAGATTTGAGGCTCGAATGTGCTTCATCTTCAGTTTGTCTCTGTCTCTGTCAGGCTGGTACAACCGTCTCTTCATCAACTTCATCCTGCGGAGGCACATCTTCTTCTTCATGCTGCAGACCTACTTCCCCACCATGCTGATGGTGGTGCTGTCCTGGGTGTCCTTCTGGATCGACAGGAGGGCCGTCCCTGCTCGCGTCTCTCTGGGTAACGCTCCTTATTTAAAATAAGACGAGACAAAAAGCCACATCTGATTTACAGAGCGGGGCCGAGCTGTCTGGCCCCGAGGAGGAGCAGAGGCCAGACTACGACACTGTGAACGTATTTTCATTTGACAATTATACGCTGAACTTTTTTATCGTATGGAAATTACATGTGCAGGCTCTCCATGTATCACTTACATTTTATGTTTTTGGCTACCTACATACATTTTTCAGCATCACACGTCCTGTCTGCATATTTCTGCACCCATTGTTCCCGTCTGTAGAGTTTGTCCTGTCACTGTCTGTCTCATGAACACATTAACACAGACACACAAACTTTACTGCCATAATAAATTCAAGCCTCATAAAGACGCACAAAGAAAAAGTACGAATGTCAACACATGTCGTTAGAACATCCCAAATTTTCAACAGTCTGCCTCTCTGTCTTATTATAAAAATAAATGTGCTAAAGAATCTGTTTGAATAGAAGAAAATAAAATGCCCTTCATTGTCTTTAAACTAAATTTACAACGAGATTGGAGGCCTTCTCCTTTTCAGTGCAAACATAGTTATAAGTAAAGCATAAAATAGTAATAAATAAAGTATAACTTAGTTCTAAGTATGAAGAACTTATAGGTAAAGTATTAAATGGTTATATGTAAAGAATGAAATAGTTACGAGTCTAAAGTAGTTATAAGTGAAGTATAAAACATTTATATGTAAAGTATAAAATAGTTATATGTAAAGTATAAAATAGTTACAAGTATAAAGTAGTTATAAGTAAAGTATAAAATAGTTACAAGTATAAGGTAGTTATAAGTGAAGTGTAAAACATTTATATGTAAAGTATAAAATAGTTATAAGTAAAGTATAAAGAAGTTATAAGTATTTCCAATAAAATAGCCATGAGTAAAGTATAAAACAGTTGTAATTAAAGTATAAAATGGCTGTAAGTAAAGTAAAAAAAATGGTTATATTTGAAGTATAAAATAGTTACAAGTAAAGTATTAAGTCGTCATATGTAAAGTATATAACGGTTATTATTATAGTGTAAAGCAGTTATAAGTATAAAGAAAGTTATAAGTAAAGTATCAAATAGTTATAGGTGAAGTTAAAATAGTTATAGTTAAAGTATAAAATAGATTTACTGAAAGTACAAAATAATTAAAAGTAAAATATAAAAAGTTATAAATAAAGAATAAAATAGTCATAAGTAAAAAAAATAGTAATAGGTAAAGTTTAAAATAGTTATAAGCAAAGTATAAAATAGTTTTAAGTACAAAATATATATACCAGATAAATCCTACAGGACAGTGCAATTGAAAGTCTCTCTATACACAAATACAGGTTCAAAAAAAGGATAAATATTTAGAATATTAAAAAATATAGAGAAATGTATTGCACAGTATAGTTGAATATTTACAGAATACTTATAGCGCACAGGGTTTGATCCAACATGTGGATCAGACGGACTATAACATCCAGTTGTTTAGATCTACCCATAGATCAAGCTCTCCAGGTTTAAGTTTTATTTCTTTATCAAACTGAAGCGTGTCAGAGGTGATGTGCTTCTTCTCTCCTACAGGAATCACCACAGTGCTCACCATGTCCACCATCATCACCGGAGTGTCCTCCTCCATGCCACAGGTAACTGCTCGGTTTGGCTTCTCTCTGGGTCACCTGGTTTTCATTTTTGATTTGTGACTGCACATTTGTCGTCCAGGTGTCGTATGTAAAAGCAGTGGATATCTACCTGTGGACGAGCTTCCTGTTCGTCTTCCTGTCTGTGATCGAGTACGCTGCAGTGAACTACTGCACCACTCTGGAGGAGATGAGGAAGATGAAGAGAGGGAAGGTCAGCACAGACGGCACAGAGAGGGAACCGAGAGCGCAACAGGAGACTCACATCCACTAAAAGTCTCCCTCTAGTGGCCGTTTTTAGACATCACACTGAAATCAATCAGGACAGTCTGACCAGCTGATTCTGAGATAATCAAGAGATCAGAATCAGAATTTATTACCAAGTACATTCTCGCATACAAGGAATTTGACTTGGTAAATTGGTGCAAAAGCAATCAACATATAATTAGAATAAGAACTAGAAAAGCACTCAGAGAGCGCAGACCTTCGCCGAACAGCTCAGTTCCTGCAGTGGCTTTTCCACACCCCCTGTAAAAGATACAATTCTGGATCACCAGATCCAGAATAGAGCCAGGATCCAGACCAAACTCAGCACATACATGGGGGTTGTTATCCTGTATGAACACAAGTTTTGGGAACATCACTTAATATTTAGATTTTTTATGAATTATTGAATGTTGTCAATGGGATTTCCCATTATAAGTTCAATGTTTTTTGTAACATCAATCTGAATCAGATCCAGCTGAAATTTGCCTTGATGATAGAGATATGGACCCCATATTATCCTGTAAAACTGGAGCAAAACCGATGAAAAAGGCAGAGATATGATTTTGTTAAATTCCACCCAATGTTAACTAATGGGAGTTTTTGAAATTTTGAGATTTTTTTTTTTGCATCCAGAAAAATATCCGTATCACCGCCAAAATTAAATTGCTTCTTCCTTAGACCAAACCACACCTCTGGTAAAATTTTCATGTAAATCCATCCAGTAGTTTTTGCATAATCTTGCTGACAAACAAACAGACAAAACAAACAAACGCTGGCAAAAACGTAACCTCATTGATGGAGGTAATACAGATTAGGGTCAAGGGGAATAAAATAAAGTATAAAATTTGGTATAAAGTTGTGCAAAATTGACTTGGGTAAAAAAGTATGCAAGATATACAGAATATGCGATAGGCAACAAAAAAGAACAACAACCCAACAATAAATACAAAAGGTGCGGTGAAGGAGTCAGAGATGGACGACTGGTCACTGATTTCATCGTCCCTGACTGAGGGCTGAAATATTAGCAATGGTTTGAAATGACTGATAATGACTGAAATGTCATACAAATGCAGTGACGCGGGATTAAACACAAATGTTTAGTCATATTTTCTTCATTAAGTAGATATTTGAATGGACACATTCAGTAAGCAGGGGGCAGCATTTGACCCTCGGGCCATCAGTTACTCGTCCCTGCTGTAGATGGCAGGTAGGTGGCTAATTTAGAAAAGAACATATGCTGACCCCTGACCTCTGACCTCTGGTCTTAACGTGGTTATTAACAGTTCATACAGGTAATATTTGTCACAGGTGGACTCACTCACCTGAGCTTCTTCTGTTTGGTTTCAGATCCCGTCCTCCTATAACGCCAGCCAGGCCATGGCCTTTGACGGCTGTTTCCATGACGACGAAATTGAGCTGACCACCTTCCCTCGTATTGGAACCACCTTGACCTCTGACCCCCTCACCAGTCCAGCACAGAGCTCTGACATCAGACCCATAGAGGGGACGCGGCTCCGCAGGCAGAGGTCTCTGCGGGAGAACATGGACCTGCTGGTCAGCAACAGCTACATGATCGACTCGTACTCCAGACTCGCCTTCCCCCTGACCTACGTGTTCTTCAACATCATCTACTGGAGCCTGTACTCCTGATCCAGATCCACGTGGTCCACTGGAGCCTGCACTCCTGATCCAGACCCACACAGTCTACTGGAGCCTGTACTCCTGATCAAGATCCACACAGTCTACTGGAGCCTGTACTCCTGATCCAGATCCACGTGGTCCACTGGAGCCTGCACTCCTGATCCAGATCCACACAGTCCACTGGAGCCTGTACTCCTGATCCAGATAATCTACTGGAGCCTGTACTCCTGATCCAGATCCACGTGGTCCACTGGAGCCTGCACTCCTGATCCAGACCCACACAGTCTACTGGAGCCTGTACTCCTGATCAAGATCCACACAGTCTACTGGAGCCTGTACTCCTGATCCAGATCCACGTGGTCCACTGGAGCCTGCACTCCTGATCCAGATCCACACAGTCCACTGGAGCCTGTACTCCTGATCCAGATAATCTACTGGAGCCTGTACTCCTGATCCAGATCCACGTGGACCACTGGAGCCTGTACTCCTGATCCAGATCAATATCAATCCACTTTAGTCTGTACTCCAGATCCAGAACCACATCATCTACTGGAGCCTGCACTCCTGATCCAGATCAATATCATCTACTTTAGTCTGTACTCCTGATCCAGATAATCTACTGGAGCCTGTACTCCTGATCCAGATCCACGTGGTCCACTGGAGCCTGTACTCCTGATCCAGATCCACACAGTCCACTGGAGCCTGTACTCCTGATCCAGATCAATATCAATCCACTTTAGTCTGTACTCCAGATCCAGAACCACATCATCTACTGGAGCCTGTACTCCTGATCAAGATCCACATAGTCTTCAGGAGTCTGTACTCCTGTTCCAGATCCACATATTCTACTGGGGTCTGTACTCCTGATCCAGAACTGGAAAAAGCTGTTGAGAACTATTTTAGAACCAGAACTCTTTTAGAACTAGAACTCTCTAAGAACCAGAACTCTGCTAGAACCAGAACTCTTTTAGAACCAGAACTCTTTTAGAACTGGAACTCTTTTAGAACCAGAACTCTTTTAGAACCAGAACTCTGCTGATTTCTCCTCTTTCTTGATTTTCTTTGGAAACATTTTCCCCCTCAGATTCTCATTCAGCTGCAGCTCCGTCTTCCTCTGGGTGGAATAATCAGAGTCCTGTTGTTCTTCATCTTTAAAGTTTTTCTCTGCAGTTTGAGAGAAACTTTTGTCCTGTGGAGACGACTTGAATCCACATAAAATAGAGACTTTTATTCTTTTTACAAACTAAACTGCTAACTTTTATGTTTGAGCACTGATCTGATCTTTTGAGGCATTTCCACTGTCTGGTTCTGTCTCAGCTCTCCTTAATTCTACTTGTTTTTATTTTTTATTTATTTATTTTTATTTTTATTTTTATTTATTTATTCATTTTTTTTGGTGGTGGAGGGGGCGTTGTGGTGATCGTTGAGAGAAACGGAAACTGGTATTTGATTTCTCATCTTAATGATTTTTGATCTCATTGATGAAGATGTTAAAGTGAATCTACTCGCTGATCAGGGATGTGCTTGTGTTGAGTTTTTTAAGCCTGCAGGGATGTTACTATTAAAAACCAGCACATGGTTAAGGACTATTTGACTCTTGTGTTTTGTATTTTTAAAAATCACAATAAACCGAAACAAAAGAGATATGATCATGATACAGCACCAGATCTTCAGAAGTTAAAAATGGACTAACAGAAAAAAAACATCTAATGAACATTTAAGTATCTGGATATTTTAACTGACAAATAAAAACTAGACTAAAATGTTTGACAGAGACTTAATCCAATCAGACCTAATTTGGTCATGTACAAAGTAGGGACAGGTTAGGAATATATCCAATCACAGCTGCCTTAGCTTGGTGGTGGTGGGATAAGTTGTGGAGCGATCCAATCAGAGCTCCTCTCTTTATGAATTGATATATTCATGTAGAGCAGGTTCACTGTTTGTTGTCAGTTCTGGTATTGTAACTGAGATGCTCTGCCAGGTAGCCTAAATAAAGGTGACTGCATTTCACACAAAAGTTCAATTTGTTTCTGTTCATTTATACATTCAGACTTTACCAGCATTCAGTAAGGGTTATTAGATGTTTGATTTTATCCAAGTGTAAAACATGACTTCAAAAATTCAAGGAGACATAAAAAATGCCTTACCCTTTACACTTCATATTTTAGTCGACTAAATTTACAGAAGATTTCATCGACAGAAATGTTGTGAAATTTCATCAACTAAAACTAGACTAAAATCAAATTAATTTAGATGATTAAATTATGACTAAAACTAAAAGTTATTTTAGGCAAAAGACTATAACTAAAACTTATTTAAAAAGTGCTGTCAAAGTTAACAATGATACATTCTACCCAATATAGACTCAATATAAACTGACTTGTTTTTACACAAAACTCACACAACCAGAAAGCTCTCTGAGAGCACAAACCTCCGCCAAGGTAGCTCACATATTGCTGTTACATCTATAAGCAATAGCTCCATGATAAATTTACCATCATAATATGATTCATGACCCTGAAAACCCACACCTAGCACTCAGAATCATGTTGATATCATTATTAGACAGTTATTGAGCAAAAACAATCGTTCACTAATGGTGGTTATCTGGATCACCACCAAAATCTAATCATTTTCGGTTGGGCCATTACCAACAGCAAAATCCATCCAGTAGTTTTTGAGTAATCTTGCCAACAAAACAAACAAAATATCATAGCCCCCTTGTACCCTTGCACTCCTTGTATACCTTACTGGTTGCCTCAGCTTGTTCTCCTTAACCCTTGAGGCACCTTGGGAGCCAAATTGGTACTTTTTTCTTTTTTTTCTTTTTTTGAATCGCAAGATCTCGGTCACTTTAAATGCCAATTATATGATACTTGGCAAGGGTTTTTTTTTTTTTTTTTTTGTACATCTTTTATTTTTTAAATTCCATGATCCCACTATTGTGAGGTGTATAGAGTAGGAGATATGCACCGAGCGTACACTCTTTGACTTCGTGTCCAACTTGGTTCCATTGACTCCCACTATAACTACATATTTTTGATATACTGTAATCCTGACATATTAAAATACTTTCCCATGAATACCAAATAAATCTAAGCCTCTGCCTTCAAAATAAAGGGAAAACGGGTTTTAGGTCTAATGAACCCCCCAAAAACACCAGGGGGAGCATAACTGCATCACATATGGTTTCAGGGGAGGTCTGGATCCCTTACTTGGCAAAATGCATGGCATTAAAAAAAGGTGAACACCTCAAAAATTAAGTTGGAGTGTTGGGATGATGTGTGTGAGTGTGTATGTAGGTCTGAAGTTAATAAAAAGATTTGAGGCAGTGAAAAGTAAAAAAAAAATTTAGATTTAACATTTGTATTAGACTTTTATGAGAGGAACTGTTGGTATATGAGGGATTTAAGTGTATTTTTTTTTTTTTAAATAACTCTCATTACTCCAAAAAAAACCAAAAAAAATAATTCATCAAAATCAGTTTTGTTCTCAATTATTGACCTAGTCAAGCCTGTAAAAACCTCACCCCAAATTTTCCACTTGCACCTTTTTTTTTTTTTTTTTTAAATCCATATTTTAAGTTTTCCCCATTGGAAAAAATCAGGGTTCTTATCACAAAAAGGGCACAAAAACATGTATAATATAAAAAAATAAATAAAAACGTTACATCTATGGTTAGGTCGGAGGTTGTTGAAAAGATTTGATGCAGGGAAAGTAAAAAAAATAGATTTAACATTTTTATTACACTTTTATGAAAGGAACTGTTTTGGTTCACCAGGGACTTAAGTATATGTTTATTTTTTTGGGTGCCTTAAGGGTTAAAGGTATCTACTGGTGCTTCAGAGTCAGAAACAGAATGCCCTTTACTGTCATCATATGAAATGTACAACGAGGTTGAGAGCTTCTCCATTTTTCAGTGCAAGAGATAGGTACGTAAAAAATGTACATAGGTATAGGTACAGAATATATACAAGATAAAATCCTATAGGTCAGTGCAATTGAAAAGAAACTCTATATACAAATATTAGATGGTTAAATATTAAAAATGAAAAATATTTCTATGTATATATGGAATGTATAGCGCAGGATAACTGAAAATTTACTGAATACTCACTGTGCAAATGGTGATTTATACTTACAGATTATTATATGTCACATATGATTGTATTGCACGGGATGAATAAATATTGAGGTAGTACTGGCCGTTGTCAAGTAGCTTACCTGAAACAACCCGACTTCAAAAACACTGAACTATCCCTTTAATTTAATATGGGCCATTTTAGGGAGGAGGAGAGCAACTTCCAGACTGTAATATTAAACAATTTTAATTTTACTTTTATTATTATTTTTTTTTGTCACGTAGATGTTGGATGTTGCGGTTTGTGGTCGCAGCAGTAAAAATAAAATAAAATAAAATAAAATAAAATCATGTTTATCTGTTAATGCCTGTCTCAACCGGAGCTGCGGTTTCTATGGCAGCGTGTCCTCGGTGAGGTGAACGGAGCCGTTTGGAAACGAGCTGAAGGAGAGACGGAGAAGAAACAGGGGAGACACCATCCTGACAGGACAGCAGGAGGGACAGGTGACAGGTAACAGGTAGGTCACTTCACTGTAATTATTAAAAACAAGTCTAACATGGGCCGAAGGTTACAAGGTCCAGTTATGACGCGTTAGCATTCTGTTAGCCTGTGTAGCCGTTAGCTTCTCCCTCTGCGTACAGAGGGCGATAGCTGCTAAGCTAACGGCTTCAGGCTAACGAGAGCTTCGCTAACGTTAGCTGCTGTTTTTCGGTATTTTACCAATTAACCCCAGGTTAACAGCTAAGTTAACTTATCTGAGGTGAGTTTTATTTGTTTACCCCTTTAATACGTCATGGTCAGGTTAACTGTCCATGCTAAACTGAAGCTCTGTTCCGAGCAACCGAGAGGTCGGTATTCATCCGTTACCGTTAAAATCCGTTCATGCCAGAAGAGCCGATAAAGGGTCCAGTTCAGGCAGGGTGATAAGAGTGCTTAAATATTATACTGCAGTAAAATCACAGTTACTTTCATCCGATTAAGCTCAAGTACAAACAGAATTATGAAGATTAGGGATGGAAATTGAAAACCAATTCCAGTTGAGAATCGATAACACCTCCCGAAAAGAACCGTTTTCTTTAGTGTTTTTGATTATCGATTTCCTTATCAATACCTTCCACTTTGTCCTGCATGCAAATTAGAGACAGGCAGCACCTTTGGAAGCCCTGACAACAGCTGGAGACACACGAGCAAACCAGGTATTTGTTTTTGTTAGGGATGGGAATCGAAAAGCAATTCCAGTTGAGAATCGATAACAACTCCTTTAAAGAGTCTATCATTAGTGTTTTTGATTATCAATTTCCATATCAATTCTTTCCACTTTGTCCTGATGCCACATGATTCAAAGGTGTCTCACCCTCATTAGACAACCAGCAGAAGTGGTAACAATAGAGTCAAAAACCTGGACTGCGTACTCCAGTTAACATCACCTGACCACTTTACCCTTACCTGTCATTGTCTGTTGTGTTTTGCTGATTTTGTTTTATTGTCAATTTTATTATGGTTGTTTTAATCCTGTACAATGTCCTTGAGTGTCACAAAAGGATCTTTTTTTAACACTTTATTTATACAAGATTTTTACAACACAGAACGTATTACAACACAGAACCATAGAAGCATTCATCAAAGTAAACAAAATAATAATAATGATAGAGAAAAATACATATATACATGTGTATATGTGTATATATATATATATATATATATATATATATATATATATATATATATACACACACACACATATATATATATATATAAACATAAACACACATACACATATGCATGTTTGCATATAAAAAACACATATGCAGTAATTGAAATAAAAAGAAAAAGTGCATTCAAATTTACAATTAAAGGAAAGACCTCTTGAAGGTTGTTAATTCAAAGCTCCAGACCGGGTAAACTTTTAGGCGCTTTTGCATAAAATGTATTATTATAATTTTTAAAAATTATCATGGTATACTGATGGGAAAGCAGAAAGAATTGGGTCCATAATGGGATTGATATCAATACAATCTTATCCATTCCCATCCCTAGTCTTGAATGATAGTTATATAATGTTTAAAACATTTACCCAAATAATGTAATAAATCCCAGAGTAGCAAAAATCTAAATCCAACCGTCATCTCCCTCCTAGCTTTGATTTACCAGCCACTGCAGTAGTGATGCTGGTGTTAAAAATAATAATTCAGCCAATAACGCAGCCAATGTTCTAATTGCTTTTTTTCAGAGCCAGAATCAGAATTGCAGTTGTTGCCAAGTACATTTGCACATACAAGGAATTTGACTTGGTAAACTGATGCAAAAACAATCAATACATATTTAGAACAAGAATCAAATTAAAGGGTCAGGAGGAATAATAAGAAAGACAAAAATAGGTCGAAAATAGTGCAAAATTGACTTGGGTATATTTAAAAATATACAAAATAAACAAAAGACGCAAATGTTTTGGTGTCACTCTTCCCCGTGTTTGATGAAGACAGACCAGAGTTTGTGCAGCAGGGTTTTTTCAGGCCATTATAAACATCTTTTATTTGCCGATGGTCACTGTTAAAAAAAGGGTTGATACAAAGGTTGAGCTGATCTGTGCATCCCTCGTCTGAAGTGTTGTTGTTTGGCTTAGGACAATTTGTGGTGAATTTTTTTTTTACATATTTTTGTTAAAGCAAGTTCAAGACATACAGTGCAATTTGGATACAGCCACAATATTACTATTGTTTTTTCATTCAAAAACCCAGCATCACTTCTCCCTCTGGACAGGGACCTCTTAGTTTAAAGGCAATAGTCATAGTGCAGAAGTGAAAGACTCACAGAATATAAAGTACAATGACTAACACAAATAAATCAATAATCACTCACAGGTTTGCCCTGGCTTTGTGGTGATATTTAATCAGCATTTGCCCTCACTCAGCAATTATTCTTTTGTCATTAAACTAAAATTCACAGCTGAGAGAATTAGTAATAAAACACATTGTATTCTGTCATTATCCTGAGAGATTTCTTTTATTTACTGAACCATAAACTCTTAAAAACCATCAGCTCCCAGCCCGTGGTTTTACCTTCTCTCTCTGTCCACAGTTGTGAGTTTTGTTCAGATTTAATGGACGCCAGCTGTTGTTGTGACTCACCTCCGTCTCCCCTCCTCTCCTCCTGCCAGTCTCTGTGGTGACCATCGACATCAGCAGCACTCGACCCGTTAGAGTCGCCCATCAGCCCGAGTCACATGACGTCACATCAGTACATACCATATCCAGCCGATCAGCAGGTGGAGTACACGCTCGGAGCGCCGAGACCTGGATACTACTACTACTACTTATACCAGCAGGTACAGTCGCCTACTTCTGAACTACTGTGACAGAACGAGCCTGCAGGTTAGTCGGCTCCCTGCATTAGATTAGGGATGGGCAACTGTGGTTACCACAAGGGCCACATTAATGTCAATTTAAGTTTCCGAAACCTATAAGAGACACTATTTACAATTAAATCTAATTTATCTGTACATATCCAAGCTCAAAACTAGATAATGGTCAATTTATTGAGCTTGACACAGAATTAAAGCCAATTAAATTCATGTTTTTAATGCAAAAAAATACTACTATAAACATTTGATTTAATTTACCTTTATCCCACTGAGAGTTAGAGTTGGTCATTTAAACTAATTTGTTTGAGTTTCCCCCCAAAATGCATGAACGATGCTTATTCAAAGATCTTTAGAGAAAGCAGCAAAGCTAATAATTTCTTGTAAGGAATAAATGATCAACAGTTTTAGAGGACTGATTTTAATTTTTTCATGTTGTAATGCATTTTGCATGGTGTCATTGTAGCAAATCAGACTGAAATACTTTATGGCATTTTTTTCATTTTGTGAATTTTTGGTAATTTGAGTTAAACCAGGGGTCTCATCGAGTAAAGAGGAGAGCCAACTCTCACATGACGTCACATTAAGTCCAAAAAATAAATGTTTTTATCGCTGTTGAAGCTTTTATTTTGTAGTCAGTATTTAGTTTGATGTTTAGTTCCTTTCTTTTTTAGTTTTTTTCTTTTTGTTAAATTAACTGTTTCTAAGTTACATATACTTTTTTTTAAAGGGTATCTTTATTAAACATTTTGAAAAGCATATAAGACAGACATAAAGAATAAACGAAATAGGATACAGGTTTCTTAAGGCCTCATAAGGTTTCATCAGTCATTGCAGGAGAAAAGAAAATAATCGGAGAGAGCGAGTAATTAGTACAAGATAAAGACATTTTTTTAAACATTATTTTTATTTTTCTGTTTAACAAACACATTGAACAATAAACAAAAAGGGTCATCACAGAACGTACAGAATGTTTTTTTTGTTTCAGCTCATAATATTAAGATTAAACTATATACAAAGTAAAAAAAAAAAAACTTTGTGAAAATTTACAGTAGGGTTACAATAAGGTGTGCAAATGAGTATTTCCTTTGTCTTCTTCAACAAGTCTTATACTGTCTCTTGAGCCCAAAAGTCTCCTGTTGTTCCAGAACAGATTTCACAAAGGGTGACATCACTTCAGGTTACAATATAATTTCCAAATTTTCCAGTATTTTCCCCCTTCTTTGGTAGCATACCACAGAGAGAATGTCAGTTGTTCCATTTTATAAATGTCCTGAATTATTTCTTTCCACTTGATGATCTGCTACCAGCTAGTAGTATTTGTAATAAGTACCTGTCGTGTTTTGGCGCATTTCCCAAATAAAAAAAACTAAAAGAAAAATGAAGCTCAGGATTAATTATAAATCTAATTGCAGTCAGAATATCCATCCAGTAAGAAGAAATAACAGGACAATCCCAAAATAAATGAAGATAAATACATTTTTTAAAAAATAATAATAAAATAAATACAGTGATGTTTAGTTTTTAAATCTTCTGCAGGAAATAATTCAAATTAATTGATTTAATTGATGTATTTTCCAGCCCTACTGTCAGAATGTGGTTTTGAAATGTTTGCACAGTTTTATAAACACATCCAAAAAAGACATGAATTCCCAACGAGATGTTTAAGAGACTTCAGGGATAAAAATGGAGGAAGGAAAACTTCATATTCTTCTTAATTTAAATCAATAAAAAGCTTTTAAATGTTGAACAGGTGATAGAACAACACTTTTAGCTCAGTCATGAATAATATATTCTGATTAAAATCTAATAATGAAAGTTTAATAGTCCTTTAACAGCCTTTATCTTATTTACAACTACAGTCTAATCTGATTGTTGGGGTCTGACAGCCACTCAGGCATGTCGGGGGGCGGGGGGGGGGGGGTCTTTGGGGAGACCATGAGGGAGTCTGTGGGGGGGGGCAGCGCTGATGTAAGTCAAAGGGAAAGGTGTCAGTGGGAGGGAGAGTGTACTGAATGGAGGGATGGGAGGAAGGACGGAGGGGGAGGAGTGCTCACCCCTGAATTGCTGCTCTGTGATTGGTGGTCGGTGGGCCATGCTGACCCCTCTCAGACCGTAGCCTAACTAGGGCTCCAGCATACATTCATATACATACACACACACTCGCAGAGAGTGGCGTGCAGCCCCCTTTGAGTGGCAGGGACATGTGAGCTCCTTCACATTTGCTATTCTGGGCCGGGGAGGGAAAAACGAGGGGAGGGGGAGAGGAAGCCGAGGGGAGCGGAGGGTCTTTTTTCTTTCTGCATGTGGCCGGGCCGTTGCGAGGAGCTGCTCATGGTGATTGTCTGGTGCTGTGTGGACTCGCAGTGTGTACTCTTGTGTTTTATTCCCACTCCAGGCCGAAGACCATGGGGTGCTGCTTCAGTAAAGAGCTCGGCCCGGGCCAGCAGAGCGAGAGGAGCGGTCTGCTGCAGCCCCCGGCCCACGACGGGCTGACCGAGGTGACAGAGCAGGTCAGACAGCACGCCGCCGCCGTGGCTCAACAAGTGTGCTTCGACTACGGCGAGAGTGTGGCAGATGGAGGCGAGGAGGAGGACAAAACCACGCGGAGCAACGGGGACCTCGAACCAGAGAGCGCTCATGAGGAGAAGGCGGCTATTCTTATCACTGGCAGCACAAACGGAGCACATGCTGCCCGGCCCAGCTGTGGACCGACCCCCTATATGGAGATCCCCACGCAGAGTCCGGATCCACAGAAAACTTCAGAGCACGCCACAAACGGACCTGTGTGGCTGCATGAGCGATCGGACGAGCAGGAGAGGAACCGATCAGCTGATGGTGGCAGGAGTGATGCTGCGAGTGAGGTGACCCCGCGGGACCCCCCCAGAGCTGAGGATGAAGACGTGTGTGTTGTCACAACAACACTGGGTCAAGGTTTCGAAAAGAGGACCCGAAGCTTCTACAGCATCTGTTCCATCGACGCAGACGACCTCGACCACGAGCTCATCCATGGCCAAGCAGCTGAGAAGAGCAAGGACCAAGCAGCTTCAGCACCATCAGGCTCTGCTGAGGAACCATCCCCTGCGCCCCCAGCAGAGCACACAAACCCCCCACGTGACCCGCTGCCCCTCTCCAGTCAAACAAACATGGAGGACAAACGTGACACCTTCACGGCACCACACGCTGATGTGAGGGCATCTGAGGAGGCATCGGAGAGGAGTGTGTGCATGGGGAAATATCAAAGTGTGGATGCTGACTTTGACCTTCTGCAGGAGCCCGAGCTAACGCAAATCCTAAATCCAAAACAAGCACCTGAAGCTTCTCACCTGGATCCTTCCAGTCCCTCAAAGCTGGACCTCAAACCTCTGCTGAAAGATGGAGCTCCTCTGCCTCTGTCCGATATGACGATGGTTAAATCGTCTCTTCAGGGCGAGGCTCTGCCCTCACTCACAGAGAAAACCAGGCCGCGTGTGTCATATGAGGACCAAGCAGCTTTAGCACCATCAGGCTCTGCTGAGGAACCATCCCCTGTGCCCCCAGCAGAGCACACAGACCCCCCACGTGACCTGCTGCCCCTCTCCAGTCAAACAAACATGAAGGACAAACGTGACACCTTCACGACGCCACACGCTGATGTGAGGGCATCTGAGAAGGCATCGGAGAGGAGTGTGTGCATGGGGAAATATCACAGTGTGGGTGCTGACTTTGACCTTCTACAGGAGCCCGGGCTAACACAAATCCTAAATCCAAAACCAGCATCTGAAGCCTCTCACCTGGATGCTTCCAGTCCCTCAAAGCTGGACCTCAAACCTCTGCTGAAAGATGGAGCTCCTCTGCCTCTCTCTGATATGACGATGGTTAAATCGTCTCTACAGGGCGAGGCTCTGTCCTCACTCACAGAGAAAACCAGGCCGTGTGGGTCACATGAGGACCAAGCAGCTTCAGCACCATTGTCTTCATGTGACCTGCTACCCCTCTCCAATCAAACAAACATGGAGGAGCCTCAGAAGTCCTCAGCTCACAGCCCCCAGCTGGACAAAGCGGGCTGTCCGACTCTGTTGACAAACGAGTCCAAAGACGACACGTTTACAGATCTGAGCATGTTTGAGGAGACATCAGAGGACGTCACAGAGGAGGGGAGCATGGAGAAATATCAGGGGAGTGTGGGCTTTGACCTTCTGCAGGAAACACAAATCCTAAATCCAAATCCAGCATCTGAAGCTCCTCACCTGGATCCTTCCAGTCCCTCACAGCTGGACCTCGTGTCCCTGCTGAAGGAGGACGTCTTCCTCCCTCTGTCATCCCTGCAGGGTGAGGCCGTCCCTCTGACTCTCTGCCACAGCGAGGACGTCTGCTACAGCAGCGCCACGGACACCACTCTGACCGAGGTGTCGTCAGTGTCGACCGCCCCAGCTGTGTTATCGCTGCCCGTCGAGCTGACCGCCTTCTCCTGCCACGTGGACCCAACAAGTCAGCCCTGCGACAAGTTAGATGTTAACTCTAATGACCTGACCTTTGAGTTGAGCAGAGTGAAGCCTGCGATCTCGGGCTGTGACACGTCAACACACATGAAACCTGAAGATGCGGTGGTCTGCGCAGATCCCACTCAGATGATCCAAACACCAACACCGGAAAAGTATCAGGAGATTATTGATGCATCTCACGTCAAAACAGGAGCTGAAAAATGCGACGACTTCATGGCTGTGGATACAGACACCCTTCTTCCCCCGGCCGAGAGCTTCAAGTGCAGAACTGAAGATCTGATCCTCACACAGCTGCCTCCTGATGAAGGCCAGGCCCCTGACTCTGCCTCCTGCTCACCTCTTCACTCTTATTTGTCTCTGTGCTCGACGTCAGAAGAAGTGAATCAAAGTGTTGGTCCTAGGACTGAAGCTGAAGCCAGTGAGAATGGAAGAGGAGAGGTGAACGTGCACATGTGTGAGGAGGAAGACAAAACAGCTGCACAGGAGCCACTGGATGACCCTCCTCCTGTGTCAATCAAACATGACTCGACAGATTCAGCAGAAGAGAAGCGCAACACTCCAATAGAGTCTTTACCCTGCAATGTTACCTCAAGCTGCGTCGACCCTCAAGAGGGCGATGCAGCTGCCTGTCTAATTCAACATGGAGGTCACTCAGAGGACGAGGTGACCGTCCTGAAAGAGGAACATCTTGTCGATGACACAGAAAGTCTGAATACTGGAGCTACTGAGGACTGGGATGATAGCAAAGACGGGGTCCCGAATGAGGACAAAGATTCAAACTTTCCAGAGGACCACACCACGATGAACGTCGACCCAGGTCAGATCGACGCCTACGCCTCCACCCCGTCATACGAGATCCACCTCCTGCACCAGGAGCCCCCGGCCGCCGCCGCCGAGGAGGGTGAGGGAGAGATGAGGGAGATGGTGTCCGAGCTGCTGGGGGAGGACGCAGATTCCTCCGTCTGCCGCCTCTACCCCCACGCCTGGATCAAACTGGGTCTGGAGGACAGCTGCAGGGGGTGGGCCCGGGGTGTGGCCGAGGCCGAGCAGGAGGACGCCAACACGGAGACGGGCTCGGAGCAGATCCCGGCGTCGGTGTCAGAGCTCCAGCCCTCTATGGCCCTGCTGGGGGCGTACCCATACAGCACCGTGATGCCTCAGGGACCCTGTGTGTGGGACTGGCACACAGACTGCAGCCAGTCTGTAAGTGTTTTAGAGCTGGGACGGCACCAGAGCTTTAAAGGGATACGCCAACTTTTTTTTGTTTTCGTGTCTTACCTCACTCCTGTTCCCATGACAAGCAGATAGACTCCATTCTTTTGACTGTGCGTGCAGTAACAAGGAAGAGACGGGCAGAGCTCGCCCACCGCTAGCTTAGCTCAAACACTGGGAGTCAATGGGAAGTGTTAGCCTACCTCTGCCTACAATCATCAGATAAACTCTTCAGCAGGTCTAAACAGTCCTGTGTGCTTGTTGTTTTTTTACTTTTATGTTACTTTATCTTCTGCTATTATCGTACCATCTTCTTCTACTCCTAAACAGAGGCTTGTTTTTGTTGACCTACTCATAAGCGCGCCTGCCGTGGTTTGCGCTGGAGATGTGACATTTGCGAACAAGGCGAGTGTTTTGAACGCGTCTCTTAAATGAACGATGAGAACAAATTCATAATTGTGAGTGAGCTTTCATTTGTGAGCCATTCTTAAACCCAAATATCCAGCGAATTTAAAAACGGGTCACTCACAACTGCAAATCATTTCTTATCATGCACTTAAAAGAGCTGTTCAAAACACTTGACTCTAGCAAAGTCCTGCAGAAGTAGGTCAACAAAACAAAGCCTCTGTGTAGGAGTAGAAGAAAATATGAAGACAGTGGAAGATCATGTAACACAACTCGGTAAAAAACGAGTCACAACAAGCACACAGGACCGTTTGGAGTTGCTGAAGAGATTATCTGATGACTGTAGGCAGAGGCAGGCTAACACTTCCCATTGACTCCCAGTGTTTCAGCTAAGCTAATTAGCGGTGGGCGAGCTCTGCCCGTTTCTTCCTTGTTACTGCACGCACAGTTAAAAGAATGGAGTCTATCTGCTTGTCATGGACTCAGGAGTGAGGCAAGACACGAAAAAAAAAAGTTGGCATATCCCTTTAAGACAATACTTTTAAAGGTCTAAAGGTGAAGTCTGCTGTTTTGATAACACAGAAACAACAATGTTCTCCTGGACACCTAAACCTGGTTAATTAAGTTAATTTTGACTTCGAAAATGCTCTGTAGGAGTTACCTTATTTTATTTTTTTACATAAGAGTTTTGAGATTGCTGATTTTTTTTTCATTTATTTTCAGTCCTGTAGAGTAAATGATAAACTGTTTTATGGATCATTCAGCAGCACGGTGAGGTGGTTTCAGGTTTGATGTGTTTGAAAAGATGTTTTTGTTCTGCGCACACTGAGCAGGTCAGCATGAAGCTTTCAGCACAGGAGAGGGAGCAGACAGCTTTTTACAAGGATGTTACACAACGTGTTTTCATTCAGACGTCCTTGATATGAACAAAGAGGTGAAAGAACAGCCAGAGTCTGATGTTGGAATGAGAGGTTTACTCTGACACAGACGGTCTAATAGAGAAATGATGAAGATTAAAAATGATCAGTTCTTTAACAGAGGGCTCTAAAGGTAAAATATTCCCGTCTCTTCTTGGCTGGTTTATTTCCGTAGCCTTATTTTTCAGTGATTGTCATGTTTGAAAATGTTCTTGCTCATAATTGTAACATAATGTTTGTGTTATTTCAACTTTAATTCCCTTTTTGTGTTACTGTTTGTTCCAGACACCTGTTGCCACTCCCAGCCTTAACCCTAACGCGGAGGTATGGACCAATCACAGCATTAACCTGGACGTCTCCGGCCCCACCTACCTGCCACCTCAGCAGCCATGGATAGAGCTTCCCAGTGATGTGACCAATCAGGAAGGTGGGCTGTAGTCACGATAAAGACCAGGATTGGACCTGTTCAGACCTACAGGCACTAAAACACACACCCTTTAAAGCAGGGTTGGGCAGCTGGCATCCTGGGGGCTACATGCAACTCTTCACCTCACTCAATGCAGCCCACCAGTCATTTCAAAAAAAAAAAGACCAAATTGGAAAAAAGAAGAAACCAAAAAACCAACAACTGCTAAATATGGTTCATCATGAGTAACCAGTACGACATAATTCACAGATTAGGATAGGTGATCAGATATTTCTACTAACCTTAGATTGCTCATACATGCTTTGATTTTTAAAAGTCATTGAATAACTTACTTTGTCATGATTGTACCTCTTAATATCTTTTTTTTCATAATTTTTAAATATCTAAGGTGCAAAACAGCTCTGTTAAGTGACATTCATATGCATCATAAAAAGAGAAAAATAACACAAAATTAAGCAAGCCAGTAAATAAACAAACCATGAATAGAAAACAATATATGTATATATACATTTACACACACATACATATACATTTACACATGTACATATGCACACATTTACACTTATTCATTCGCATCTGTATACGCATCCATACACATACAAATACAGATTCTTATTCCTTTCATTCAGGAAAAAATAATAGGGTGGAAACAGAAAAAGAATAATAAAGGAAATTAGCTACAATTGCATATCACATAAGTAAAACTCAGAGCAACATAAACAACAATAACAACAATATTCTTGGGGGAGTCATGGTGTTACCATCTTTTATTAGGCATTGAAATATAAAATATAGTATTAGTAAAAACTTCATTTGGAAACAATGGTAAAGATTATGTGTTTGTTCTTAAAAACTGGTGAACATTCATTCTTTTATTGCATTTAAAAGAAGCTCAAACTGACTTAGTTATGTGTTGTGTTTGTTAAATTGTGAATTATTCATTGTATTGGAGTTAAAATATGTTAATGTTGGTATAATCCATTATTGAAGCTTTGTATTTTCTATTTTTGTTTATGTTTTTTTCCTCATTGGCCCTCGGCCACAGACAAAAATGTCTGTGGCCCTCTTGGTAATCAAAGCTGCCCGCCCCTGCTCTAAAGCTGAAGTTTATTCTGAAACACCGAGAGCTGCAGTGCTTTTGGTCGACTTCCTTTTGTTGAGTGTGTTCAGTACATTTTTAACCAATTAAAGGTACAAAAAGTAATTTGTAATCAGGACAGTGCAGTATATATTCATTCAGTAGTAGTGTTTTTTTTCATTTCCTGTAAAGTAAATAAGAACTTTGTGGCCAGCAGAAATGATAATGTAGACAAACATCTGTGTCACATTAACCCAGTAATTTCCTAAGGAGGAGCATTTTATACCTTCATTTTGACAAAAGCAGAATTCACACTGATTGACTTCCTGTTGTCTGTGAATTATGGTTCACGTGTGGTCATAACATATTGGGGGGGATTATGTTAAAGGATTCATGTCAGAGTTCCAGCTGGAGAGCGCCGTCCTGCCCGAGGCTGTCGCTGAGGTGGATCCAGCTGCTCTGCAGTACCAGACGCCGGCTGTAGAAGCTCCTGCAGTTAATGGGGAGCTCAGCGGACCAACTGTCACAGGTATCAGTCAGCACAGGTGTTTTTTATTCTCACCAACAAGTGCATACAAACAAATTTATATGAGCAAGCTGTGGTGTTGATTTAAGAGGTAAAGAGCAGGTATTTCATGATGTGTTTGTTTTGGTCAGTTCCCTTGAGATTCAAATACATTTTCAAATTCCAGAGTTTTCTTCTTTCCCCTTCTCCTCCCCGTGAACAAGTCTTTTTATACTTATGCTGTGGCATCAACTCACCAGCATCGAGTTGTGGAGTTTATGTTGTTAAATTCCTACTGTTCATGTGGGTTGCTGATTGTTGTTCCATTGATGTGTGTTGACTAAAGAGTTCCTCTTCACAGAAGATTTTTTAACTGTTTCCTCATCTGTACTGGGCCTGATGTGATAATGACTTTCCTCTCATCACAGATGAAATCAGACAAGAGCTGAGGAACGTTCTGGAGTCCTGTCTGACCAGGTAACACCTCACAAACACACCCTCACAATCTCACATCATCAAATATTTAGGACAATGAAGTACGGGTGAATTCTCTGCAGCAGGGGGTACAGCTTTAATCTTTCGTATAAACAAGCCGTGCATGTGGGACAGAGATTTTCCTCACGCACCTCTCCGTCTCCCCTCAGGGAGCACCTTGGCAACGACCTGTACCTCAACTCTCAGATGGACAGCGACCAGTATGTTCCCATAGCAACCCTGGCCAGCCTGGACAAGATCAAGAGTCTCAGCACGGACCTGGAGCTCATCACTGAAATCGTGAAAAGTCAGTGATTATTTCTGCTTTTGAATGTCACGGTCACATTATTCTACACTTAGAGGGAAACTGGAGGGAGAGCTGAAGGTGATCTGCTCTAACTTCAGACGGCTATGAGTCACATCCATCCTTCAGTTCTGGTGATAAGTTTATGCTCCATCAGACTAGGGCTGAACAATTTCAGGAACTGACCTAATTGTGATTTTTCTGGCAGATATTATGATTTCAGTTTGATTCACAATGTTCCTCAAACCAAGCTTCAGTGCAATATTCACTATGTTTACAGTATAGACAACAGTCAGGAAATCACTGATCAAAAGCACATAACACATTATTCATCTTCTAATATTGATGATTAATAATCTGTTTTCATTATTTAAGGGACACTCCAACTTCTACTCCTAAACAGAGGCTTTGTGTTGTTGACCTGCTTACCAGCACTTCTGTAAATGCAAATAGCCTACACAATTGTAAAATAGTATCAGTAAAGTAGTTGACAAAACAGATCCTGGGTCAGTCAGGAACGCTGCAAAAAATTGCACCTTTAATGATCACGATTGTGTTGTCTGAAATTGCGATTTTGATCAGAAAACGATAAATCTTCAGACCTTAATTTAAGTGTTTTTACGTTTGTGGTTTCCTCCACCACGGGGGCATTTGTTAGCAAGATAACTCAAAAAGTAATTGGCAGATTTTTATGACTTTTTTAGTAAACGTTGGTCACAGCACAAGAAGGAAGTGATGTGATTTTGGCAGTGATCTTGTGATGCTGATCCAGTAACTTTTTGAAGGGTTGGTTAACATGGCGAGGCAGGGCAGTTACCTCGGCAGAGGGTTGTCTCTCAGTTTCATCCTTTGGTTGCTTTATAAAGACACAAATTTCATCTTTACCAGAGAATCTTAACATCCAAACTAAATCATCCCAGCAGAAATGATGTTTTTACCTCATTTGACCAAACAGAAAAACATTTTTTCTACCACAGAGTTTGTTACTGTGCTGCCACTTGTGTCTGTCCCTGTAAGAACAGAGGTTTAAAGTTACTACGCTGAGCTGCAGATCGACAAACAGTAAAATAGGATGAAATGCTGCAATAAGACGGTAACTGAGGCCGACATCCTAATTTGTCCATAACATGAAGTAGTCTAGTTGTGGTATATAATTGTTGGGCAGTTATTTCTGCTAATGGAAACAGTCCAGTGAAATTGTATTTTTATAGCTCATTTAAAAACAAGATTTTTCAACTTAAGTGCTGCACAACCGCAAAAAGAGAACAAACATGAGGCTTCAAACAGACAAACTAAAATGGCCAAGTGGGACAAGAAAGCTCAAAGTCTAAGAGCAAACAAGATAAAAACTAAAAGCTTTAAAACAACAACATGATAAGAGAACAATTGAAAACTATCTAAGGTGCAAAATATGATATTACAGATAATTTAGATTAGATTCAACTTTATTGATCCCGGGGGAAAGTTAAAAGTGGTGCTCACCCTCTGTCACATATAATAAATATACATACATTCAGTAAAAAGAGTTAAAAAGAGTCTATAAAAGGGGTTAAAAGGGGTTAATTAATTAAATCAAATATTGAATATTTTGTTATTCTCATTTGGACTAACTGTTTAAAAATCAATAGATAAAAGAAAATATTGTATAGTGCTACATCAATTCACTGAGAAAATACATTTAATTGGCTTTGATTCTGTGTTTAGCTCATTGACTTTAGATTTACTGTTTGGTTGTTGAGCTTGAGAAGCTTGATATTTATTGTTTTGTTAAATTACAGGTACGCTTGGTTGTCTTATTGGAAGTATACCACTGAAACTGAGAGTAACATTAATGTGGGCCTTATAGTAATCAAAGTTATCCACCTGTGACTTAAAGGTACATGTGAGATTTGTGGTTTAGTTTCCCTGTGACATTCTCCCCTCTCATTGGCCGACAGCTCTCCCGCTGGTTCAGATGGCTCCGTGCGGGCAGAAGGTCCGACCCAGTCAGAGCCGGTGTGTGATCATCCTGAGAGAGGTCCCAGAGAGCACGCCTCGGGAGGCAAGAGCGGCCTGCTGCAGACACAGTCCCACACATCTGCTGTTAATCTTTAACACACTGCTGTTTTACAAGTTAACACAAAACACTAATAATGTTAAAAAATCACACTGTGGGAGGAAACGTCTCTACATTTATAAGAAGGTCATTCTAGTCACTCTGTTTCATTCAGTGTTCTTCCATGTAAAGTGTAAACGTTGTTTTCTCGTTGCTCTGCAGGAGATCGAGGCTCTCTTCAGTGAAGCTCACCTGCCACAGTTCCTGAGCTGTGAGTTTGTGAACAACGACAACTGGTTCATCACATTTAAGTCGGAAGCAGACGCGCAACTGGTAAATACAGTAGTTTTCTTATTGTTTTTTTTTAAACAATATTTATTTAGTTTTTACGTATAAGAAAAACACACAAATAACAATAAACACAGCAATAGCAGAAATGTACTATAATACCAAACTATCAAAACAAGGGAAGAATTAATAATAATAATATTACAAATAAAACAGTAGTGACAAAAGTAAATAAAACCTCACAACTGAAAAAGCAGCAGCAGTGGTAACTTGAAGACCTTATCTATAGTCTCACTTCTACTTAATTTACTTATTTTCCCTTCATAAGGAAGTTGATATTGCTTAAAGATTCTGCTTTTTGCAACCTGCCTACTTCATTTTTCATTTTATTTAATTTAAATTTTATGCTCGTATGTATTTTAATGTCTTTATTTTATATTTCCTACTGCTATACTGTGTGTAAGAGCAACTGAAACAACTGAATTGCCCCTTGGGGATTAATTAACTTGAGCAGAGAAGGAATAAACATTGTTTTTTTGCATATTTTCAAAGCCGTTACTAACAGGCTACCACCCTACCTCACAAACCTGTTAAAGTTTTAAGATTTCTCCTACATGACTTGTTCCTCCGGTTCACGCAGTCTGAAAGTTCCTCGAGTGTGCACTGAACTCGGTAAAGCGGCATTTTCTTTTGATTCCCCTCACTCATGGAATTTCCCCCAACAAACTCTAAAGATAGCAGCCTTTCCCTCTCTTACAGAGTTTAAGACTTTGATTACTGACCACTGTACCTCTGATTGTAACTGTTATAATTGGTTCCTTTGCCGTTGCGATTGATTGATTTATTTTGTTTATTGTTCATATAATGTCTGTGATCTCGATGACATTGAAAATGAGGGAAACCTCAAAGTCTGTTTGAGAATGAATAAAGGTATGAATGAATGAATAAAGTATTTCTGATTCTGATTAAATTATAACAACGTTCTCATTCTCCAAAAATTAAAAAAAAGGTTTCTATATTTTAACAAACTGTTTTCTTTTCCCTCCAATAACATATATAAGTCTTTCCGTCGTAAGATGTGTTGCAATCTCCTTCAACCATAACTTTACAGAAGGCAATTGTACGTTTTTTTCCAGAAAAGAGCAATCAGTCCTCTGGCCTTTAGAAGCCAAAAATCAATCAATACTGATTGTTTAGAATTGACGACCACATTTTCAGGGTATA
Source organism: Cetoscarus ocellatus (assembly GCA_037902135.1). NCBI lineage: Eukaryota > Metazoa > Chordata > Actinopteri > Labriformes > Labridae > Cetoscarus > Cetoscarus ocellatus. The sequence continues at coordinate 133,246 of JBAMNC010001513.1, forward strand.
TACCCAGGATGCAGAGTTTGGCTTGCAGGGGAAGTTTTGCTGTTATTTCTAAATCTTAAAGACAAGCTTGTGACATTAAGTGGTGAGACTTTTCTCCAAAGTAAAAAATAACAGACTGAAGATAAACAGATTAACTGTGTTTGCTGTATTTAAAATGTTCTCTTTTAAATTATGAAGTCTTAATGTCTTACTCTTTGTTCTCTCTCTGTGCTAAGGCCTTCAGATACCTCAGGGAGGAGGTCCAGGTGTTTCGAGGAAAGCCCATCAAGGTGAGGATTAAAGCTAAAGCCATGGCCAGTGCCTCGTTTGCACCAAAAAACGGCTTCAGACCTCAACAGCTGGACCAGGTGGAAAACCAGTACCTCTCGTACTTCCCATCGAGCACTTTCCAGCAGCCCTGCCCCGCTCACCTGTCAGCACGACAGGTGTACAGCTTCACCAGCGACGCGTGGGCTCCAGGATACCCGACCAATGCCGAGGTCAGTCCTTAAACGTGACCTTGTTTGACTGACAGGTTTTGACATTAAGGACTTTTCAAGGAGCAGATTTATTTATTTTCTGTTGGTTTTGATTCATTACATGTCGTCTTTTTTTATCAGTCAGCCCTGATGAACGACTTTATCAGTGAGACAGCAGCAGCTTCAGGCCTCAAACTTCACAACCCACACAGGCAGAGGTAACTTCCCCGTCATGGTCTTCACTGGTGTTGTTTAGATTACATACATGGGAGAGAAAGTCTCAAAACTGTGAGTCGAGCTGCTCCTGGCTCAGTGTTGACAGGTTCTTTGTTCATTTTCTTCAGGAGAGACTCACGATGGTCCGGCCCTGGAGACCGTTGGCAGTCTTATCAGAATGATTCCCTCAACCAATCAGAGCAGGCACCGCCGGAGTGCTCCTTTTCCCCGTCAGGGCGAGGTCGAGGGCGGTCGCGGGGCAATGCACGCAATCAGGGCAGAGGTGGAAGGTCGGAGCTCAACAGGCCAGCTGGACCACCTGATCAGGGAAGGTAAGAACAGACTTCTCTAACATCGGACCTCACACACAGAAACAAACCGTTGGGTAAATGCAGCAGAGATCAGACAATCCAGACCAAATCTTTGAAAGACTCCGGAGAATAACAGAAGCTAACAAGCCGCCACTATCGCAGCAGTTTCTCACCAAAACACTGAAGCGTAAAAGGCATTTTATTCTTCTCCAAGGGATTCACACCGTGTCCTGACTTAACGTGACGCGTGCGAGTGAGGCTCATTACACTTAGTGTGTTTTAACAGCCTGCGAGGAACACGGCACAGTCCTGAAATCCATCAGTCAATCAATCAATCAATCAAACTTTTTTTGTAAAGCACTTTTCATACAAAATTTGTAGCACAAAGTGCTTCACATAAGAAATAAAATAAAATAACAATAAATGACATAAAAAGTAGAAAATTGCATACAATGAAAATAAAAGACCCCACCCACCCTGACAATTCACATACAACACACACACTAAATTAATCAAACACACAAAGACATAAAAAGGAAATTCTAAACAGAAAACAGAATTAGAAGACTGAGGATACGCTATCTTTAATTAAAAATGAGGAAACACAGGAGCTAATACTTACATTATAATTAAAAATCATAAGAAATTAGATAAAAATACTATAGGGAAAGGAAGGTCAATAAAGAAATGAATTAATATAAAAAATAAATAAATAATATGGTAAAATGAGATAACCTAAAACCAGATGTGAAATAAAATCAGCTGAAGTAGGGTGGCAAAAAGAAAAGCAGTTAACAGAGAATAACATTCCAAATAATAAATCTGAACTGAAATATAGAAATAAAACAGATTAAGAGGATTAAAAATAAATTAAAAGGAAATGATTGACCTTCACATTCTCCACAAAGGGAGAGCTGTGCATCGATGAGCTTTTGAGACCACAAAGGATTGCACGCCTGTTTCTCCTGCAGCACAGTAAGAGCACTACTGTTTACAACGGAAACACAGGGCATGGAATTACATTTTTACAGATGCAGTTTGGACAGCAGGCCTGGGATGTTACACAGTGTGACTCGACATCCAACACAACATCCAGCACTCACTTTAAGTTAGGACTTGGTGTTAGAAGTAAACTTTTCTACTGCATGACTATCTATGACTAATTATCAAATAATTGTCGGGTAAGGGATGAATTCAATCATCATGGAGCAGGTGTATCAGCAAAATAAAGAAAAATATGAGGTAAGGAACGTAAAAAACAAAAAAACAGCTGTGATAGAATATTTTGAGCTTTGGCAATCAGAATAAGGACTTCATCACATTTCCATGACCAAGTTTTTATTTTCTCTCTTTGAACCAGTTTTCAATATGAAAATTATATGAAAAAATATTGCAATCTTTTCTCTCTGGAGTCTAGATTGAGACGTGGAAAAGAACAGGAAGTTCCTCCAAAATATTGCAGTACTTTTCCTTTTTTTTAACAAAGCTTATTTGGTTTTTATCAAAACATTTCCAACAACTCACAATGGTGTCACTATAGTGTTAAGAGAACAAATGAGAACCTCTCCCCAACCCTGATAGCATCCAGAGAGAATACAGCTTAATGGTAAAAGATACAAATGAATAAAAACACAAAAAGACATAGATAAAGCAAAATATGTGTAGTAACAAGTGCTTTGGGGTCTGAAGCAGCAGATCTCACACTCCAGGGCAGAAACAGCATTTAAATACTAGACTAGAGGGACATTTCAGGGATCTTTCCATCTGTTTCTTTCAGAGCTTCTTATTGGATATGGACACTAAAGTTTATTCATCAATGAAGTTTTCAGAGCTTAAAACATCAAGATTATCCAGAAAAGACTGCCATCACTGACATTTTACCTTTAATTTGAAACCATAGTTCAGTTATTTTGGACCTTGAGTCTGTGAAAGAATGTGCATCAGCTTCAGTTTAGTGTTTTTACTCTTAATTTGCAGTAATAAATCATAGTCAGTTTGCTGCATTGAACCTTGACATTACCATTGTGTTTATTTCCAAAGCTCATATTGCAACAGCAATAAATTAAGGATGTATTTTGCAACCCTGGGAGACAGTTACAGCCCCATTTACTCTGAGAAGACTCTTAAAAAACAGACTGCAGGTTATTATTCAGTTTAATTCTGGTTCCTACAGTAACTATTGAAGGTTTGTCCAGGATTAAGGTGCTTTTATAAGCAGCTGCCTGATGTTACTGTCTCAGTCAGCTGACGAGAGCAAGATGTCAAACACTCTGATAAAGGTAACCTGTTCACCTGTCGATCCGACACCGAGGGCAGAGTAATCTGTCTGTGGGGACGGAGCAGTAGGAGCACTGATAGATGATGGAGGACATTTAAGCCAACAAAAGGGAGAGCTGCAAAGACAATCAAATGATAAAGACAATAAAAGGACCAGCTGGTGGATTTGGAGATTTAGGCTTGAATTACACTTAATCTCCATGACGTTGCCGTGGTTACAGCTGCAGGGCTGCAGCGAAGGGAGTGATTTACCAGCCTCAGTGTCTGTTTTCTTTTTAATTCACCGTTAATGACATTTAAGGCAGTTAGCTCTGTGGAGCAGCACCCACACGTCCTACTGCTCTGCTAAAGGTGCACAGACGGACAGACGGACTCATCCTCTGCACTGATCTCACTATTACACATGGTAAATTTACAGGAACAGCAATGACTCAGTCAGGCAGTTTCACCTCATACAGTCCCAGTATGCATGCACAGAGGGAGGATCAACTCACTGATGGAGGTGTGTCAGACTCCAGGGTCTCTGCAGGTCCTGAAAAAGTCTCAAATTTAAGTTCTGAAATTTAGGGCCACAAAACCTCTTATTCCTGGTTGTAAGGGGTCTTGAATTTTAGATGAAATCGTCCCAATCAAATATAATTTTGGCTATTTAATGTCCCAGTCACACATTCCTGTTTCTCTTGGCAATTGTGCATGATTGTCATAATCCTGATGAAACGTGCTCTGGTCGTGGTGCATGCGCTACTTGATCTGGATCAGCGTTGTATAGTCGCGGACGAACACCGGGGAATGGGGAAGGGTCCCGACTGTCTGAACTGTTCAAAACTGTCGTGGAGAATCGCCGCTCTCAGTATAGCGGGGTGGAAGCCTAATGCAGTCCTAAGGCGAACGGTATTAGCGTGGCATGTATGGGGCTCAATCGGGCTGATCGTGGCTCAATCCAGAAAGCTTTCTGAGGACGATTGACAAGGACGTATCTGACTGTGTCCTGTGCAAGGCGATTTCACAGCGTTGTTCTTGCGTATCTCAGACGGGAAGTGAACGCGACAAAAACGTAAGCAACGGGGCTTAATCAGGGCTTAATCGGGGCTTACGTGACGCAAACTGGGTTCAGACGGGGCTGACGTCGTGTCAGCGGGATGGAATTCATGAAATCGTAGTTGTATCGTATTGACCTAATTGAAGCAGGACGAAGCGCTGTAGAAGCGTTACTGAAGGTGTATGTATGGGGTGTGTCTGAGGGAGACAGTCAAATTTCTCCCGTATCATGCCGATCAAACCAGCCTTGCCAATCATGTACAGTCGTGCACAATCGCCATGAGAAACGGGAATGTGTGACTGGGGCATAAGGGACTGCTTCAATAAGATGCATGAAAAACTGCATTAGATCAGAATCAGAAATACTTCATTAATCCTCAAGGGGAAATTCAGTCGTGTCGGTTGCTCTTATCCACAGTATAGCAGCAGTTAAATTTCTCCCGCAGCGTAAATGTAGAGGCTGAGCCTCTTCCTGACTCATAGAGCGCTCTGTCAGTAACGCTGATGATCTGCTGTCTGTTCTGCAGGAGAGGAAACTTCAGTCAGAGGAGGAGAGAGAGCAACAGGACCTGGGACAGGTCAGCAGGACAGGGCCGGGTAAGGGACGCTCACCTGTCCTCAGAGTTTGAGCTGTCTTCAGGCTCTCCATTGACTGTGTGTGTTTGTGCAGGACGCCTCGAATCAGTCGACTCCCCGTCAGCCGTCTCCTCCTCCCGAGCTCGGTCTGACCAGCTTCCCTCCCCTGACTCCTGCAAACGGCGCCATAGCAACGGTCCCCGCACCTGACGACAGTGTCAAGGTAACCAAGCCTCAGTCTGAGTTCATGCTCCTGCTCTGTCCTCAAACCTGACCACACTGTCCTCTCACCCAGAGTCCAGCCCGAGGCGCCGCCGTGTGCCCGTCAGCTCCAGGACAGTCAGTGGAGCTACAGTGAGTACACCCCAAACTCTTCATCATCATCATCATCACCATCATCATCAGTCGTCTCTTATTTACTGATGAATGAGCTGTGACCAAGGCGGCTCGTGCCCCGGCTGCAGATGTGGTGATGTTTTCATGACTCTCTCCCTCGCTCTTGGCTCTTGGGGGGGTGGGGTTTCAAACGTGGACTTTGAAGCGTGTGCCAGTTGTCATGGTGCCCGCCGCTCTGAGCTCTGTGTGCTGCTCTCTGCAGGAACATGGAGGAGGCTGCGGAGACCACCGCCGAGGCCAGACCAGCACCACTGTCACAGGAAGGAGCCACAGTGAGTCCTGTTCACTCTCTCCATAGACGTCTTCTGTCTTCCTCTGGTGTTAAAACACTCACTGGCCATTTCATTAGGCACACTCTTCAACTTGGGGGCTGGAAACAGAGAGTTTTGGTTGTGTCTCCGTGTACACCAGAACGGTGCCCGGAGTGCCTGAATCCACAAACTTTTGAAACCAGGGTCCAGAGTGAAAAGTTTTAAAAAGGCGTTCGTACCCTGATCAGGGGCCAGTCACACTCCTGGCAGCACCTGAAGCTCAAAACAGGAGCGAATCCCCAGAGAAGAATATTTTGGGGGGTTTGCACATGTTTTGTGGCTCTACTCACACGTTAAGCTGTGCTACTCATTCCATTAATGCACCATCCTTACTAGTGTACCTTGTTGTGAAGGAGAATAATCAGGCTTTCCAACTAGAGAAAATAAAATGCCAGTCAGTATTATTAAAGGTAGTCGTAGTTTGTTCCGCGACATAAGATAAGATAGACCTTTATTTATTCCTTGGGAAGACTCCATCAAGGAAATAGAGATTCCAGCAGCATAGTACAGTACACAGGATATCAAAAAGTAAAAAAGTAAATAAACAATTAGATAAAATATCTATACATGTATTGCTAAATCTAAATAATAAAAAAAATACTTTTAAAAAATGTAAATGTAATAGAAAATAAAAAAATGTAAATAAATAAAATAAAAAATAACATAAATGACTATTGTAATCATACAATAGTGGACGAACATAACAATACAATACAAAACTGACAAAATGTGAGAAAAGAATTATGAAAATAAAAACTAGGATTTACATATCCAAAAAGAAGAGGGAAGAAGTAATACTTATTTAATACCACCGTAAACTATTATCTGGCTTCCTTATCAATATAAATCAAAGGGGAGAGATAATCACCTGAAATAACATTTGAGTTTACTCACACAACTGTCCTGAAATCTTATCTGAACCATTAAAGAAACATCAGTGCTGTTTTCAAGAGAGACGAGTGCTTTATTGAAAACCTGAACCCGCTCTGTGCTCTGATTGGACAGGACTCCAAGAAGCCGAGCTACGCAGAAATCTGCCAGAGAGCATCGACCTATGACCTCACAGCTTCAGAGGTGGAGCACCAACTGACCTACCCGGGCCAGGAATCCAGACCGGCTCCGTGTCCTCTGTGAGGGTTTTGACTGAGACTCTTTCTGAACCTTTTCTGTCGTCTGGACCTCAAAAACATCCAAATATTATCTGATGTGATATTTCACTGTGCCTGCTCACAGAGCAGCTGTGGAGGTAAAGTTATACAGCAGGGGGACCGTTAGGGTCTGAATAATCAGCACCAAACCTTTAATCAAATAAACGGAGGTCTAGATTTAGAGATTTAACCCTTTGTGGACTGAAGTGTGCACTGATCTGAGGGGGCGGACGACCTCTGACCTCCAGATGTTTAAGCTGAAGTTTCAGGTTTTAAAGGCAGCTGTACAGAATCTGTAAATGTTGGTCTGATTCTTTATTTGACTTTTATTTCTTGTTTGTTTGGATCCGTTCGTTTACAGCCGGGGTCGTTTTGATTCAGTTTGTGTTGCAGAGCTCGCTGATGCCGCAGGACCTTCAGGTGGTGCCTCTTCAGAAGCACTGACAACAAACACTTATCCTTTGCATGACTTTTTGTTTCATTTTAAGATTTAATTTATGTTGTACTTTCTATTTCTTTGGAGCAGAGTGCTTTGGTGTGTTAACTGTTGAGTCGTTAAAAAAGTCCAGTTTAAATGCTCTACCTGAGAGAGGTGCTTCCGTTCTTCTCGTCCCGAAAGTGATTTTTTAAAGACATTTACTCTAAATGTAGTTCGAGGTGTGCACAGTAAATATCACAACAGACTGATCGAGGTTACCTGCCTCTGTGACAAAATGAAGGGGGAATCTTTCCTCCATAGTCGTTTGAATTGAGCCCACAAGTGTGAAATAAATAATTTATTTATTCCCGAGAACCTTTCAGCACCAGCTGTGTTTTATAAATACGTGTTTTCTACAGCTTCTGTGTTTATATGAATAATTCTCAAACTGGAGCGACACAGCAGGTAGTGCACATGCCTCACAACAAGAAGGTTGTTGGTTTGACCCCCATGTCGGTCAGGGCCTGTTAGAGCCCGATATGTAACAACGACCCAAAATGTAATAAAAAATGTAATAAAACCCAAAATGTAATAACTGGTCGATAATGTAACAAGATGCTGAACCCAAAACGTAATAACTTTATTACATTATGGGGCATAATGTAATAACTGACCCAAAATGTAACAAGTTGTTACATTTTGGACAAAAAGTTATTTTGTTTTGCGCTCAGCTTCTTGTTACGTTATTGACCAGTTATTACATTTTGGGTTTTATTAGTTGTTGTTTTTTTTAATATGATATTTCGGGTCATTGTTACATATCAGGCTCTAACAGGGCCTTTCTCTGTGGTGTGTGCATGTTCTCCTTGTGCAGGAGTGGGTTCTCTTTAGGCAGCCCTGCTTCCTCCCACAGACCAAATACATCTGTGTTAGGTTAATTAGTGACTCCAGATTGCCCTTAGGTATGAGTGTGAGCTTGAATGGTTGTCTCTCTGTGTGGCCCTGTGATTGCCTGGTGACCCCCCCACCTGTCCAGAGTCAAACCCCAATAGGGAAAAACAGTATAGATAATGGATGAATGTTCAAACTAGTTTTGTGGACCTTCTAGGTCTGTTTTTTAGAAGAATCGGTTCAGCAGTGGATCATCACACCTGTTTGAGTATCAATATGGATTTTACAGGACGGCCCAGATGTTGTGACAGCAGCTGTAAATAACACTTTGTGCAGTGTTACCATCAGTGCTGTTGAAAATGTGACAGCGAACACCAAACGAATGACGCAGAGCATGTTCCAAATTCAAGATAACTCCAAAGATCTTCGAGGACCTGAAATCTAAATGTCTTGAGTCGGAGAATCCTTGAAACCAGTGTTTCTCAAATAGAGGGGCGTGGCCAGATTGGGGCATGGGCCCCCTGGGATTGTTGATTGGCCATCCCATGTGCCAGTCCAAAATTCTGCACTGTGATTGGCTTCTTGCCGTGCAGAGGTGGGATCCATGTAGAAAACCAATGTGGGCTGTTTAACAACAGATTACTTTAAGCTTTTTCAAGTTGATGTTCAGCATGGGAATAGGGATGCACAATATTATCGGACCAGTATCAGGATCAGCAAATTGATATTTACAGCCCATATTTGACTATATGAATTGACCATGAATTTCCCATTAATTGTCTGTAATACCAGTAATAAAGAATAGAAGAAGTAATAAGAATAAGATCTTGTTTTTCTTGCACAACAGTTTTTAACTAAAAGAGACCGAAACCATGAAAGGAAGTTGTCAATTTTGGTGTAGTAGAGACTTTGTCCTCTACACAAAATATCAGTTTTGGCCATGACGACCTTGGAAATATAACAGCAATAATCTAATATCGTGCATCCCAAATTTTGATTCGTTAGAACTTGAATAGGTCTATAAGTTGCCACTGGGTTGTTTTTATCTTTCTTAGAGGGTTTGAATATTAATTAGACTTTATGTGTGGATCTAAAAAATGTAAATGAGTACTGATATCTGTGTTTGCACAGTTACACTCAATGGGTACATTATTATATTTAGAGAAATCCTGGCTTCGCCCTTTAAGTTACTGTGTGGATAAAAACTGAACAGAAAGTAAATAGAACCACTGCTTTAATTTTTATTCTTGATCTTTTCTATTGATGAAAAAGATCGGAGGCTGTTTGGATTTCTGTAAAAGTCACAGTTTGTCGTTTCTCTGTTTGGCATCGTGTCCTCGGCATTGGGGTAGTTATCGTATTTTGAGGTTGGAGATGCTCACTCGGACATTCCAGCTTCAGTGTGCCGGCTCAGCTTCCCCCTGAGAGAATCAGGACAAAGGTAGAACATTTCTCAGGACAGAAACAGACATTTCAGGGAGAACAGCTGGTGTTGAATCGATGGTCACTGTCCTGATATCTGTGAGCTCAGTTCAATTGAATGCAGAGGAAAGACTCAAACTCTTCCTGTCCATCACAGAGGAAATAAAAACAGTCATTTGTAAAATTTACTGTGGACACCACTGACTTCATTGTAGAATACGTTTTGATTTTCATGAAAATATCACTTCAGACATGATTGATCAGCTATCGGTTATTGATCGTCCACCGTGAAGCACTGTTTCAGCACTCAGAACTTGAATTGTTTTGTCCAGAAGCTCTTTTGTTTAAAACAGAAACTTTTAAATGTTGTCCTGGAGGAAGAGTGGCACGCGTTTCTTTGTCTGTACAGATGTACATATTATTGAACAATTATTAAAGAAGTGCCTTTCAAGTTTAAAGCATCAAAGAATTCTGCATATTTTTCTTTAAGGTTTACGATGCAAACAGGACTTATTGTCTGTTTAAACCTGATAAAAATGAAATAAAGTGTGAGGGAGCAAGACGAGAAGGAGTTTGTTGAGCTATTGAACATAATAATTTATTTTGTACCCAGAATACAGACTAAACTAGTTCAGAATGTTCATATGTTGTTTCAAGGAATTCACAGGGTCCTTTAAGTATGAATGAATGAATGAATATTTTTATTTCATTTTCATATATGTTAAAAACAAACATATAATACAGTCGTTTAACAGTAACTTGTCAATAACTAAAAAAGAATAGGCTGAAGCTTGTGGCTTATTTCTGCCTGTCCTGTACAATAGATCATAACATCATCAGCAAGGAGATTATATGTTTTTGTTAATTTCTGTTCCTGTTATTGATTTATCTTCTCTGACCATCGGAGCAAATGGTTCAATATACAGAGCAAAGAGCGAGAGGCTAAGACAGCATCCCTGTCTCGCTCCTCTCTGCAGTTGAAATCTATCTAAAAGTGATCCGTTTACTTTTATTCTGGGAGATGGTTCTTTTTTGTATGATCTGTAGTGTTCTTCTAATGTTGTTACCTCCACCAAGGAGTTACGTTTTTGCCTTGTTTGTTTGCAAGATTACGCAAAAACTACTGGAAAGATTTTGTGGAAATTTTCTGGAGATATTGGTAATGGCCCAAGATAAAAATGAATAAATTTTGGTGGTGATGCGTATATTTGTCTGGGTGCAAAAGAATCCCATTGGTTAACATTGGGCAGAATTTTGAAAAAAATCATATCGCTGCCATTTCTTCTCGGATTTGCTTCCAGTTTCACAGGATAATATGGAGTCCATGTCTCTATCATCAAGGTAAATTTCATCTGGATCTGATCCAGATTGACGTCCCAAAAAACATTGAACTTATAATGGGAAATACCATTGACGACATTCAATAATTCACATAAAATCAAAATATTAAGTGATGTTCCCAAACCTTGTTGTGTTCATACAGGATAACAACCTCCATGTCTGTGCTGAGTTTGGTCCGGATCCTGGCTCTATTCTGGATCTGGTGATCCAGGATTGTGTCTTTTTACAGGAGTTGTGGAAAAGCCACTGCAGGAATTGAGCTGCTTGGCAGAGGTCTGCACTCTCTGAGAGCTTTTCTAATCTTGTGTCTGTCTTCCTCCTACAGCCCCAGTTAGAAAAATAAATCACACAGTCACACATGCATGCATGAAAGTCTCCTGTGCAGCTTCATGGTCCCTCTGTTGTAGCTCGTCCTGCAGACCAGCAGGTGTCAGCTGAGCCCCGTCAGAGCAGCTCGATGAAGGCCTGCACTTGTTTACGATGAGGATGATTTGATTCCTGTAAGTCTCCAGTCCTAATGAATGTGATGAGTAATGCTAATGAAATACTCTGAATTAGACGCTCAAATTGATGCTCACTTCAGTGTCAGTGCCACATTTGGCCTGTTCAATCACACTGGACTTAATTAAAGGCTGCTTGACCTTTAATATTAATCACATTATTCTGGTGACATGTAGTTTCCACATGCAGATGATGAATAAAGAATAAGAGGCAGGCAGGGCCAAACGATGCTCAGACAGACTCAACTGTTGGCATCATTTGGCTTCATCATCAGAAATATCTACTCTGCAAAAGACCCGTCACAGGCTTTTATTGTTTCTTTAGAACTTCAGCAGAAGAAAGTAAAAAATAAAAATGTCATAACTGTACGGGATACAGGATTTGTGATAACCTGATATTGATGAACCTACATTAGACTTTAAATATGGCCATTTTTATTTTCTGAGTTTGTTTTATTGCACAGCGTTATTTTTTTTCCATTTTTTGATTATGTGTTTGTAAACGTGTTTATAAAAACAAATATCATAGAAAAGAGTCATGGTGAAGGTCTCAGGTTGTTTCTGTTATTAAAATTTTGGAGGTCATTTTTTTCCAAAAAAAAAAAAAAATTAACAAAGCTGCATTGTAGGGCGTCATGGTCAAGTGATCATGTCTGCGCACAAGCTCCCCATGTGCAGAGGGAGCTCCCCTAGTGCTGCTCCACGATAATATATCATTATCTTAAAAATACAATATCAATACTTTATCAGCTAAAAATGTAGTAAAATTTAGGAAATCTATTTTGTGTTGCTGGTCGGCTTCTGATAGTTAGCAGGAGGCAGCCAGCCGTATGACTCCATATCCCTCTGTTACATTTATTTATCTTATTTCTGTCACTGTGACAGAAAATAAGAATTATCTTTCTTATCAGAGACCATGCTTTGCAAAAAATTTAACATGTATATAACTGTATTTATATGTGTTATAATATATTTTTTAATGTAATTGGCAAAAGGAAGAAAAAAATGTTTGTTTTGTGTTATTTATTTTGGAGGGAAAGGGCGCAAAAAAAAATATGCTTTCAATACCACACAATATGTTTTGATATATATATTATTGGTATCCAAATACACATCATATTGCCAGATTTTTGCCATAACATATTCATATATACATATTTATAAGTGTGTGTGTGATTTCTAGGGCTGCTCTCTTATGACAAAAATGACTTTAGTAGATATTGAGATCATGATTATGAAACACGGTTACTCATCAGTATCAAAACATGCACCACATGCTCTCATTGAACATATATGCTTTTAACACTATCATTTTAACATTGAAGCACCGGTAATAAAAGGAATGTCTTGTAAAAATACAAATACCTCAAAATACTAGGGTGGAGTATTTTGAGTAATATAACATAACTCTAACATAACTCATCACTAGGAGGGAGGAGGAGTAACAGGAAGACTGAAGACGGGAAGGAGCAGTAGTAGCCAGCCTGTAGCCATATTTTGATTTTTATTTATATTTCTGTTTATCTCTATCTTTTTTATATACTATATATCATTTTATCTGCTATAAATCGTGTTACTGGAATCTTACTTTCCCTGAGGGAGTCTTCCAAAGGGATAAATAAAGTTCTATCTAACCTAATCTAATCTAATCTAAATAATGCCAACAATAATAATGGAAAAAGACCAACAAAGGTAATCATGTCATGTGGATTAAAAGTAATCTTTTACTCTCAATAACTTATGTAGTTTTCATAAATGTGCAGGGCAGTGACTGTAATTTGGATTAAAACTTGATTAATTGCCCAGCGCTAATGTGTGCCTTAGAAGGTAAGATGCTAATTAATGTTTTATTTTTAAAAATATCTGATTTTAGATTACTTTAGATTAGATAGAACTTTATCAATCCTCTTGGAAAAATCTCCCTCAGGAAAATTAGCATTCCAGTAGCAGCTAAGCATTACAGATAAAAGGATAGATATAAACATAAATATAAATAGATATAAATATAAATAAATGGCTACTGGCTATTTATTTATTTTTAACTCACCAAGAATTGCATTTAATTTCGTTGTACTTGTACTTGTACAATGACAAAGTTTCTATTCTATTTGTGAGTCAGGGTCATAAATGAGGCTTGAAACGTATTTTTTTTAAATAAAAAAAATCCAATTTCCAATTCCCAATTTCCCTGAGGGAGATTTTTCCAAGAGGATTGATAAAGTTCTATCTAATCTAATCCAACAGTGTTTAATAGTTTAATTTAACATACAAAAAATAATAAAATCATTTTTATTGCCCTTTTTTGCTAATTTATTTATATTATTAGTGGGTTACTGTGCCTGTGGTCTGTAGGTGTGGTTTCTCGCTGCGCCCCCTGCCGGTGATGCTCAGCACCGCCTCCCCCCTCCCCCCTCCCCCTTTCTTAGAGTCACGTGACCGCAGCGGCAAGAAGCTGCAAACGGCTGTGACTGTGGGGCTGCGCGAGCGCGAGCCTCATCATCATCATCATCATCACGAACGGATACAAACCACCGCAGCGAGAGACCACCGAGCTACCGGGGACTTTACCGATTCGAGGAGCCGGGAGCCATGGCGGGCCTCCGCTGAGAGCGCACCGAGATTCCCCCTCTTTGTTCTCCCTCGACGCCTCCTAGTCTTTCCGCGCCTCCGCCGAGGAGGGGCCGCCGAGAAACCGCTCTCCCTCTCCGAGCGAAGGAGGAGGCGGCAGCGCTTTCACCGGGGACCCGCTTTCTGCCCAGCCACAGGAATGGCGGACCGTGAGGCGTCGCCGATCCCGCTGGAGATCCGAGCCCGGCTGGCGGAGCTGGAGCTGGAGCTGTCAGAAGGTAAGTCATGATTAAAACATGGCTCCCCCCTCCTCCCCCCCGTCCCCCCTCGTTATCCCGTTAAATCATCATCATCACCATCATCATCATCACCACCACCGTCCACACCGGGAGCCTTCATACTAACGGAATCCTGCGGCCCCCTCCTCCTCCTCCTCCGCCTCCTCCCGCTCCTCCCGTCCAGATGTTTGTCAGCCTGGACCGGCCTGTCCGGCTCCGCGCACCCGGGAGAGGGTGAGGGCAGAGCGGGGATACACTGCGGGACTCCGCGCTGCTCTTTGTCTCCGCGGAGCTGCGGCTCTGAATTCACCGAGCCCGTCCGCCTGATTCGGGTCCGAAATCCAACCCGGTGTTTGACCTTGAGATGTTGACTCAATCATCCGAGCCTACCTGAGTGTGTAGCTGTGTGTGTGTGCGTGTGTTTGTGTGGTAACAGCACTGCGATGAGCGCTGCGTGACGGAGCAGCTCTGAGGGCACTTTGCTGTTTGATGCCCCTGATCTCAGCCTCCTGTCTCTGTGTTTCTGAGGCCTGCAGAGCAGCTGAGGAAGAGGAGGATGCTCCTGAACATTTCCTCCTCCCTTCCTCTCTTCCTCTCTCTCCTCTTTTCACGGACAGACACACAAACTGTCCTTCTACGGACCGTTGAATCTCAATCACAGCTCTGAAGCCTGCTGTTTTTCAGCATCTTCATCACAGAGCATCTCTGCCTTATATAATGGAGAGGGCATATTTTATTCATACAGGCTCGGGAAGGCCTACATAGTGAGGAAGAAGCCTAGTTACATGCTGGATGTGAGCCACCCTGTTGCCTGGAATCTTTCAGTTAGTGTGGATGAATGTGAGCTGGTGCAAAGTAGGGCTGGATGACAGATCCAGCTCCAATGCTGAGGGAGATATCAGGTAGGGCTGGGCCCATGAAGATCATTTTCATGCCTTCACTGGGAGAACACAAATATAGGATTCATTCATTCTGAACGCACACACTGGACAATTGGTCACCAACCTGTAGATCTGGATCTGCTGCTAGATCTTTTGAACATCTCTTTAAGACTGGACAGTTTGGTCTTTATGAATCGGATGAATTCTGCTTCTTTAAAACATGAATTGGGTCGAACTGCCAAACCCACAAGTTTTCAGTCTATACAAGATATTCACCCATCAGATATCATCCAGACCAATGATCCCTCTCAGGGCTGGAGCCTTGACTTTTGCCTAATCCTAGTATATCTAAGTGCAAAGAGTTAATTTTGGGTTTTCGAATGGAACTCCAAATATGAAATATAGAGATCCATCTTCATCTGGACTCCCAGAACCTTTTCCAAAACCATAAAGACATCAGTCCAGAGTTTCTGAAGTCTAGGACAGAAATAAAACATGTGGCTCAGGTGATGAGGGAAGCCATTATCAACGTAAAACGCAGTTTTAGTCTGATTCTGATCACTTATCGTATGGATTAATTGGCCTAACAGTCATTTTTCCAGCAGGGCCACAAATGCATCGCCTTATTGCCATTTTACTGACAGGTGCCTAAAAGTGATTTTACCACTGGGCCTTAAATGCATCACATAGCACTCATTTACCACTGGGCTTTAACGCATTGCCTGGATGTCATTTCATTGACTGACTTTGAACGCATCGTCTGAGAGTCATTTTACATAGCCTTGCCAAGTTGTCAAATTACCCACAGGCCTTAAACTCATCGCCCAGTCGTCATTTTGCTTGCATGTAGGGCTGCTCAATTGTGGAAAACAAAATCACGACTATTTTAATGTTGATATGATGATTATTTGGCACAATAACTCACTGATTTTACGCCATCAGCTAAAATATTAAGAACTGATTTTTGGACCATGTCAAACAGCCCTAGATTACACTAACAGATGTGTGATTGTGAGTCTGAGACTGATTTTGTCAGTTTTATTTATTAAAGTCAGTTTTAGTTGGCTTTGGCTGCCTCTTGTCACCTGCAGCTGGATGAACATCTCAAAGATTAAACTCATCTCAGGGAGCAAATTCTGGGGCAAATTCTGAATAAATTAGTGAAATTTATACACAGAGACAATCGTGGATCTGCAGCTTTAATCCCTAAAGCATCAGAAACAGGAGTCTTTGAAGGATCAAACCTCCTCACATCAAACTGTCCCTCTGGTCTGATCAGACCATCGTTCATCAACACTTCACCCCCCCGCTGCAGCCACGCTCTCCCTTTAAGGTGGAGGTGAGGCAGCTGCAGCCGGCTGGAGCTCCTGATCCAGCTGAGAGTGTTTATCAGAGCAGAACCAGCTGCTGACAGATGTTATTAATGATGGAGATGGCCGGGAAGACAACACGTCACACCCCGACGTCACACCCCGACGTCACACTCCGTGAACCCCCCCCCACGCTGTGTGTGTTCAGGACTGGCAGGTTATTGGTGGATCACAGCGGGGTAAAAAAAACCTGACAGGCCGTCTGACAGTGTGATGGACATGTCAGTGTGTGTTTGTTAGAGCTGTACATCCAAAAACTGGAGAGCAGAGTGTGTGTGTTGTTCATTTTAGGAGTGTGTGGTCACTTTGAAATAAGAAAACACTGCAGTACGGCTGAAAGATTTATCGTTTTCAGATCGAAATGGCAATTTCAGACAACGCAATCATGTGATCACCAAAGCTGCAGTTTTTTGCAGCACTCCTGACTGACCCAGGATCTGTTGTGTCAACTATTTTACACAAACTGTTTTACAAATTTGCAGCAATTTGCATTTATTGAAGTGCTGGTAAGCAGGTCAACAACACAAAGCCTCTGTTTAGGAGCAGAAGTTGGAGTATCCCTTAAATAATGAAAACAGATTATTTAACATCAATATTAGATGATGAAAAATGTGTTATGTGCTTTTCATCATTGATTTCCTTACTGTTGTCTATACTGTAAACATAGTGAAGCTTGATTTGAAGAAAATCTTAAATTGAATTGAAATTGCAATTTCTGCCAGAAAAATCACAATTAGATCTTTTCCTAAAATCGATCAGCCCTACGCTGCAGGATGAGTGGAGAGCTTCAACTCAAAGATGGTTTAAAGTTGTAGGAAAATCCGCTCAGTTTGTCTCATAAAACTTGTTTTACATGGTGATGCTGCTATTGCAGTTATTACCTCCGCCACGGAGGTTATGTTTTTGCCGGCATATGTTTGTTTGTGTGTTTGTTTGTCAGCAAGATTACACATAAACTACGGGACGGATTTTGCTGAAATTTCCAGGAGATGTTGGTAATGGCCCAATTTAGAAACAATTAGATTTTGGTGGCGATATGTAGATTTGTCTGGATGCAAATAATTCCCAAAATTTAAAAAAATCCAATCATATCTTTGCAATTTTGTAACAAATTCGCTTCCAACTTTACAGGATGATATGGGGTCCTTGTCTCTATCATCAAGGTCAATTTCATCTGGATCTGATCCAGATTGACGTAACAAAACCACATTGAACTTTATGATGGGAAATCCCATTGACGACATTTAATGATTCATATAAAATCAAAATGTAAAATGATGTTTCCAAAACTTATGTTAATACAGGACAACACCCTCCATGTATGTGCTGAGTTTGGTCTGGATCCTGGCTCTAATGTATCTTTTAAGATAAGATAAGATATCCTTTATTAGTCCCACAGGGGGAAATTCCAAAATATACAGCAGCTGCAGGATACAAGAGAAGTACTGAAAGATAAGGTAATTACAAGTCAAATACAGTAATGCAAAAATAGAAATTTTTTTTTTTTTAAAAGTGTAAAAAAAGTATATACTATAAAGTCAGTGGCATATTTACAGTCCTGATGTACATGTTTGTTGTTTGACAGATGGTTATGTACATGTTGATATTTTACAGGATGAGATTTGTGATATTATAATATAAATATGGTGGCTATGTACATGTTTGGTATTTTGCAGTGAAACATTTTAGGTATCACATATAAATATAAATGTGGTTTATTGCACACTGGAGAGGTTTTTGTTATAAAGTCTGACAGCTGCAGGAGGGGTTATAAGGGTTGTGGAAAAGCCACTGCCAGGACCGAGCTGCTTGGTGGAGGTCTGTGCTCTCTGAGTACTTTATAGTTTCATTTTTTTTATATATTTTTATTAGGGAAGAGAACAAGGGAAAAAAAGAATACATCGCATAACAGCAAACATTCTCCCCCTCTTTTCCCTTTTCTTTTAAAGAACAAATAACAAACACACAATCAACACAGTCTCTGTACAAGGTAACATACTAATAAAGGACAAGGAGTCAATAAGGAAAAAGGTAGCTCACATATTGTTGTAACACCTATAAGCAATAGTTCATGATAAAGTTACCATCGCAATGTGTTCATGACCCTGAAAACCCACACCTATCACTCTGAATCTTGTTGATATAATTATTAGTTAGACATTTATTGAACATAAACAATCCTTCCCTAATGATGGTTATCTAGATTGCCACCAAAATCTAATCATTCTTAAGTTGGACCATTACCAACTTCTCCTGAAAACGTCAGCAAAATCTGTGCTGTAGTTTTTGATATCACACTAACAAACAAACAAAAAGACAAACAAACACCGGCAAAAACATAACCTCCTTGGTGGAGGTAACAATATTAGAAGAACACTACAGATCATACAAAAAATACACAGAACTAATTTAGCTGTAGCTCTGATCACCTCAGACGCTGAAAAAGCATGTGATAGAGTCAATTGGGAATTTCTATATTTAACATTAGAGAAGTTTGGATTCAATCAAAAATCAATTCAGTGAATCAAATCAATATATAAAGAACCATCTGCCAGAATAAAAGTTAACGAATCACTTTTAGATAGATTTCAACTGCAGAGAGGAGCCAGACAAAAACGGTCTTTCCCTAATGACGGTTATCTGGATCACCACCAAAGTATAATCATTTTTAAGTTGGGCCATTACCAACATCTCCTGAAAATTTCAGCAAAATCTGTCCAGTAAGTTTTTTGTAATCTTGCTAAAAAACAAACATACGCTGGCAAAAACATAACCTCCTTAGCAAAGGTAATTAATTGTAAACAGCAATAACTGAACATTATGTTTTTATTATGTGCTTTTTTAACTGCTCTGAGTTTTTGAGTTATCCTGTCATTTAAATTCACAGTCTGATGGCACTCCTGTGTCATTATTTGATGCTTAAATGGCCGACCCCCTCCGTTAATCAGTCAATAAAATTGTAATATTCCTCCACAGCAGCCCCATCTGATGCCACTCTTTACCCTGTGAAGCTTATACAGGAGAGCGTTTGGTGCTGATGATTGAACAATAATCAGAATTAGACTGCGTTTGTTCAGAACACTGGATCTGTTCACACCTCTCTGTGTGTCTCCCACTCCTCACTTTGGTGGAATTCAAAGGTTAAAACATTGAATTCTGACAGAAACAAACAAACAAGAGAAAACTGTTTGTTTCTTTAGATCTAATTTACTTTTCTTTAAAATGTCATTTAGTTCAGATTTATGTCCATCAGACTTAAAAGAGATGAAAATAAGCCAACCACTGCTCTCTGATGTCAGGACGTCTGTTGGAGTTATATTATCACAGTAGAAGTTAGGGATGGGTGATGTGTTGAGTTTCTAAAACATATCAATGTATTTTGAATGTGATATGGGGTAAACAATATCATAACTATTGATATAATTTGTTTTGTGTTAAAATTATTCACCGCAAGCCGTCATTTTGCGTACTTCTCTTGCCTCTGTGTTGCTATTGGATGGTTGAGCAGAAAGTGAAAGTTCAAATGAAAGACAGTGTTGATGTTCCCATATCCTGCAATATCAATTTAATTTGCTTTTAATGTTTTTGGGGTGGGAATCTTCCAAAAGGTTATTAATTCTGAATCTAATTTCAAATAGGTTTGTTACAAAGGTGTTTATTTCAGCTCCTGCCCAGAGTCTGCACTTTATTTATTAATATAGTAGGACTGAAAGTTAAAGAGGCGGCATGGTGGGGCAGCAGGTAGTGCAAGTACCGCTCAACAAGAAGGTTTCTGGTTCGATCCCCAGGCCTGGTCAGGGCCCCTGAGCATGCGTGGGTTCTCTTCCTCTCACAGACCAAAAACATGCTTCTTAGGTTAGTTAGTGACTTCAAATTGCCCTTAGGTATGAGTGTGAATGCTTGTCTGTCTCTCTATGTGGCCCTGTGATTGGCTGGCGACTGGTTCAGCGTGTACCCTGCTTCTTGCCAAATGCTCAGGCCCTGTTTGCATGGAGACGTTTTCACCAGAAACGCAAAGATTTTTCCTTTGCGTTTTCAAAATCAATCAGCGTTCACATGGAGACGCCAGAACCACTGAAAACGCTGTAGCGTGCATGCCAGTCCAGTAGATGGCGATGTAGGTTTGTAGAGAGTGGATGCACGGGGATGGAGGAGTTTCTTCTGGATAGTTTTGTCTGGATAACAAACCGAGCACGGTAAGCAACACATGCGTTACTCGGTAGACGGCTGAAGCTGTTGTTGTTCCTGGTATGCGCGTGCACCCTTCATGTGACAGAGTACTGCGTGTGCGGTGACGTCAACATTTCACCCTGAAGCGCTGAATCCCATCTACATGAAGCCGGGCCGCGATACGTTTTCAAAACTCTCCGCCCTGGACCCTGGTTTTAAAAGTTTGCAGATTCAGGCGCTCCAGGCACCGTTCTCGTGTAAACACCACCTCAGGCACTGGAAAAAAATGGCTGTGGCCCTCTTGGTAATCAAAGCTGCCCACCCCTTGAATAACATGTCTGAAATTACACAGAGTAAAGTTCAAAAAGAAAATGATCAGAAGATCTCCTTATTTGATGAACCTCAGACAGACAAGATTTGGTGTTTCTGCTTCATTAAGGGCTTGAATGATTAATTGATTATTCCAGCTCTTGAATTAATAACTCATTAGACGTAAGATCCCAAAACTCAGAAAGGACCACATCTCTGACAAATTGAGTCCTGTCAGGGACGTAAAGTAAGTCATTCTGAGGGATTAACAGTTTCAGACCTCAAAGATCTGTCTCTGAAACCATCAGAGAGAGTGAGGATGCAGCTGTTATTGAAATTCAGAGTAATAAACCTCTGGCAACAATTTCCTGTCAGCTTTGACAGGCGGCGCCACGGGATGATATTTTCTTCTTCTCCTCGTCTTTGAGAACCTGCGCTCCACCTGTTTATTAGATAAATTCAGCAATCAGCCGAGCGCTGGCAGATAAAGCCCCTGCCGCTCCCTCGCTTAGTGTTAAATCACATCATCCCGCCGTGTCGCCGTGACCTCCAGGCATCACGCCGCCGCGCCGCGCCGCTCTCCAGTGTTTGGCTGCTGTTCTCACAGACGGGACAAACAGGGCTGATGGTGCCTGATGGTTCTGTTACAGGACAGAGACTTTGTGTGCCAAAATACCCCACTGACTCAGGAGAGGACCAGCCTCAGTGCAGCTGTCCAGCAGTGTTAAGTTTGTTGACTAATTATTTTTGTCATAGTTTTCATCAACAACCTTTTTTCCCCTGACAAAAACTAGACAGTAACATGGACAAAAACTAAATGAACTGACATTTTCATCCACAAATAAAAACTAGACTAAAATATTTGACAGAGACTTAATCCAATCAGACCTAATTTGGTCATGTAGAAAGTAGAGACAAGTTAGGAATATATCCAATCACAGCTACTTTGGTTGTGTGGAAAGGTTGGATGAGTTAAGAGGGACATCCAATCACAGCTGCCTTGGCTTGGTGGTGGTGGGATAAGTTGTGGAGCGATCCAATCAGAGCTCCTCTCTTTATGAATTGATATATTCATGTAGAGCAGGTTCACTGTTTGTTGTCAGTTCTGGTATTGTAACTGAGATGCTCTGCCAGGTAGCCTAAATAAAGGTGACTGCATTTCACACAAAAGTTCAATTTGTTTCTGTTCATTCATACATTCAGACTTTACTAGCATTCAGTAAAGGGTTATTAGATGTTTGATTTTATCCAAGTGTAAAACATGACTTCAGAAATTCAAGGAAACATGAAAAATGCCTTACCCTTTACACTTCATATTTTAGTCGACTGAATTTACAGTAGATTTCATCGACTAAAATGTTGTTAAATTTCATCTACTAAAACTAGACTAAAATTCAAACAATTTAGATGACTAAAGCTATATTTTAGGCAAAAGACTGTAACTAAAACTAAATTTAAAAGTGCTGTCAAAATTAACACTGTCCAGCAGACTCTCAAGTATTGCTGGGAAATATGTCAAGTTTAAGGTTTATTGATCTAGTTTTAATTAAAGACATAGGGTTAAGCAAATAGTTCATTTAGTATATCCTGTTTTTCTTAAAAACCCCTTCATACATATATTTTGGCTTAATTTGACCTTTGGTGAGTGAAGTGAAGAAAAATATAGCTTCCAGTATGAGTGAAAATTAGGGATGTGCCTAAAGAGCCAATATTCTGCTTTTTCAAGCTTCATATGCCCCTCAGTGTTTTACATGTCTCCTCTCCTCCACTTCTCTACAAGACAACAAAGCTCTTTGTATCTGTATGTCTCCCTCTCTCCTTTTTACAGCACCAGTAGCTGCCTGAAATGGCTCATTCCCCCGACTCCTTTATTTGGTCTACCAGTGTGATGTCATACCATTGTCTGTGAATGCTGCAATTTTGTAATCAAATGTTAATTTTATAGTTTAGACGTAGGCAGAGTTGTCTACATTCACACAGGAAACTGCGCTATTTTCACATGTAAAATTAAAATAAAAAAGCAGGCCTAAAAACGTGCTTGTGTAAAACCTGACAGGGCCTGCCATTATTTAAACTGTAAATTCCAGTATTTCTGTTTCTAAACAGTGTCACAACTTACAAGTGGAGTAAGAGTCGAAAAATAAATCTTGAATTTTGATTTTTAAACCGCTACAAAAAATAATTCCAGCCCTACTTGTTGCATTTAATGTGACAGTCTATTTGTGTGAAGAACAGATGTAAAACAAGAAAAACGACATTTAACTCTTTAAAAATTAACATTTTGCCTTGCTTACTGTTGCAGATGATGAGGTGAAGCGATATGGCACATTTTTGTATATTGCTGATATATATGGCTGATATATATATATCCGGTATATTGTCTTTAAATATCAGCCAATAGCGATGTTAAGCTTTTTAGGCCTTTATCTGCTGATATCGTAGTGATAATGTTGTGCATCCCTCGTCATATCATATCAAAAATTGTGTTGTACCAACTTCTTACACCAACTCTACATAAATACTTCAACCAGCATCTCCAAAATGATTAAATAGGGTCGTACAATATTGGAAAACTACTAAAGGTGCAAACACGTCTTTAAATAAATCTAGAACGAGGCTAAAAAGAATTAAATGATTTTCACTTAAATAAAGTTTCATTGGACATGAACATGTAGAATCAAAGGTCCATGCAGAGGTTCATCCTGAGATGTCTTTATCATTTGTACCTCCATTTTGCTTCTTGCACAGTAAACAAATATTAATGTTAAATTGGTTATATTTTAGTTTTTGAGGTGCATATCAGAGTGTGATTTTTTATGGTCCTTGTTGCATGGCTCTTGTTTAAACCTACTGATCAGGCCTGACATTGTAAAGCTGTAGATGTTCCTTTATGTTTGACATCCTCTGAAGAGTTTTGTTTAGATTATTTTTGTCCAAAACAGAATCAGGCTCCTTGTGAGGGCGTCTAAAGTGTTCAATGTGAAACCATCTGACCTGCAGAGACAAACAGAAACAGACTCTAAACGTCCGCACATCCATTTTTAATCAACAAAGTGCTGCTTAGGTGTGAAACCGACGGCACATTCTCTCCTCTGCTGAATCTTTCACATCATTTATTCATTTATTCTCTATACTGTGTTTCATATCCTCTGATGGTGATCACAGACGGCGTCATTCTTCCAGATTTAAGGAACAGAAATGTTGCAGTGTCTGTATCTCTCCACAGCAACACTCGTGGATGTACAGTTGCTGAGTGTAGAGCAGCTGCTGCCTGCAGCCTCAGATTTTAGGTCAGTCAGTTCGACTCGTTTTCTGTGTCTGCATCGCCCCATAATGCTCAGAAATCATCTTTATCACTGATGTTCATGATAAATCTTTGATATATTATATTAGGTTATACTGTCAGGTTAATTAACTCTGAATGAAAAGCTGTTATCTTCACATTTGGAGCTGTGATAAGAGAAAATGAATCAGCAGTATAAGTCATCATACAGCAGCGTTAATGCTGTTTAATGCTTCTCTGCTGTAATTATGACAAATTAAACACTCAGTGTATCCCTGATTATTTATGTGCTAAAGCTGTGTAGTCGGGAGACAAAATGTTATTTTCCAAACTCAAACTCAGTATATAAATGAGGCTGATTCGATGTTTAGTCTCTAAAAGAGCAGAAACAAAATGCTCATAAGGGTCGAACACATATTGGAATTAACAGATTAGAAACAGCTTTAAGTTTGAAAGATATATTTTCTAGGGATGCACGATGTTATTGGTTTGATATCGGTATGACCCGATATCAGCCTAAAAAGTTAAGTATCAGTATCGGCCAATATTGAAATTTTTGCACATATTTTCAGCTGATATATCGACCTCACATATCAGCTGGAATATCAGCAAATTACATGAACGATACTGATGCACCTTCTCATCACTGCATGGGTACATTGAAAAATCAAGGGTTTAATTTCTTCAAGCGTTAAATGCTGTTTCTCTTGTTTTGCATCTGTTCCTCAAAAAATATCCTGTAACACTGAAAGAAACAAGTCCATTTTTGTTAAGTACAGAGCTTGTGCTCTTGACCAAATATCGGTATTGGCAATAATGAATTAAATATATCGGCATGTCGGATATCGGCAAAAATCCAATACTGTGCATACTAAATATTTTCCATTTTTAAAAAATGATTTATGTTTATTTTATATTGATCCGGCCATATTATCAGTCTATTTAGATTATGAAAACTGGCTAATGTCCGTCTGTTGTCCCTGAGGAGGAGCGTAAAGACACATTTATCAAAATTACGTCAGAAGGAAGAGCAAAAGTAATATAACTTAAACGTAACTGAAACACAGTGTTTACATTATTGCCGTTCTGCACCAAATACACATCGTCATAGTGCCAATTCAATGATATTATTCATTTATATCCATATATTTGTCGTCCCATGTTTATTCAGTCTGTACAGTGAAGGTTTGGTTTCACATTGTCAGAGAAATCCCTCTTATGTAATTTTATATACACTCGCTGTCCACGTTATTAGGCACACCCATTCAACTGCATGGTAACGCAACTATCTAATCAGCCAATCACATGGCAGCAACTCAGACCATTCAGGCGCATAGACATGGTCAAGACGACCTGCTGAAGGTCAAACTAAGCATCAGATCAGAGAAGAAAGATGATTAAAGTGACTTTAAATGTGGTCAGAAACTGCTGATCTGCTGGGATTTAAACACACAGCCATCTCAATGGTTTACAGAGAATGGTCGGAAAAAGTGAAAATATCCAGTGACAAAAATGCCTTTACAGCCCTCAAAACATCAAAACAGTCCTTGCATAGGGCTTCATTGGTGTGTTTTTTTATTATTTATCTGGAATAAAATTGCTATATATCAGGGATGCATGGTATTATCACACCATTATCAGCAGATATTTCACTAAAATGCTGATTATTGGTATTAAATTAGATTAGATTAGGTAGAACTTTATTAATCCCTTGGGAAGACTCGCTCTGGAAATTAGGATTCCAGCGGCATAGCGAACACATGGGGGGAAAAAAGCACACAGGTATGAGAAAAGTGAAAAAAACAATTTACACATGTAAATAAAAATATGGCTGCAGGCTACTGCTTCTTCCTGTCCTCTGTCTTCCTGTTACTCCTCCGCCCCCCCGGGTGAGGAGTTGTACAGCAAAAACAGTTGTATCAGCAGATATGAGAAGTTTTGCTGATATATACAGTCAATATTTTTGCCATACAAATTGGCCATAAAATCTCATATTACCTGTA
The DNA here is from genome assembly GCA_037902135.1 of Cetoscarus ocellatus. Lineage (NCBI taxonomy): Eukaryota > Metazoa > Chordata > Actinopteri > Labriformes > Labridae > Cetoscarus > Cetoscarus ocellatus. The sequence continues at coordinate 159,411 of JBAMNC010001513.1, forward strand.
ATATTGGAAAAATGTACAATGATTGTTTACCTCATCATCACACAATATCCACTTTTATCAATCCTAAGTGTAATTTATAAAGAATAAAACCTTGTTTTGTTGCTTCACATCTGTTTCTAACTCAAATGGACGGTAACCATGAACGAAACAGGTCAATTTCAGTTACGTTGAGACTTTGTTCCCCTGACACAAAACATCGGATATTGGTAGAAATCTGATTTCATGCATCCCTACTAAATATGTAATGAATATCACCATTCAGCTAAACTATATGAAGATTTGAGTTTTGGTCCATGTTGCCCACCCCTATACTCACCCTCACTTGAGACCTGTTGACTGATGACGGAGGTTTTGTGGCAGATTTGGACACTTTTCTGTTTGGGACATTTTCCTGGACATTTCTCAGAGCTGAGCTTTGATTCCCGCCCTGTTGATCAATAATGAATTCTAATTTTAACAGAAAACTCCTCGAACAAAAGCTGCATTTGAGTTTCCGGTTTGGAGCTGGAAACAAACCGGTGCCAGCTCACTGCGGCCGGCGTCGGCGTGTTTTTTACAGCGAGCAGCTGTCAGTCATTCAGTCCAGATGACGTCTGTTGAGCTCCATCTGACTACAATGAGCAGGACTCAGCTGTGGGCTGCACCCGTGGGAGTGCTGAGCTTTTATGACTAAGAAAATGGAGAAAAAAAGAATTCTGATTGACGGAAAATCAATATCATGATTTGAGTGTTCTCAGTTATAAATAAGATGTCATCATGGCTCCTGAAACAGCTGTAACTGCTTTATGGACTACAGCAGAGTCGAAATCCTGCTCCAGGCAGCACCCTTACCACAGTTTTCACTCACTGATGATCTAATTTGATGTTTTTTATGCAGGAGTAATAAGTTTGGAGTTGAAAGCAGGTCGATGATAAATTAAACGCTACTATCTTATTCTAAAATACAGTAATGTCATTTTATCCATTAATGGAGCCTCCGTCATGTTTGTATGTTTTCAGAGGTGGTCAGTAAAGTGGCCATAGCACAACTACTGTATAAATGAAAATTAACACATATAAAGTCATTTAAAAATGTAAAATGAACAGTGACAAACAGCATCATCATCCTGTGTGACTTAAATAACAATAACAGATTCTCCGTTTGTTCTTCTGAGAGGTTTTCAGTTTAAGCAGCTTTTTTCAACCTCCACACTTTCTCTGTTTTAGTTTGACCAAAAATCTGATCAATGCAGCATCGATTTGCCAAAGCAGATAGAAAAAAGGTCTGATGTGATTGTTAAAGGACGATTTGAACATCCCTTCATTATGTAACATTATCCAGGTAATATTTGCTTCATTCTGCCATAAAAACAGTCATAAACATATCATTTTAGGACAGTCTGCTTATTCTTTTTGATATCAAAGCCTCAGAGAGCCTCAAACAGACAAAACACATCAGAGCAGATAGAGGATAAATGCTGTCAGACGCTTTACTTCCTTACTTTAGCACTGACTTGAAGATTTTGCTATACTGTTCTATCAAAAATTAACATTAACAAGCTAATGTTAGCTTATATCTCACTGATCTTTCGTATAATTTCTTATAAACATTAGAATTATTAATCAGATTATTGGTGATCAGATTTTCCCCCTGGCAGTTGTGTAAGGAGAAGGATTTTCCAACAGTACCGAGTGTAAACATTACTTTCTGGTGAAGATTGTGCAGTTTTTGGTGATATGAATAATGTCTGGCGTCTTAACAAGGTCCAAAGGGCCTAAAACATATAGTTTACATTAATATCTGCATTTTCTTGTGGTTTTCATTGGACGTGAATTCATTTCCTTGAAATCCTTAAAATTCTTAAAAATTTTAAGACTGAGCCTGTGGTTAAAATTCTAATGTCGTCTTCTGACCATCTGAGGTTTCTGATGAAAATTGTTTTGCATTCCAATCATTTTATTATTTATAAAAAGATTAAAAATCAAATCAAACATCCATAAATCATCCATTATCAATAAAAACATGACCAAGACATGACCTGTAAATCTCAAACACATTTAATTTTTGCTCTTATTTTGTTAAATCACATTTTCAGTCCTCTTACTGAACTGCAGGCAGAAACAGATTCTGAAATAAACACCTTTGTAACAAACCTATTTGAAATTAGATTCAGAATTAATAACCTTTTGGAAGATTCCCACCCTGAAAACATTAAAAGCAAATTAAATTGATATTGCAGGATATGGGAACATCAACACTGTCTTTCATTTTAACTTTCACTTTCTGCTTAACCATCCAATAGCAACACAGAGGCAAGAGAAGTACGCAAAAAGTTGGCTCGCGGTGAATAATTTTAACACAAAACAAATTATATCAATAGTTATGATATTGTTTACCCCATATCACATTCAAAATACATTGATATGTTTTAGAAACTCAACACATCACCCAGCCCTAACTTCTACTGTGATAATATAACTCCAACAGACGTCCTGACATCAGAGAGCAGTGGTTGGCTTATTTTCATCTCTTTTAAGTCTGATTGACGTATATCTGAACTCAATGACATTTTAAAGAAAAAGTAAATTAGATCTAAAGAAACAAACAGTTTTCTCCGGTTTGTTTGTTTCTGTCAGAATTCAATGTTTTAACCTTTTAATTCCACCAAAGTGAGGAGTGGGAGACGCACAGAGAGGTGTGAACAGATCCAGTGTTCTGAACAAACGCAGTCTAATTCTGATTATTGTTCAATCATCAGCACCAAACGCTCTCCTGTATGAGCTTCACAGGGTAAAGAGTGGCATCTGATGGGGCTGCTGCGGAGGAATATTACAATTTTATTGACTGATCAACGGAGGGGGTCAGCCATTTAAACATCAAATAATGTCACAGGAGTGCCATCAGACTGTGAATTTAAATGACAGGATAACTCAAAAACTCAGAGCAATTAAAAAAGCACATGATAAAAACATAATGTTCAGTTACCAGAATTGAAGGAATGGATCACTCCCCAACTTATCGCACCACCACCAAGCTAAGGCAGTTGTGATTGGATTAAATCTCTGTCAAACAGTTTCGTCTAGTTTTTATTTGTTGATGAAAATGTAGTTTATTTCCATGTGCACTTGTTTTTATTAGTTACTTTCTAGTTTTCATCAGGGGAAAAAAGGTTGATGACGAAAACTATGACGAAAATAATCAACAAAATTATCACTTTGAGTAGGTCAAGAAAAAGTCTTGATTTTTCATTTTTAAATATTCTGCAGAAAATAATTCAAATGAATCGATTTAATCTACATATTGCCCAGCTGTAGTCAGCTGTAGCCTGAAGTCATAGTTTAATCAGTAAAGTAATGGGAGAAGGTCGATAATTGGACATGATGCTGGTCTGCTCAGTGCACCACATGTCCCAGGACGTCCTGGTGTATTTTCACTCATGGCATCGTCCCCCTGTGATCGTCCTCTGATGGTGGGCCATGGCATCGTTGTCCCTGCGGTGAAAACTGGTTTAACATGCAGCCGACGCTCCTCGGTCCACACGGGTCCCTGCATGTGAGCGTGACAGTTCAAGGTCCCCTCTTCTCATGACGCATGCTACTGTACGGTCCTCGCTTTGCCTGTAAATGTGCACGTGTGTGTGTGTGTGTGTGTGTGTGTGTGTGTGTGTGTGTGTGTGTGTGTGTGCGTGGCGGCCTGCTGGAGGTAGATTTGGTTACCATGGTGGCCTCGTGGGTGGACGGTCTGTTTATGATAATGTGATAAGGGAGATGAGGAGAGATCAAATAAAGACGGAGAAAGAGCAGATATGAATGTTTTAGATGAGAAGGACACGCAGATGGACGGATGGACAGATGGACTTGTTTTTCCCAAATCTGACTCTGACGTGCACACCGAAGTTCCTCTTTATGGTTCAACTCTGCAAAAAACTGCTTGAGGTGGTTGTGGGCTGCTGGCTTTGGTGAATGGATGTGTCCCAATGTTTAATGCAAGTTTTGAAAAATATATTTTTATTGGCTTTTTCAAGAAAAGTTAACAGCTCAACATAAAGGGACTGTACAAGAAAAACAAGCACAGAAGTAGACATGGTAACAAAAAGTAAAAACAAAGCAAACTCCAACCTCTCTGAGCAGAGAGCTACCAAAAAGCTGAGGAGTCTTATGGAGGCTACTTACTGAATTAATGTTTCTAAATACTTAACTTTTTTTTAGATTACTGTAATTTCTCATTTATAACACGCACCCTATTTTTTCATGCTTTTTTCCAGGAAAAACGCTGTATTCAAATATAACACGGACCCACATTTTGCCCAGACTTTACTCTCTCAGACAACTCAAAAATGACCTTTATTTAAAGTTTTAATCAATGAAACTTCAGTATTTTCACAACAAATACCGTACACAATTTTCTCTGTCAACCAGATGCGGAAACACCTTTTGCTTCATGCGTACGCAGTTACTCGATTTCTGGTGCCCTTGCTCACAGCGCCCTGTGTTTACACGTGAGTGGTACTGTAACACATGAGAATTACATGAACATTACACAAAGGTAATTAAACCCAAAATATTGGATTAGAACAGTTTAACAGTCAGTTTAATAAGAATTACAAAAGTTTGGCAGCTATGTTTTGCAGAGAGAGAGTATTTCGGCTTTTTGTATCAGATGTACTGTAATCGTGATGTTGGTGAGACAAAATATTTTACATATTTTGCTTGTACTTGTGTATAACACGCACCTGAAAATTAGACCTTATTTAAGAGCAAAGAAATACGTGTTATAAGCGAGAAATTATGGTATCTTTAAATATTTAGTACTATGCATATAATGGGTTATATTTGAGCTGTATGTTTACCTTTTACTTTGATTTATAAATGATATGAGAGCATTTTACTTCCATACATCTTAATTTATCAGCTCAACTTCAATGATATGTACAGTCTGTAAGGGCATGAATAAATGTAACCTTTGACCCCCTGCAGGTCAAAGTTGCGCAGAATATAGACAGATTTAAAATGTGATTTTTTTTTTGTATTGATGTAACCATGATTTGTTTGCAAAACATGAAATTCAAATTAAAATCTATGACCTATTTCGAGCTCTGTGGTGTTAATCGTCCCACTGGGCACCTCAAAGGCTCCCTGTGGGCTACCAGGTGCCCAGTGGGCACTCTGTTGGCTACTCCTGCACTAGAAAGCACTCAAAGAGCGCAAACCTCCACCAAGGTAGCTCACATATTGCTGTTTCATATATAAGCAATAGTTCCATGATGAAGTTACCATCATAATATGATTCCTGACCCTGAAAACCCACACCTAGCACTCAGAATCATGTTGATATCATTATTAGTTAGACAGTTATCGAGCAAAAGGTATTGTTCACTAATGGAGGTTATCTGGATCACCACCAAAATCTGATCATTTCTAAGTTGGACCATTACCAACATCTCCTGAAAAATTCAGCAAAATCCTTCCAGTAGTTTTTGTGTAATCTTACTAACAACCAAACAAACAAACACAGCCTCTGTTCAAGCTAACATACTAATAAAGGGCTAGAAGTTAAAAAAAGAAAGGAAACAATAATGAGCATTAAAATTGGACCTGAAAAATTGAAGAACACTGAAAAACAGTGAAAAGTAGTGAAAATAAATAGTGAATATCAAGTTCAGAAAAAGAGAGTTATTATAAACTGTTAAGAGAATAAGTGAATGAATTAATAAATTAAGTGAATTTAGGGTAAATTAAAATGAAAATGAACACAAACAAACAAACATACGCTGGAAAAAACATAACCTCCTTGATGGGGGTAACAAACAAACATTTATATTTTGCAGTTGCATAAAATGAAGAAGAAAAACCTTAGTGCATTATGAAGGACTATGAGGCAAATGGATACAGGATACATAGTTGTAGAGGTCCATGTTTAATGCGAGTTAAAATCAAATTAACAAGTTAATAGAGCGTGCAGAAGATTGTCAAGATTAGACTTTAGGGTGTAGGGTGGCTATTGCTATAGGTTAGGGTTGTCACAAATATTGTTTTGATTGATGCAGATGAAGATGCATCGATGCAGAGACAGTCAATAATCATTTAGTCTTGCAGAGGCTGCTGCTCGACTGCAGCATCAGTTTTGTCTCTAATAATTAAAAAATCAAGTTTAGGAGGACGAGACTTTTGAAATGTGTTTTGGTTTACAACAAAAAGACATTTTTGCTGCAGTTGACCCCGAAAGCCATTTTTAATTAGTGAGTGAGTTCATAATTATCTGACTGCTTGTGTTTTTTCATCTAAAAGTAGTCTGGTGCAGTAAAACGGAAAATCAAGGATGCACTAACTGCGTTGCATCGTGGTATCCTATTGAATCGAACTTTGAAACTAGAGAAGATGCACAGTTTTATTATAGATGCAAAGGATGGGGCGATTATATGGTGTCTAGGGATGCACGATATTGGATTTTTGCCAATATCCAATACACTGGTATTTTTTATTTCATTATCAGCGATACCGATATTTCTGGTCAAGAGCACAAGCTCTGTACTTAACAAAAACTGACTTGTGTTCATCTGTGTAATTTTCTGATATTCCAGCTGATATGTGTGGCAGATATATCGGCTGTCAGTATCTGCAAAAATATCTGCAAAAATATCAATATCTGCCGGCACCGATATCAAACCGATAATATCATGCATCTGTAATGGTGTCATGGTTATGGCTCTTCAACACTGTGCATTATTCCCATGCCATAAAACCTCAGACTGGAACCAGCTCAGATCATAAACAAAGTCACACCGGGGGAGCTCCTGCTTCATCTGTCATCATTAGCCACAAACATGCTACTCTAGTCACTGTTACTGCTGCAGAGGGCCACCAAAGAAACGCTCTAACAGGCACAGGCGGGAAAAGGCACATCAACAATGACCACAGAGTATCAACAGGAGGTAGGTGGTGCTGAAAGCAGGTGAGCAGGGCACTCTGTGGAAAAGGGGATTGACTCCATTCCTCTGCTTTAAAGTCATCGTCCCATCAGATTAGCTCTGTTTTAATACATGACAGTGAAAAAGTGACTTGTTTTTGCTCAAATTAGTCACTGATTTCTGGTGACAGCTGTTTGAAGGTCACCCAAGTCCGTCATTCTGTCCTTCCAAATAAAAACTGAGGAGAGAATCAGGAAGACGAGGGGGCTGTGTTTGAGTTAAAGCCACCAAACTGAGTTTTTGCTGTTTTCAGACCTTTTGGCTCTAAAACAACCTCAGCAGGCAGAAAAAGTCCAACCCTGCAGTCCAGCGCCATCGATTCTCCCTCAGCTGTGTGCTGTTAAAACAGCCGAGTGTCAGGGAGCAGAGGGGAGAGGGAGCAGCGAGAAGGAGCAATGAGGGGGGAGAAACAAGAGGGAGAAAAGAGAGGGAGCAGTGTGAAGGAGCAACAAGAGGGAGAAAAGAGAGGGAGCAGCGAGAAGGAGCAATGAGGGAGGAGAAACAAGAGGGAGAAACGAGAGAGAGCAGTGTGAAGGAGCAACAAGAGGGAGAAACGAGAGGGAGCGAAGAGGGAGCAGCGAGGAGGAGCAACAAGGGGGAGAAACAAGAGGGAGCAGTGTGAAGGAGCAACAAGAGGGAGGAAAAAGAGGAAGAAACAAGAGGGAGCAGCGATAGGGAGAAACTACAGGGAGAAATAAGGGAGAAACAGAAAGGAGCAAAGGGAGGGAGAAACGAGAGGGTGAAACAAGAGGGAGCAACGAGAGGGAGATGCAAGAGAGAGCAAAGAGAAAGAGCAAAGTGATGAGGCTGCCAGCACACGCATCACTCACAGATCACAGACACAAACATATGCACTCATCCTGGCAGGTATCATTAGCCCACTTCTCACATCTGACGCTCCAAATCCAAGATGGCTGTCTCGGTTCTTCTCCTGGAGAACCGTTGCTAAGCAACTCCCTCCCTGCTCCGCTGCACTGCAAGTGGAAGATGGCGTCTCCCCACGGACAAGTGTGTGTGTGTGTGTGTGTGTGTGTTTGTGTGTGTGTGAGAGAGAGAGCAGGCAGGAATGTTGTTATGCTGCGGTTGATCTGAGAGAAGGCCTCGCTCATATTTAACACACACAGATGAGCAGATTGGACCCAGATGTTCTGGCCGTCCTCCACCGTTAGATTGTGAAATGTAAAGTCTCTTTAGTCTCAGCCTCTCATTCTACCACCGCCATCCATCATCTGTCCATCTATCTATCTATCTATCTATCTATCTATCTTTCTAACTGTCTGTCTGTCTGTCTATTTTTCTATCCGTCTATTAATCCGTCCATCTTACTATCTATCTGTCTGTACCTCTCCTGCCGCCTTTTGACCTGCACAAAAATGTTCAGAAAGTTCCAGACCGACCTGGACTGCAGCAGGTCAGTCTAGTCCCTGCTGTTGTAACTCGAGCAGAATGTGTCTTGTCGTCTCTGAAATAAGCAGGGACGTCCCTGAAAAACATGGACGGCAGCATGTTGCTCCTAAACCTGTATGTACCTTTCAGCATTAATGGAGCCTTCACAGATGTGCAGGTTACCCATGCCATGGGCACTAACACCCCCCCATACCATCACTGATGCTGTCTTTTGACCTTTGCTCTGATAACAGTCTGGATGATCCTTTTCCTCTTCAGCCCGTAGGACACCACGTCCATGATGTCCAAAAACAGTCTGAAATGTGGACTCAGACCACAGCAGACTTTTCCACTTTGCCTCAGTCCATCTCAGATGAGCTCGGCCCAGAGAAGCCGGCGGTGTTTCTGGGTGTTGTTGATATTTGGCTTTATCATTACATGGTAGAGTTTGACCTTGACCTTGTAGATGTGGAGATGAACTGTGTTAACAGACAGTGGTTTTCTGAAGTGTTCCTGAGCCCACTTGCTGATATCCTTTACTGAATGATGCTGCTTTATGATGCAGTGCTGCCTGAGGGATTGAAGGTCACAGGCATTCAGTGTTGGTTTTTGGCCTTGCCACTTACATGCTGAGATTTCTTTGAATCTTCTGATGATATTGTGGACTGTAAATAATGAAATCCTTCACTTTCTTGATTTGTATACGTTGCAAACATCGTTCTTAAACTGTTGGACTGTTTGCTCACACAGTTGTTCACAGTGGTGAACCTCGCCCATCAGGATGCTCCTTATATACCAAACTATGACTCTCACCTGTTTCCAGGTAACCTGTTCACCTGTGGGAGGTGTTTTCAGAGCATTCCTCAGCTTTCCCAGTCTTCTGTTGCTCCTGTCCCAACATGTTGCATAATGAGTGAATATTTGCAAAAAAATCAGTCTGAACATTAAATGTCTCGTCTTTGTAGTGTATTGCATATAGATGGAAAAGGATTTGCAGAAGATATTCCGTTTTTATTTACATTTAACACAGCGCCCCAACTTCATTGGAGTTTGGGTTTGTGTAAGAACTGAGTTAAATCAAATATGAGCTCTTTAAGTTCTCATCTCCGTGGACATGTTCAGAAACAATATAGATTATAGATTGTGGAAAACCTCCATGCCCTCAGGATAAGTTCAAACTTAAATCAGATTGTTTGTGCCTCCTTGTTTTAATCTGAAGTGGCAGCAGAACAGTCTGCATACTGTCTCTCTTTATTTTATTATTTCAGTAGCAGCAGCTTCACATGCCTGACTTTAGCTCAGTGGAGATTAGCTAACATGATATACTTTATTTATTTACATATTTAATGCTGCTTCTGTCTCTGAAAATGTCTCTTTTTGGGAACTGGGTTTCCAAATCGCAGCAGTCCGTTGTCAATATTTGTTTGCAGTGGTATTTGCTCGTTGTACAGAGCTGTAACTGCTCCCTGGAGCCGGGTGCTCCCAGAAACAATCTGTGTGCCGACAGCTGAGTTCATCCTTCAGCAAACAGAGTTACTGAGTCAGAGCTCAGGTGTGATCATTCTTTTTCTGTGGGAGCAAACAGCACATTCAAATGCAGTAACGCAGCATAAATGCAATAAAACCAGGAATCAAGGTGTGACAGGAAAGCTGAAGAAGAGAGTCAGCATCTCTTCAGCCTGGAGAGACTTTTCTTATTTATTCTGACTGCATGTGCACTCACCGGCCACTTTATTAGGTACATCAAGACTGGACTTTCTGTTGCCTTTAGAGCTGCAGTAATTCTTCTTAACATGCATTCAAGAAGGTGCTGAAACATTTCTCAGAGATGTTGGTGATTATCTTCATGATGGCATCACAGAGTTGCAGCAGATCTGTTCTACCACACCCTAAAGGTGCTCTATTGGATTGAGATCTGGTGACCATGGAGGCCACTGGAGTACAGTGACCTCATTGTTATGGTAAAGAAATGAGTTGGGCTGGGCAGTATGACTATTTTGGATATTGTGATGAACCCTACAATTTGATTCGATTTTGATTCTTTAGGTTGTGATTCGATGCAATATTTATTTAAGTGCTTCGATGTTGATTCAGTAAGAAGTAGAATTACACAAATAGTTACAGAATCTGTTGACAATTTTGAATATTTATGCTCATGCCAACATGAACATATGTGGTATGTAAACTCACATTTTTGAGCAATAAAAAATCTGAAAATAAAAATTTGCACGATAATAACTTATTTGTGCATGTGGAGTACAAAAGTAAAGCTCTCTACGAACACTGAAAAAGTGCATAGCGCCCCCCACTGGCCAGGAGGTGGATCAATTCAGAGGACTTGCTGAATCGATATAGAATTGGGGAGGGAATATTGCAGTGCATTGATGAATCAGTATTTTTACCAACCCCATTGATTAAATTGATTAATTGAAATTATTTTCTGCTAAAGATTTAAAAATGAAAAATCAAGATTATTCTTGACTTCGTCCAATTGTAAGTTGTTGTAATGTTCATACTGAAAATGTAGATGATGGTTGGCCCTGTCAGGTTTTGCACTGTCAAGCACTTTTATAGGCTTGTATTTGTTTTTAAATTAGATAAAATATTAATCTTCAAGTTAATATACTGTGAAAAAAGCTCAGCCTTCAGTGTTTATGTAGACAAACCTACCTATGTTTGAACTACATAATCAACATTTTATGACACACTTTAACTTTAATAGGGAAACTCTGGTTTGGGAATATATTTTGACAACATTAAAGCAAAACTTGATTCATGTCGTTTTTGTGTCACTGTTTTTGTTTTTTGTTTTTTAATTTTATTTTTAGGCCAGCCCCAGCTGTCGGGTTTAAACTGTGCTGAACTGGAACTAATCAAGAGGGCCAAGAAAATCCCCCCACACCATACAAGGCAGGAGAAATCCATGCTTTCAGGTTATGACAAATTCTGAACCATCTAACTGTGGAGCAGAAATCTGAACTCATCAGACTTTTACAATTTTCTTTTGTCCAGGTATGATAAGCCCTTGTGACTGTAGCCTCAGTTTCTGTTATTAGCTGACAGGAGGGGCACCTGGTGTGGTCTTAAGCTTCAAGATTTTAATGTTCAGAAAATGGTCCTCTGCATACCTTGGATGTAAGTAGTGGTTATTAGAGCTACTGTTACTGTTCTGAATCACTCTGGTGATTCTCCTCTGACACTGGGCTCACTCTCTTTTTGAGACCATTCTCTTTGGAGTACTGACGACAGGACTGTTTGTTGTTTTGGTGGCTCTTCTGCAGCTCTGCTTGTGCTGCAGACGATACCTCCTACTTTGGCCCAGTCTTGCAGAATGTGTGTATGAAGCGTTGGCAGCATCCCGAGCCCTCACTTTCATACTCTCTGATTATTCACAGGGATGGGACCTTTTCTGGTGATGAAAGATTTGTTGTGTTTCCGTCCTGGTTGACACCAATTGCTGACATATTTTGCAGACAGGCTTTGTCTGCTCTGCATCGCTTCTGGCAGCATCTGAACCATACGATTGACGGCGTGTGACCTTCACCTTCACTCCCCTCAGCTCCATTTTCACTTTTTTCTTCTTTTACGGCTTCACTTCTCTCCCGGCAACTAGTGCTGAACGATTTATCGTTTTCTGATCGAAATCGTTATTTCAGACAACGTGATCATGTGATCGCCGTAACTGCAGTTTTTTTCTGTTGTGTCAACTATTTGCAGTGGCGATGTCGTCACATGTCTGCGCTCATGTCCAAAACCATCAAAGGTTGACATGCTGGTTTGGCATGGCTGACTTTTTTCCTTTATTGGAATTGTTGAATTTTGTTTTTCTTAGAATTACATATTTAACATTGAGGTTTTTTTTGTTTTTGATTTTTGGATTTTTTTTTAGCTTAACACTATTAAGGATTTTTTGCACTACACTTTTAAAGTAAAGACAGTCAAAGATGCACTTTAAGTTCTTCAGTTGTAATAACTGCTGTTGGTCGAGGACTTTAAAGAGTGTACATGCATGTTTCTTGTTAATAAACACAGTAGGAAGCAGTTCTTACCTTTAGTTTTCATCCGTGCCTTAGAGTAATAGCTTTAATGTTTGATGGTATGATGTAATTTGCTGTCATGTTTGTAATTGTTACCATAAACATAGAGAATCTTACACTGAAGCTTGATTTGAAGAAAATCGTGGATCTAATTGAAATCACAATATCTTTGTTTTTAATCTTGCCATCAACAGTGAAGAACCCAAAATACTTCCACACAGCACTTTTCAGATGATCCAGTGTCTGTATGTTTTTTTTAAGATTATCTTTTTGTGCCTTTTTTGGCAGGAGAGAGAAACAGTGGATAGGCTTTTGAAAGGTGGTGAGAGAGTAGGGGAGGACGGTCTGTAAACAGGCCACAGGCTGGATTTGAACCCGGGTCGGCAGAAGCATGTTTATGGGTCTTGCCTGGTTGCTTACCACTCCGCCAAACCAGCACCCCCGTACCTGTATTTTGAATTCCCTGCAGTTTAAATCTGAATTTTTCACCCTACGTTCAAATGAATCTTCTGATATCACATGTAAGGTAACAGTCCTACAGTGTGCTGCAGTCGATGTTCATAAAGAAAGCTGTGCCCTGGATCATCATCCCTAATACTGATATATTTCACTGTATACTATTCCCGGTTTGGCAGTCGGTAGAGCAGCTGAAAGGGGTTGGGGACCCTTGTTTCTGGAGCCCCGGGGCGTTGGGTTTGCACCTTTGCGTCCTTAATCTTCATCACATGTATTGTTGATGAGTGGAGAAGGGTTAATGTTGCTGATGTTGCAGCCGAGTCGTCAGAAATGATGAATGGCGAAGTGCCGACCTGGCTTGTGCTCCCAAACTTGACCTGACCTGATGCTATGGAGCTAAAGGACACTTTCCGTCCACACATAACAATAACGGCCTTAAAATCACCAGAAGCTCAACATTATTGCTGCATTTTCTCTGTAAAATTGGCTATAGAGGATAACTGTTGATGGTAATATATTAATTAATTTTTTAATCTAAGTAAATGTCTTTTCTTGGAGAATTTTTCTGCATTTTTAAGCCTGATATATATACCTTCTTCCTTTTGCTTTAGAGCTGTGTTGCCTGTAGTTATTAATATCAGATGAAGGACCTTGCTCTGGGTGAGATGCTCCCTCTAAAACAAACATAATGCAGTGTATATAAAGTCCATCCCACATACATCCTTCTGCTGCCCCAAATACTCACCAGAGCACCAAATGTGGATTAAACCGAAGCTCAAAATAGTCCCCAACAAAAAGCACTGATGTCTCCACATTCAGAAGCACCTGGAGGAAGTGACTGAACCCAACATGAGACTTAATACTCCATCTTCATGTCTTTTATTGTTCTGAAGGAGAATAAGTGTATCTCCAGTGTTTTAACACAGCTAGTTGTGTCCTAAACAGTGGAAAGAACATCTGTCAGAGGGATTAGAACTTCCAGTGGAGCTCATCTCTTCAGCCTCTCTGTTATTTCCTTTAGTTTAGAGAATAAAACGAAGCACATCTGTCAGCTGTCTCGCTCGTAGCTTATTATCACACCAGCGTGCTCTCATGCCCGCTCATCTTTTGCTGGATTTGTTTCCCCGTTGTGCTTGATTCGTCCCCCTGTTGTGGGCGAGTTAAACATTTCTGTGGCGTCAAATAATGATCAATAATTGGAAAACTGGTGTGAGGCAGTTAAGCGGCATTGAATGGGGACAAGCGAGGATGTGTTGGCTGACACGGAGGAGGCCCGGGGTGCTGTGATTGGCAGGAGACGGTGATGATTGTGAGGGGGGGTCATCGTTGGTCGCCTAGGCAGCAAACCCCCGTTCAGGGATTGTAATAAGCTTGTCCACGAGTGAACTTCCACTCTGACATCTCTGCTGGTGCCTGCTGCTGTCATGTTGAAGTTTAGCAGACATTCTTGGCCTTTGAGGCCAAATATTCTCCCAAAACTCAGTTTAACCTCCAGCTTTGTATTTTTATAATGCAGATTTGAACTGGTGACAGTAGATGCATCTTCATTTGGTTGTTTTTTGTTTGCAAACTTTGCAGAACGAATGTTGAGTTTAAGGGGAGATGTAAACTAAGAACAGTGGCGTTAGCAGGACCAACTTATTGGCAAAGTGCTCAAAGCAAAACGTTTACTGACGCTGACAATTCAATAAATTTTAACGGCTATTTTATAATAGAGAATGTGGGAAAATCTTCTTTTTTTTTTTTAACCTAAATCCGGCCGTAAAAGTTAACGGCTAGTGAACAGCATTAGCTTGAACAATTTTATCTTTATGCTGCAGTTTCAGACCCTGGGCAGCTTTTAGTCTTTAAGTTTTTGTCACAACATGAAGACTTTTTAATTCCAACATTAGGAGCTCTGATACAGTGACCCAGTCCATCCATCCATCCATTATCTATTCTGCTTATCCCTTAGGGGGTTGTAGAGAGCTGGAGCCATCCCAGCTGATACTGAGCCAGTCACCATCCAATCACAGGGCCACATAGAGAGACAACCATTCTCGCTTACACCTAAGGGCAATTTGGAGTCACCAGTCAACCTGATGAGGATGTTTTTGGTCTGTGGGAGGAAGCCGGAGTGTCCAGAGAAAACCCACACATGCACAAGGAGAACATGCAATCTCCACATAGAAAGACCCTGACCGACACAGGGATCGAACCACCAACCTTCTTGCTGTGAGGCACTACCTGCTGGGCCACTGTGCCACCCTGGCCCAGTCTCATCCCAGTATTAAGATAACAAGACTGAAAATCACATACGTGCACAGCAGCATCAGGCTTTTCCAGCTTTTTAAAGCAACATTCTGTTCATACATTTAAAAGTAAATTTACACAATCAGCCCAACAATCTTTGTAACACTTTAAGGACCTGATCTGTCTGATATCTTCTGAGACAGAGTAAGATCCAAGGCTCTGGACATCATTCAGTGTCCTGACCATCCTCTTCATGTGGAATTTGTTCTCCTGCCCTCAGGAAGGAGGTACAGGTTACCAATGGCCAAATCAAACAGAATGAAAAGCCATAACTGAGCTGAATGCAAAAATGAATCAGCTTGATTGACTTCAGTTGTATCACTGTTTGCAATTGTCATTAGGGACAGCTCCACCCCTAGTCTACTCATGGATGTCTTTCTTGGTTAATGTGCTCCTGTGTTTTTGTTGTTGTGAATGACTTGGTGTGACTATATATCTGCAAAGTAAATTTCCCTGAGGGGACAATAAAGTTGAAAGTTAAAGTTGAAACAGACGACCTGAGTTTGTGCTTAAGGCCAGTATCTAATTTTCAGTTCTCTCTGAACCTGACACCAGATGAACCTGCAATATATTTCAGTAGTCCATCTTGGAATGAGCTAGAGCTGGGAAATATATTGGTAAATCAATTAATTTGAATTATTTTCTGCAGAAGAGTTAAAAATTAAAAACTGAGATTTTTTTTCTTGACATACTCAAATCATAAGTTGTTGTAATGTTTGAAAATACATGTACTGAAAACTTACAATTTTTATGATGGAAGGCCCGATCAGATTTTGCACAAGCACTTTTATAGGCTTGTATTTGTTTTTTAAATGAGATTAAATATTGATCAGAGTATCGTGTTAATATGCAGTGAAAATATCTCACCTTTCAGTGTTTATGTGGACAAATCTGCTTACGTTTGAAGTACATAATCAGCTTTTTATGACACACTTTAACTAAAAGAGTGAAATTCTGTTTGGTTTGGGAATATATTTGATAGCATAAAGGCAAAACTTGATCCATGTCATTTTTGTGTCACTTGGAGTTTATTTATTTATTTATTTATTTATTTGGGAGGTAAAAATTCTATTACAATTGTAAATCAAGTGTTTTGGAAAATAACTGAGGATTTTATTTGTAAGCCATATCGTCCAGCCCTAGAATGAGCCCATAGATAGTGCTTGGGAGCCTTTCAGAAGCATATCCATATCCAGCAGGTGATTGGATGATCATTCTGTCAGTCACATTCATTACTGGCCAATCAGATAATGTAGTAGGTGGGCGCTACTGCTGCGGTGTCAGGTAGAACAAATTCTCCCGAAACATTTAAGGGAAAATATCCTTTATATTGAGAAATGTTTTCAGTGTTGCTTGTTTTTCATTTAATAAATAACTGTGGTCCAGATCTGATAAAACTGCTACTGAAACTGTTAGCATCTATGCTAATCTCTGACAATTTCGTTTTTCTGTTTGTCTGTTAGCAAGAGAACTCAAAAAAATATGAGCGGATTTTGATGAAATTCTCAGCGAATGTTTGTCATGGAGCAACCAAGAGGTGATAGGATTTTGTTGTTCTTTTAAAGGATTTGTTAACATTGTTAGATGGAGCAGTTTTCCACATTTACATGGATATCTTGGCTAAGAAAGTCAGAAATCCCTGGGCGAAGGTTTGTGCTCTGTAAACACTTTTAGTTTCTTCTGCTTCATTGTTTTTTTTTATTCTTGATGAACGATGATCTCTCAGGACATAAGCTGTGCAGATGTGGTCATGGAAGTTGTTTGTGTAACAAGCGAAAAATTCATCCAGTACATCCAAACTGCTCAGCCTTTTTTAGCCTTGTTTGCATCCTCCTTGTCGTGTTGGCTCTACTTTCAGAATGCCAGGCCTGTTAGTTCACTAATGAGGATGACATGGCCCACATGCTCTTGCCATTAGGTCTGGCTGGTCTAGACCCGCCTGCCTGTCCATCACTACGAGGTTTCCTTTGCTTTTCTCCTCTGTGTGTGTGCATTGTTTGAGTTTCTTGTGATGTGGATGTGTTTTCGTTTTATCTTCAACGCTGTATCAGTGTTGATATTGTATTTTTTTGACAAATGTTTGTGATTCCTGTCACACCCCAATTTCCCTATGGAGACAAATGAAATAATTAACTAGAAAAAGCCCTCCGAGAGCGCAGACCTTCACCAACCAGCTCAGTTACAGCCGTAGCTTTTCCACAACCGCTGTAAAAGATGCAATTCTGGATCATCACGCCCTCTGATTGGACAGCCGATCATGTCTGTCAATGTAGAGAGCTCCTCTGCGGCAATGCAAGGGAAGCTGGAAAATGGAGTCACAGGCTTGAAAAACGTTGATGTCAGC
Source organism: Cetoscarus ocellatus (assembly GCA_037902135.1). NCBI lineage: Eukaryota > Metazoa > Chordata > Actinopteri > Labriformes > Labridae > Cetoscarus > Cetoscarus ocellatus. The sequence goes on from JBAMNC010001513.1 coordinate 176,873, forward strand.
TGCAAATAAACTACAATTTCCACAATGATGTAAAGGAGGCGAAACCCTCACAGCACACATGAAATTTACCTTGATGATAGAGACATATTCTATATTTATCCTGACCATTTTTAAGCGGATCCATCAAGTGATGGTGGAGATATGATTTTTTAAAATACGGCCCAATGTTAACTTACGAGATTTTTAGAAAATTTTAGGATTTTTTTGCATCCAGACAAATATGTGGAACACCACCAAAATTTAATGGCTTCTTCCATGGATCAAACCACACCTCTGGTTAAATTTTTATGTATATCCATCCAGTAGTTTTTGCGTAATCGTGCTAAGAGACAAACAAAGATATGCTCACAAAAATAAAGCCTCCTTGGCCTTGGAGGTAACTAACTAACTAACATCAACACGGAATATTATTGAACTGAGCACAGACTAACCTTAAGGATCAGCCCTGTAGATCGTCCTGTTACTAGTAATATCTAATCTGGCCATTAAAGTCAGGATCGCAGTGATATCCAACACCAGGATCTTTTTTGTTTATTCTTTATTTATTTGGATCCCCAAAATGAAAATTGAGACAGAAAATAAAAGACAGTTGAAAAAGCAATCACGTGACAGTCATAGTGATAGTCTGTTAAATGCCCAAAGATCAGGGTGTATGTACATCAATTAATAAATTATAATTTAAAACAATTCTACAAATGAATAATTCCACTTAAGACAGTGCATTTGGACAGAACAGAACTATAGTTTAGATATTTCCCAAAGATAATTACAAGATTCTACATGTTTCTTTAAGTTGTACAATAGACAGACTGTTAAGATAATCTTGATGACATTAAATATTTCTTCAAAGTCTTTTTAAAATCAGTTTTACTGGTTAAATTTATGATCTCTGATGGAAGACTATTCTGTAATTTCATACCTATATATATGAACCAGTGCTTTGTCCTGCATTGGTATTTGTGAGTGGTAGTGTAAAACAACCTCTGGCATGCCTCATGTTGAAATTGTGACCATCCCCGCTGTGATGTGATGGATCAGTTTGGAGAATCATGCAGTTTCAGAGTGCTCTGAAACTCCGCAGAGTTTTTATGATAAGAGCCAGCACACGTATATGCCAACACATGCCCTCTGTTTTCTCCTTTATGGATTTTGGTCAGAACTTTGTTTGAAGCTTCTTGAGACCTTTGATGCCGTTAGCATGGTGGATGTGTTGGTGATGTTCGGGCATGTTTGGCACAAAACTTGTTCTGGTTTTTGCTTCCTTAACCTTCTACATCTGGCTCATTCTTTACTCCCTCGGCAACAGAGTGACCCTCACTTCCAGTTTGTAGCTTGGCTTGTTTGTCCGTCTCAGTTCTGCCTCTGAGGTTTTTGTATTAGTGTGGAGGAGTCCTTCGACAAGATTTTTAAGTTTTTAAGACTGTGCCAAGAAGTTTGAAGTCCTGAAGTAAGAATATAGTCTCGTAGAGGTTTGATGCTAACGCTATTCTTGAAATATGTTCATAAACTATGACACGACTTTGGGACGTCCATGTGGGAGCTGCTGCAGGAGGAGGACCTCTAACTCCAACCCTCATACCCACAACAACATGTGCTCAATTTTTCTGTTTGTCACACTCTTCATTTCCATCAGTGCTCATCTCATCATTTTTATGTTGTTTCATTTCTGTTTTTCATTTTATCTTTAATTAACAGTCTAGACAGAGACGCTCACAGACTGGGAGAGACAGATAAGGTTGGCTGACAGGAGACGAGAGTCTCAAACTGAGGGCGCTGTGATGAATACGGGGTCTGTCCAATGAGCCAAAGATTTAATCAACTAGGGATGCCCTGGCCAGGTGTTTTGGTACCAAAACAATTGAATAAAGGTATAATTGAATAAAGGCGAATAAACATGTTTTCCATATAAACTTCAATTCCAAATTGCTATTCCATATAAACATGAAGGAGAATACTTTAATCCTGAATTATTTAATTCTGAGTACTTAATTCCGAATTAAAAAACATCATGAAACCGTGCCCACTGTCCTGATTTATTGATTATTGGGTTTATTTACAACTTGATTAAATAGATTATCAACAGACTAATAGAAAGAATTTATCCTAATCAGCTGTGCAGTGCATGTAGTTTAATGCTTCCCAAAGTGCGGGCTACGGCCCTCTAGTGGGCCATAGAGGAACTGCATGTGGGCCACTGAGTGACTTTTATAATAAATAAAAACCTTAAAGTATTTTTTTAAAATCTGACTTGTACTTGATTTTGTGTCGATATATTTAAAAAAAAATGTTTTTTTCTCACGTTTTTTCATACATTGCTAGGTTAGCTTTTTAAGGCAGCACATTTTCTCTCTTGTTACTCCTTACTCTCTTGTTTTTTACGTTTTTCAGTGTGTGATTTGCTGAGATTTGTTGACAAGCACTGCACAGGCAAAAATAAGCAATCACATCAAAGTTTTGAATCCCCAATTTCCTGACTGGTCCTTAAACACATCAACATCATTTCACTTTGTTTAATAAGATAACTTACATTAATCTTGCCACCGTCAACACAGATTAGAACATTGTAATTATTAAAATAACCTGACCTATTAAAAAATAAGGATTCTACCTTGACTGTTTTAGGTGGAGAGGAATGACTGACCCACATCAATTGTATTTAAGTTAAGATTTTTTAACATCCCTGATGTGCTTATGGTCATTATTGGATCATTTAATCAGCCTTTTTAATTAACTTTAAGCGAACGCGCTGATTCTTTCAGCTGCAGACTCCAGAAACAGGTGATCAGATTGTTGATCAGGAGCATTGATTCTGTCGACCAATCGTATAATAATCCAAAACTGGCTGATAGTGATTGTTTTTAATCAATCCGGGCATCTCTATACTCCGATAAATCTGTCTTTGGTGAATAATTTTCTGACCAGATGACTCAAATCAGCCCTCACAGCCGTCACTGTCTCTCTCACTCTCTATCTATCTCTATCTGTTTGCAGGAGACATCACTCAGAAGGGTTATGAGAAGAAGAGAAACAAGCTGATCAGGGCATATGTTCCACATGCTGGAGGTAATTTAGCAACCTCTGACCCCCCCACACACACACCCTCCCCCTCTGCTAAAATACTCTCATATCATTACGAGGAAATCGACCTGCTATCCTGACAGATACAGTAGCAGTGATACTCCCCTCTATCGATTCAGTATTTCGCCGCCGCCAATAGCAAATGTAGGTTAAGACTCCCTCGAGCTCAACTTGGGCCCCCCCTCCGAATCAGAGTCTCTCTCTCCGCCCACACACACTCACACACACTCCTGCTACCGAAACACACTCCCATCCATCACACAATCTGGGTTACTCTCTGTCACCAGCACCCAGAAACACACCTACCTCGTTATTCTGCTTTGAGTTCATGTTGTTTTTTAATTCTTTTCTTTTATGAAGTCAGAAAAATATCATTTTTCTGCCAGTTCAGTTCATCTCCATGTTTGTTTTTCCCTCTTGCACTCTTCTTATTGCTTTTGTCAAACCCATGTGTGCATATCTGTGTGTGTCTGTGTGTGTGTATCTGTATATGTGTGTGTGTCCGTCCGGCTGCTTGCTGCTTACCTCTGTAGGTATGGAAGGGCCCATGTCCCATCGGGCCCCGCTCGGCCCGCCCTCTGCTGCACGTTTCCACCGACGGCGGACCTCCGGCACCCGAGACGAACGCTACAGATCAGGTACAGAAACTACACCTGCACAGCCACCATTTAAATCTGTGACATTCAATTCAGAATTATTCTACGGAAGCGCATTGCATCCACTTGATAAAAAACAAAAATAGACACCGATTTCAAAATTATGAGAAAAGATAAAGAAAAGGGAACGTCTGTAAATCCTCTCACAATGGCAGTGATGCCGCCGTCGCAGTTAATCTGCATCTTCTCGGTTTAAGACACTGGGAAATACTGATGTTTTTACAAAATGAGGATGGTGTTAATATTAGTATGTCAACGCTGTGCAGGCATCTCCAGTCTCTTGGATTGTTCAGGCAGAAAGCCCAGTCTGACGTGCTGGATGTAGCTGTCTTTCTGCAGGAGCAGTTGAACCAACACGGGATGCTTCACGGATACAAATTCATGCTTTTCTAATGCATCCAGTCGGGTTTGGTAGTGACTCAGTGAACTGTACGTCACCGCTTAAAAATCCTAGATCCTGAAGCAGTACGGCTGAGGCCGCAGTAACAATGTCACATGGCAAAACATAACAAAGCCATTGTCATTAACACAAAGTTACGAATACAAAATAAATCAAAGTTTTTGATTCAGTCATAGATATATACATGAATTTACCTCTTCATGGTGATTCGTAATTCTGAGTGAAGCCATGGCCAATGTGGCACCTTTCCTCATCTTGTAATTCTGAGAAATATCTTTTCTCGTAATTACGAGTTCAGAATCTTGTAATTACAAGATCAGGTGACAATTTTTATTTATCCAGTGAATGTAATGTGCTTCCGTACAATTCAACAACTTTATTTGTCCTCAAATAAATGCTCAAAGAGCAGAAGACGGGACAAATAACATCAGCACAGACGGTGTAAAGTATGCTTGAAAAGTAATAAAAAATACTTTTAAAAATAGAAAAACAGAGCCTGTATTGATACCCGCCAACTTCTATAGTGGAAAGCATGGAGGAAATAAGAATCAACAAGCCTCTTGTTTTCTTTTTTTTTTTTTATCTTTTTAGTTCGTAGATAGGGTGTTAGGGAAGGGGTTTATAATTATGCCTTTGTATTTTCATGTATGTTTTGTAAAATTTGAAAAACTGAAAATGAAATATTCTAATAAAAAAGTTTTCCTAAATGTATACACAGTATATAGTCATGTAAACGGTTAAATAAGTTGTTTAATGATGTCTGGAAAAAGAGCTGAAAGGAGGTATATTTACACTGAGTAAGTAAAGTGATTATTGTGCAACGAAGGACCAAAAATCATGGCAAAAAATATATTAACAAATCTGAAAAGAGGCAAACAGTGTTTTCACTGATTGAGAGATTCGACAGGGTTCCCACGTGAAAACTGGAAGATGATTGACCAATTTTCCAGTCATGGAAAACATATGGAAAATGAGAAAAAAAGTAAAAGCCCTGGAAAAGCTTGAATGTCCTGGAAAATTATTTATCCTCTGCTTCTCTCTACATTGTTGGTGAACGCAAATGGGTGAGAAAATTTGCGCATAGCCTCTGTATGTGTGTAGTACATATAATATATGGAATATAAAATATATCAAAGCTAAAGTATGAAGTTGGTTATTGGTTAATGTACAAATACCAAATTTTCTATTGTATTCCTTTTTTATACATAAACTGTGATTTATATATCATTTGTACATTAAAATTTCAATAGAAAAGAGTTGGATTAAAACTTAGATAAAAGCCTGACTATGTCTGTTGGTTACAGAAATCAAGGTTAGACAGACTGTTTAGTGATAACAGAGTTATAAATAACAGTAGCCCCTCCTGTCACTTCCGTATAAACAAAAGGACGTTGTAGAAGTAAATTAAGAGCCAAAGAAGAAAAAATGCAACTGTGAAACTGAAATGTAATGTAGATGAAAACTGAAACACGATTTGATAAATTATGGTAATAGGATCCTGTGAGGAACAATGGACCGTGCTCAAACCGGCCAGGGCACCCCCCCTCCCAAAGCATAAAAGCTAGGGACACACTGGTGACATTTATCCAACAATGGTCTAAGAAAAGACAACAGGGGGCCTAAACTTGAAAAACTGCAGTCACCCTCTGCACGCCGTCATCAGCACCCAGAGGAGCCTGTTCAGTGTTCAGCCCCAGACTGCTCCTTCAAGGTCAGGACCATCAGACTGAGAAACTCTTTTGTCCCTCAGACCATCAGACTGAACAACTCCTCACTGCGGGGAGGAGGAGTAACAGGAAGACTGAGGACGGGAAGGAGCAGTAGCCAGCCTGTACCCATGTTTTTATGATATTATATATATTTTTGTTCATATGTATCTTTTGTATATATCTATTTATCTGCTTTACAAACTGCTGCTGGAATCTTAATTTCCATGAGGGAGTCTCCCAAAGGGATTAATAAAGTTCTATCTAATCCAGTCTAATCTAAACTCATCAAACTTTCCATTACAAACGGAAACATCTAAACCTCCTGAGAAGCACAAAATGACACCATACAAACACCTTTGCATGAATTCTTCTCCCTCTGACTCTTTCATGTTCGATTGGACCAAAACATGCTATAAACTGTAAAATCATGTGAATCATTCTTGGATTTTTAGATACACCACGTCTTCTCTGTATGGCAGCAGCAGTGTTTACAGTCTGAGTCTCTTCTTGTCGTAATATTTGGCTGAAGTTTTGGTTCAGTTCTGCTTCCAGCCTGTTGATCCAGAGAGTTCAGGAACACACACACCTACAGGAGCAGGAACCTGAGCCAGGAAATATTTCTTTGTATGAATGAATCCCTCTGTTTCTGCTTCTGTCTCCGTCAGACGTCCACACCGAGGCGGTGCAGGCCGTGCTAGCACGACACGTGGAGAGGAAGGTAGCCGTGCCGATGCCTTCAAAGAGACGCTCGCTGGTGGTGCAGACCTCCATGGATGCTTACACGCCTCCAGGTGACGAGACACATACCAAAAACACACACATACCACCAGAAACAAACCTCCTGAAGGGGAGCTCTGTTTATTTAACGGAGGCTTGTTTTATACATTTGAGGCTTAAACAGGGGCGTAAGGTTTGGAATAGCTCCAGGATGTTACCTCAGGTGGCTCTCATGACCGAGCTGAGCAAAGCAGCGCTGCACTGACCTACCTGCAGCTGAAAGATGGTCCCAGCTGTCTGACAACATCTAATTAAGAGGCAGATGCCTTATTAAGGAGAGTTATTAAAAATAAGATAAGATAAATAAGAAACAGCCTCTTTAATTCAACAGACTACAGACAGAAAATCTGCCCTCTTCAGGTCTTTCTGCTGCAGCGTCTGTTTGTTTGCTTATAACAACAAGAATAATAATAATAATAACTTTATGTGTATAGCACTTTTAAAAACAAATGTTTACAAAGTGCTTCAACAGACCAGAAAAAGGCAGAACTCTGGAGACAATAAATCAACAATCAGGTCAAACAGAGACCAAAAGAGTCAAAGGAAAAGGCACGGAGGTTAAAAACAAAGCAACAAAAAAGAAAGAAAATGATAAACTGGAGATGACTGAAGTACTATAGAAATATACAACATTAGTGCAGGTTTATATGTCAGTAAGTACATATGAAGAACATTAGTAAAGAAGGTATTTTGCTTCATATATCATGACAAGGAGACAATAAGACAATAAGTAGATGATAAACAGATGACAGTTGATCGCTGACAACATCACATCAGAAAGATGGAAAAGAAGAGGGTAGATGGAGGATGGATAAAAGAGAACAAATAAATTAATTAATTGATTAATTAAAAATTAAAAAAGGGAGTATATCAACACATGAAAAGACAGTAAAACAGGACTTAAACAATGAGAAACCAGTGAGGGAAGCAAGAACAGCAGAGATTAAAAAGAGTTTAATAAGTAATTGTAGAATAAGTATGTAGTTAAAATAGAATAAAATAAATAACTAACAAGGTTGATAAACAAGTATGTAAGCAATAAAAAGCATCATGTAAAGCAAGTCTATAAAAGTGAGTTTTAAGGTGTGATTTAAGGATGTGACTGATTCAGCACGCTTTATCTCCTCGGGCAGGGCTATAAAAATGATCAGTGCTTTAACTTCACTTTAACTTTCTGTGACTTTGTGTTTTTAAGAGGTTTGTTGTGATCCAACGGATTTGGTTAAACTCACAGCAGCACAGAAAAATGAACTGATGAGGCTTTTATCAAACAAGCAGCTCCATTTTCCTGCAGGGCTATGGGGGCATTCACACCTGAGCTGTTTGGTTTGATCGAACCATCCCAGTGTGCTTTGTGGCACTAAATCAGGATCAGAATATTTTATAAATCTTTAAGGGGAAATTCAGTCATTTCAGCCGCTCTTACACACACTATAGCAGTAGGAATATCAGACATAGACATAAGAAGTAGAAACAGAAATAAACAAATATCACCAAGCACAGAATCTTTTAAAATGTTAATTATCATTAGTGAATAATAAATCAAATCAAAATAAGTAGAATTAAATAGTTTGTTCGGTTTGGGGTGGTATGAAATTCTAACATTTCAGAACACAGTTTAGTTTTCTGCAGCTAAGACATGTTTCCACATAAATGAGGACCTAGTAGAGGAAGTGAAAGCAGAGCAATGATGAGGCAGTATTTCTCAGAATCAACAGTCAGCAGACTCGTGATATCAAAGAAGTTTGTGTGGTTAATGCCAGTTTTTTAAGTCGTGACGGCCTCTTTTCCACCTTGCAAATTATATTTCTGTGCTGAACAAGGTTGGAGGCTTAATGGAATTTTCAAAGTTGGAAACTCTCATGGGGAATTAATGGAAATTAAGGGAAATTAACCTGGAATTTACGAAATTGAAGGTTGAGCCGTGACAGAAATTTTTAACACAGTTGGGGAAACTATATTTCAGCATAATCTTGGCCAAAACAATCATATTTCTTGCAGATATACTCGAGAATATCTCTGCTTTTCCTCGATCATGTGCACAGATAATTTCTATAACCCTGGATTATCAAAGCCCGTGGACATAAAGTGAAGCTGAAACTGAATCTTCAATAAATAATTTAGACTTGATAAAGTTCTCCTTACAGATAAAGCTGTTAAAATGTTTTTTAATTATATTATTTTGCATGGATGTCTGCCTATGACAAAAGACAATGCTTATTTTTATGTTTGGATATGATATATTTCTTTTAAATTACCCCCAATTTCCAGTTAATTCCTGTAAATTCCCATGGAAAGTTTCCAATTTGGGGTATTTCTAAAATATCACAGCTTAACTTCTGATGGGAAGTTTCTGTGAATTTACCAGAAACTTTTCAACCTCAGTGCTCTGCAGGGTGTTTGCAGAATAAACTCAATGTATAATGACATTGGCGTCCATAAAATCTTAATTCTCTCCCTTTAAAAGTTTTGGCGTGACGTCACACTCACCTGTGACAGGTTAGAAGTGCTTTAAACTTTGGAGGAGTTGATGGTTTAAGTTGCCAACCATGTGCTTTCAGCAGGGTATTTTTATTATTTTAATACAGAAAAGTTCTTTTTCAAATGGTGCTATATAAATAAAGTTATTATTATTATTATTAAACCTCCTTCAGTATCTCACTATGGGAAGTGCCCTCTGGCATTATCTTCAATTAAACACACAGACCAATGATGAAAAAGGGCAGGTTTTTCTTCTACAGAGCTCCTTTCAATAAGTAAAAGTCAAACTCGGCACAAACTATAAGATAATCCATCTGAGTTTCAGTTTTAATCCCTCTTCAGACCAAAGTCAGCCAAATTTTCAATTATCTGCTATTCCTAAAGATGATCTTACCTGATCATCCATAAAAATGCTCATATATGTGTAGGTTTTTATCCTGCCAGTGGTGTAAGGGGAAAGATTCTCCAATATAACTGAATGTAATCATCCCTGAAGTGATAACCAAGTGATATAGATGATGTCCCAGATGCTGCATTTGTGTCCAAAAGACCAGAATGTCAATTTTATATTTATAGTATTACTTATAGTAGTACTTATTTGGTATTTAGTTATAGTATACCTGTCCTCTTGTGTTTTTCATGGGATGTTAATGTCTGTTATTTTGCAAAGATAAAATATAAAAAGCCTGTACCACAGCCCCACACAGTTCTCAAAGCTAGCTGATGTTCCCTTTTCAATACCGCCCACATATAATGTGATATAACAAGGGATGCAAGATATTATCAGTATGCTATCAGAAATGGCCGATATCAGCCTAAAAAGTTAGTTATCAGTATCGGCCAGTATTGACATTTTTGCAGATATTTACAGCCAGTATATCGGCCACACATATCGACCATATATCAGCTGGAATATCGGCAAATTACACAAATGTACAATATTGATGCACCTTCTCATCACTGCATGGGTACATTTAAAAATCAAGGGTTTCATTTCTTCAAGAGTTAAATGCTGTTTTTCTTGTTTTACATCTGTCCCTCACAAAAATATACTGTAACACTGAAAGAAACAAGTCCTTTTTTGTTAAGTACAGAGCTTGTGCTATTGACCAGAAATATCGGTATCGGAGATGATGAATTAAAAAATATCGGCATATTAGATATCTGCAAAAATCCAATGTGGTGCATCCCTGTATATAACCTGCCTCGAACTTCAGAAGGCTTTTCCTTTCTGTACTGATGTCTATTTCTGCCAAATATGTTTTAGCTTCCTTATGTTGCATAAATTACACAGTTTTGTAGCTTTTGGCCGGAGCAAGGGACTGGAGCAATTCCAAGACTTCAAGCTAATTGGTTATTTAACCTAAAATGATAGATACAGGGTCAGAATAGCTCCCATGTTTTCCAAAATAAATATTCTGCTTTCAATGATCTGAATTTTATTTCATTTTAATGTCTGCAGTAGATTCTTTTACCAGCTGAGGTGATCAGGTCTTGATTGAAGTTTCCTTTGACTCTGAATTAATTGAGTGATCTAAAAGGAGCTTTAAAGCTGCACGCTCCCCCTCACACTCTCATTGGTTGTCTGCTCTGAACTGGGTTGAATTAAGCCTAAAATTTGCCCCTGGAGAGGCCGTCCCGTGCCCAGACAGGATTAGTTTGTAATGCTGCGTCTCTGCTCCTCAGATGGATTTTTAACTCTGACACAGAAACACTCACTTCACCCAAAAACTGCTAACATGCACATTTCCCGACAGATTTACGGTAAAAACAAACCGCAGATAAATGTGTCCTGTCTTGGGAAAAAAGAAAAATACAGATATTACTTTTATTCTTTAAATGTCTGAGCGATCGCCGTGACCACAGGGACGTCGACCTTTGAACCCGAGCTCATTAGATTTCACATAATCGAAGCTGAAAACACAATTTTGGTTCTGATTGATTTTTAATGAAGGGAATGAAATAACTTTGTTGACCCGTAATTTCCTTTTTAACCTTTTGAGAAAACTTTAATCGAACTTGATGCCTCCGCAGAGCTTTACATGGACCTGAAATAGAGTCACAGACATTTTTCTTGTGTGTGTCTGGATTTAAAATCTTTATATAACTCTAAGTTTCTGTTTAAATCAGTGTTTATGGAGCCTTTTCTCATGTGCCCAGACGATTACTTCTTGTATAAAGGTTTAAATTCGGTCTCTGTGGCTCTTTTCGGATGTGCCGCCTGAAGCCACTTTTAAACTTAATTACCTCTTGTTGCTCCGCTGCATAAGCTGACTAATTATTGACATTTTAGCTGTGCCAGCCGCAGAGCTGCAGTCTGCTCTGACACTCGTCAAACGTCAGAGTAAAAGTGTTAAATCATGTTCTGCTGCCGTTCTTTGAGCCATTGATTTATCCACTTTTGACAGTTTGCATTAAGGATTACATTGTTTTTATCATAATAAATAATAATAGGAGTAATGATGATTGATGACACATAGACAGAAGCAGCAGTACTGTCTCCCCTGTGTTATAACACCTATTAACCCTTCATGACTCTGTAATTATAACACTGATGTGATAATATCTGTCAGAAGACCGAGGAACATGAGGACGATCGATCTTACACAATCCGAACTCATTATGGAGAAAACTGGCCACATCAGTCAGAGTGCTCTGGCTGCACCATGTGCACATAGACATTATTTTTTATTCACATTGTCACCAAAGTAACACTGATGTCTCTAAAGTCTGTATGACAATGGATTCTTGCAGATTTCTGATATGCTGATATTTCTGAATTCATCATCACTGATACTGATGTTTCTTTGCCAAGAGCACAAAGTCTGAACTTTACAAAACTGACTCGCTGCTGTCAGTGTGCCAGTCTATTTATGTAGGACTGATAAAATAAGAAAAACTTTTCACTCTTTAATAAATAATAAAACTAAACTACAATATAGCAAACGATAACAATATGTAATAAAACTCAAGAGCCTGAAATTGGTTTCACCAAAATATTTGTATGGAAAAATTAAAGTTAGAGAAACAAAATAAATGACATGAAATAGTTTTCAAAAACCTCAGACAACATGATTTAGTCCAATCACTGAATGTGTTTTGGTGTTTTTTCTTTTCAGTTAGTTCAACTCAAATGTAGTTAATTGTAAATAAAGTTAAATTAAAAATCAATATTCTTTCTCTGTCCTTTCAGAATAAATGTTTGATTTCAGTTCAATCAGAAGTCTTTTAAGGGGAAAAAACTCATGAAGTTTTACTGATTGCTAATCGGTAAATGATCAGTTTGGACCCTTTGTTGAAATTGGGCACTTTTCTGTGCATCATGCAGAGTCAGATATAACAAGTGGATGAGTGCATGAGCACAAGGTTTAACAGCGAGTTCATCAGGGGTCTTACTTTTTCATTCATTGCAGCGCTGACAGGGACAGAGCTAACACTTAGCCAGCTAAGGGTATTTGCTAAACATTTGAGTTTTGAGTTGAAGTGACGGAAAAGAAAAAGACACTGAAACACCTTCAGTGATTGAAGTAAATGTTTTTGTTTGTTTTTTTGTGTTTATCTATTTTTTTTCTCTAACTTTAGTTTTTCTATACAAATATTTTCAATTTCAGCCTCCTGAGTTTTATTACATTGTGTTACCAGGTGTTGTATTGTAGTTTAGTTGAATTATTAATTAAAGAGTAAAATGTTTTCTTATTTCATCAGTCCTACATAAACAGACTGGCACACTGACAGCAACAAGTCAGTGTTTTTTTTGTTTTTTTTTTGTAAATTTCAGACTTTTTTCTTTCGGCAGAAAAACATCAGTATCAGTGATAATGAATTCAGAAGTATTAAACTGGTGTCACACCTAATTGCACCAAAGAAACAACTATTTGTGAGCTTTGAGAAAAAGTGTTTAATCCAAAAATGATCTTTATTTTGTCATGTTAGTTCACGTGTTCAGTTAGTGCATGTTTTTCTTAGCTTTCATGAATGACATTGTTTATTTCTGCTCTCATGCTGTGTTGCTGTTGTCCGAATGTTTCTGTTGACCAATAATGGCTGACCTTGACTCTCACTAGGCCTGTCCCCCCTGTGCTCAGACTCGTCGTCGGGCTCGGAGGAGGAGGCGGGGCCGGGCGATGACATGTCCGGCATGGAGCACTGGATGAGCCGCCCTTCCCAGCTAGGCCCCGCCCACCTGGGCTCCACCTCCTCCTCGTCCTCGTCAACGCAGAGCGGAGGCAGCGGAAACGCCGGACGGCTCGCCGACTCGCTGGCGCACGCACACATCTCGCACCTGGCGCACTCGCACCTGGCGCACACACACATGGGCCAGTCGCACCACCAGCAGAGCCACCTGTCGCAGTCGCACCACGGTAAGGCGGCGCCCTGCTCTCACGGGGTCAGAGGTCAAAGGCAGGGAAAGATGCTCTTATCTAAGAACAGTTTTGAAGTGTCTGGACTTCCTGTCCCTGCAGGTATCGGTCACCTCTCTCTGAAGAGAAAGGGAGCTCTGAGTGTGGCCGAGAACGGAGGATCTCTGAGACGATCCTGTGAGTTTGGATCCGACATGCTGTGGCCGCCGCCGCTGGAATCAGACGGTACGTCCAACACAGGCTGCATATTCTCTCAGGCGTTCTTGACCATGAAACCACAGAGTTTAAGGTCTTTTACTTTTTTAATACAAGTTTTATCTCCACGCTTGTTCACAGCTTGTTCATTAACAGCCAGTAGCCATATATTTTTATATTCATTTTAATTTATTTATTATCTTTTATTTATTGATTTATTTTATTTTATTTATTGATTTATTATTTAAAACACTAATAAGTCAGTCATAACACACCTGTAGGAACATCTTTGAAAACTTATTTAAACAAAAACGAGATCTGTTGAGTAAGTAAACATCATTTTAAGTCTTTTAAACGTGCAAGATCAAAAAGCTGTTCCCCAACTGGAGTTTTTTTGTGGTTGCATTTACAAATGCTACACAAAGTGCATCTTTAATTAACACATTTTTACCAAGTGCAACAAAAGACTTGAGACAAAACATAACAGGACATGTCAGACAAAAGCAGAGTAATGGGATGTTGAGGCACATTTTTACTTCTTAAAACTTGTTCAGAAAAAGTGAAAAAAACAATAAATGTAATAAACAATACTAAATGGAGAATAATGAATACACAATTAATGATGACAAAATGAATAGATAAATGGATATTAATGAGAAAAGATGATGGAAAATTGTGTTAATTTAATGATAATGTGTTCATTAATTATGTAATGTCAGTGACAACATAATGATTACATATTGCCAAAAAGAAAGTTGATTTTCACGTATTTAAATAACAAAAATATAAAGTCATGATCAATTTGTTTACTTTAACAATGATAGATATCTTAATCCATTTTAAGAGACATAGCTTATGCAGTCACATTTACATATTTATTCAGTTTTATTCATTTTCTTTTCCCCTAAACATGACCACTCATCCGGTAAGAATATGAAAATGAAACAAACAAGTACAATGACAGGCCAACAACACAAAGCCTCTGTTTAGGAGTAGAAGTTGGAGTATCCCTTAAATAATGAAAAAAGATTATTTATCATCAATATTAGATGATGAATAATGTGTTATGTGCTGATATTGCACTGAAGCTAGATTTGAAGTAAGTCGTGAAATGAGTTGAAATCACAATATCTGCCAAAAAAAATTTAAGTCTTAACATATACAGCTCTGTGTACCCATGTAGTTTAAACCCATACAAAACTACACAACACACACACTTACACACAAATATCCGTGCCTCTATATTAACCCACTCCTGTGTTAGATTTCATGTAGTGGAGTGTGTGGTTTTTTTGTTTGTTTTTTTTTTGAAAAGCATAAACAAGAATGTTACTTACATGTCTCATACTGTAGTGAATTGTATCTTTCTTTTGAATATATTCAAAATAAATAAGGTTCAGTTCAATTCATTGTTCGTTCAGACTTAACACTCTGTTGAAAAAGCTGCTCATGCTTGTGAGTCAGAGCTTGTTGTGTATCAGGTATTGTGTCGAGCAGACCTCATTCTCTCCCGTGTGAGCCAGGAATGTGACCCAAATTAAAAAGCAACCAAACGATGATAATAACACGTTTAATCGTCCGTAATGGCAACAAAACAAACGGCAGAGTGATGGATCTGAACCGTGAGTCACCGCTGGCTGTTTGTCTGTTTACATCTCTCTGTTCTCGCTCCATCTGCCCGCAGAGAACCACTCGGCCCCCCCGGACGTGACGGGCTACTCGTCCGACTCGTCTCACTCCCACACCGAGCGCCACCACATGTCCAACATGGGGACCATCGCCAGGAACACACAGAAGTACGGCAACGCGGAGCGCATGGAGACCGGCGACGGTAAGAGTCACGCACCCCCTCCTGCTGTCGACGAACCTTCAGCTGCTCCCAAACGGGTCCTGCGAACAAAGACGGCGGAGACAGTCGGACAGAAATAGAAACTCCTTAAGCTCAAATTGGACCATCGCCTCAGAGAACGGACCAATTACACCGTGTCTGTTCATGTCACTCCCCTGGATGAACAGATTGGTCTTTTTTTTTTTTAATCCTTTGTTATTTTTGAGGAAAAGCTGAGCGAGCGTCTCTGTTCTTTTTCAGCATGCTTCACGATCACACAGTCACAGTTAGAGACGTGAGAGCTGATCACACTGACCACAGTCTGTGGTCCATTCAAGCTGAGAATTGAATGAGCTGCTTAAGAAACACATGGGCCTCATGCTGGAAGTGAAACACCAACACAAACATTATTTCTGCTTTTACAGACAATCTGTTTTTATTTTAAAGCTGAGAATAAACCTCTGAGATTCACCAGGGTCTGAAGAACTCCAAATCCAAAGCTGTTTGATGGAGAAAGAGCTCAGCTTTTATTTTCAAATCAGAAAAAATACACTTTTATTTTACTAAGAGAGCAGGTTTAGACCAGGTCGAAACCTCTACTGCAGTGTTTCTTTTATCAAGGTCTCTTTATTGAAGATTTTTTTGCAATATTAAAATAAAAGACTGTTTATATAAAAACTAGAAAAGCCCTCAGAGAGCGCAGACCTATGCCAAGCAGCTCAGTTTCGGCAGTGGCTTTTTCACAACCCCTGTAAGAGATACAATCCTCGATCACCATGCACTCTGATTGGACAGGGGAAATGAATGGGATTTCCCATTATAAAGTTAAATGTTTTTTTGTGACATCAATCTGGATCCGATCCACATGAAATTTAGCTTGGTGATAGAGACATATTATATAAATTATTCTGTAAAATTTGAAGCCAATCCATGGAGTGATGGCAAAGATATGATTTTTTAAATACTGCCCCAATGTTAACTTATGGGATTTTTAGAAAATTTGGGGAATTTTTTCATTCCAGGCTAAAATGCGGCTCACCACCAAAATTTAACCGCTTCTTCCTTGGACCAAACCACACCTCTGGTAAAATATTCATGTAAATCTAACCTGTAGTTTTTGCGTTATCTTGCTAAAAGACAAACAAGTATACGCCAGCGAAAACTCACCCACTGGACAAACAGTGTGTCGTATTAATCAGTTGTATACCAGCTAGCGCAGGAGGCAAAAAAATAAATTATGGGATTACACTCTCTCCTCCTAACTTCTCAGAAAACATCAAGAAAGGCTTCCAGGTTTCATGAAATCTTGAAGCAGACCCTTTGAGAGAGTATCTAGCTTGACATATTGCATAATCTCTGTAATCCAGTGAGAATACTTCGGAGGAAGAGGGTCTTTCCACCTGAACAGCTACTGCAGTGGTTTTTACTACTTATTTTTGGCCAAGACACCTGATATCAAACCAAAGCTTCGAGGAGCACCTTCTTCATGTCCATATAAATGAGCCTTTTTCAGTTTGTGTTATCAGATTGTATCAGCCTGCTCTCTGTATTTATTTTCATCTACAAATACCTGAAAGAATATGAATAACAACCATATTACACAAGATATTCATCAACAAGGTAATTTGACATTTGCATTTTGAGTAAATTTAAAACAATTACATATAACATGCTTTAGTTGTATGGTTATGAAGAAGAACAAAGAGATCCTCACACCATAAAAAATTCCCTTTAAGGACTTTATTCTTGAGCTGCACGGCTCTTCCTCAGACTAAAACAAACTTCCAAGGCACTCCTAAACTCGCCTCAAGGCTTTGCCCCGTCGCACCATTTAAAAGACAAAAGCAGCAGTTCCTCAAGTGTCCACTAGAGTGTCCAGCTGCAGGAAGTAACGTACAAACAAAGATAAATGGGATTGATTGCCAGCCAATTGCAGGGCCACACAAAGAGACAGACAACTATTCATGCTCACACTCATACCTAAGGCCAGTTTGGCCCTGACTGACTCGGGGGTCGAACCAGCAACCTTTTTGCTGTGAGGTGACCTGCTGCCTCCTAAACACTCTTAATTAGTATTTAAATTTGATTTATTTCGATTTAAAGCAGTAGAAAGTCTTGAAAATTTTTATTTTTACTTGTAAGAAGTCTTAAATTTGATGGTGCTACCACTGAGTTTTTGTCCAGTTTAGTTTTTGATTTTTAGAGAAATAATTGACAATGCCAAAAACATTATAATGTATAAAAAGCCTTATTAATCAACTATTATTTGTGTAGCATCAAATCGTAACTGTTATCTCAAGGAGCTTCACAAAAGAGAAGGTCAATACCGTACTCTTCCTTTATATTTTCTTTTCTTTTATTTGTTTTTTTATAGAAGATAATGACTCTATCAAACAATCTTCCTTTAAACTGTAAAAAACAGTCCAAACCTCTTTACTTAAGTCGTAATCGATTCTCAGCTGGAATTGGTGTTTGATTCCCATCAAAAGTCTTGCTCTTAGGTTTGAGCTTGTCAAGACGAATCTGTCAGGCAGATCCAGCTGCACTGCAAGGATGGTTTTAACCATTACAGAAACATGTAAAGGATTTAGGTAATAACTGATTCTCTAATATTTTATTCTTATGTTATATTTTCCAAAATCGTGGCATTTGGACTTAAATCTGTTCGATCGAAGCTGAGCAGAACTTCCAGTTTGAAGGAACTTCACAGTAAGAATATAATGGTTATCAAACCATCTTCCTTTAAACTGTAAAAAACAGCCCAAACTTTCTTTACTCAAAATATTCATCGTCCATTCTCAGCTGGAATTGGTGTTCGATTCCCAACCTGAGTCTCACTGGTAGGTTGGAGCTTGTCAAAACGAATCCGTCTGATTATAGACATTGAATCAGATGGATCCAGCTGCACTGCAAGGATGGTATCAACCATTACAAAGGCATATAAAAAGATTTTGGTCATTACTGATGCTCTAACATTTTATTCTTACGTTATATTTTCCAAATTTCTTAACATTTGGACTTAAATCTGGGAGATTACATCTGGACAGAACTTATAATTTAGAGGAACTTTACAGTAAGAAGATAATGACTCTACAAACGATCAGGCTTTTCCTTAAAACTGTAGAAAACAGCCCAAACCTCTTTTCCTCACGGCGTTTGTATGTGTCTGGGGTTCTTACAGGTGTTCCAGTCAGCAGTCGTGTGTCCGCTAAAATCCAGCAGCTCGTGAACACGCTGAAGCAGCCGCGCAGACCTCCGCTCCGGGAGTTCTTTGTCGATGACTTTGATGAACTTCTGGAGGGTTAGAGACCGTCTTTGTTCCTGCATGCATCGTCTTTCTGTTTGTCTGATTTGGTTTTTTTTTGTTTGTTTGTTTGTTTGTTTTTGGTTCCACTGTTTTTCACTCTATCTCTTCATACATGGGAGTCTGGAGTGCTTCTTTAAAAGTCTGTTTTAAAGGTGTGGGAACCCTGCATGGTCCTTCTGTTCAGGTGTTTTAGCTTCACTTCGTTCTGTCAGAACATAAAGAGGAGGAGCTGAAACCCATTCAGGTGTTTGATAGACTCAATGTCATGTTTTTACGTCATTTTAGGTTCAGTGTGATTCAACTTCTTCTGTAAGACCTTGGGGACCATAATGGCATTTCTTCCTTCTTTAAGTGTCACAAACCAGAGTATGATTTTGTCTGTAGGCTCATACAGATCCCAGTTAATTCAGGTTAAAATCCAGCTCAGTCAAACATCATATTTTTGGCACCATCAGTCTTCCCTGCAGCGAGAGCCTGGACTCAGAGAGAGATTGTGGAGTGGTGATAGCAGAGATTCCTCCCCTGGGACTGAAGTCAGAGCCTGAGGCTGGATATTTGGTGGCAGAGGGGATGAATAAAGACAAGAATCAGCATCAATGAAGGTCAGAGAGGTACTGCAGCAGAACTTGGAGAGCAGAGGAAGAAAACTCAATCCGACTGTCTGGTACAATCTCAGGACTTTCAGGCATTTCTGTTAGTGAAAGCTGAGGTCCTGGAGTTTGACATGTTAAACCTTTTTTTATAGTTTTAAAGGCCTATTAAAGCTTCTTATCCAACCACGTAAACCCACAACCAAGTTAAAGGCATCCTCTATACAGCACAGCCTGGACTATCAGAATATTTATGCTGTCAGATTGATTCATTAAAGGTTGTGTGACCAAAGAGAACAAACTAAATATCAAGAGGAATAGAATTTCAACTGAACTTGAAAAAACTTAACTTAGATCAATGATGAACAAGACTTTTAACATCTTAATGTGGTTCTGCCGAGCAGGAGGACAAAATAAAGTACAGTGCTTAACAAATTTATCAGACCATCTGTCATTAAACAAATATTTTAGAAATCTTTCAGAAACTTCTTTAAAACTGAAGCTGATATTGTAATTGGACATAAAATTTGAACAGCAAGTTACAAACAAAGTGAATGAACAAAACGGAAGGAATTGAAAAGATAATTGATTAATAAGCAGAAAGACCAATGATGTTGATTCCTTGAACAAGTCGATTCTTAACTGGAATTAGAGTTTGATTCCCATCCCGTCTCCGTCTTGCTCGAAGGTTCGATCTTGTCAAGACGAATCTGTCTGATTACTGACATAAATCAGGCAGATCCAGCTGCACTGCAAGGATGGTATTAACCATTACAGAAACATAAAAAAGGATATTGGTAATTACCCGTGCTCCAATATTCGGTAGTGTTCTAATAAGTTTGTTAAACACTTTGTGCAAAGAAACAAGATAATTTAGATATTTACACACAGTCCTCCAGATGTTTTTTGCTTCATTTGTGCCACGCCTTAACCAATTTCAGGCTCAGATGTTACAAATAACCACATTAGATAACTCTCACTTTATTTTAAATTCTTTAGGAATTGACATCTTTTCTTTTGTTAACCTTTACTTCTGATTGGACGCTACTGTCAAAAAAAATATAGATATAGAAGTTGGGAGCATCTGATTGGTTAATAGACTGTCAAGATGTTGTAAAATGATCCACTGGTCAAAATGGACTTCTAATAATACGACTACTTTTAATCAAGAAAATGTGACGGAAAATCACTTATTACAGATTTATTGCTATAAATCAATCAATCTTTATTTGTATAGCTCCAGTTCATAACAAGTGTTATCTCAAGACACTTTACTTAAGCCATACTCTTAATTTTATACATACAACTACATATAAATATATATATGTAAATCAACATACATACATCCAGAGATGTATGCATCCAGGCAGAGACAAAGACAAAAATCACATTTGTCTCTGCTGAATATAGACTCAATCAATCAATCTTTATTCATATAGCACCATTTTTGTCCTTGTTGAATATAAACAAAGACAAATCCACACATATAATGTTTCTGAAAAAGAAAACCTTCTGCACTTCATGGCTTGATTAGAAGTTTTCTTGATGGGATCCACTCGACCTGAATGACAGATCTGTTGAACAGTTTCAGGGTTAAAGGATGAGGCATTTTGGAGTCTGAAGGGTTAATGTAGACAGAGATTAAACATGCATGAAATAATCCTTTGACTGCTTAACATTGAACTTCTTGTTTTTGATCACGTCACATCTGCCTAACAGCCTTAATATCAGTGTATAGAGACTCTCAATCAGAAGCTAACATTTGAAGAACAGAGAGCAGGTGATGATCACAAAGAACTCAAAGTTCTTCACCGAGCTCCTTCAAAATGTAAATCTGAGCTCACAGACGTCAGCACATCGTTGTTTCTGTCTCCTGCTTACTTTGCTCTCACCATCTGGCTGCTTCTTCTATCTGCGTCTTCCTTTTATTGTTGAAAAAGTGCCACCTCACTTCATGGAAATCTGGTTTTCTGGCACTCATCACTTTTAGATGTTGTCTCAAGGTTGAATCCTCTAATTCTTGACCCTCAGCTTCAGTCTCTCAGTCTTTAAGGCCAATTGCTTTTCCTTTTTGGGGCTTTTTATGCCTCCCTTGTAGAGACTGGAGAGAGCAGAAAACTTAAAAACTTAAGAGACATGTGAGAAAGGAGCCAGACTTTAACCATCGCTGTGCAATTATAGCATGAAAAGAGCAAAAACCATGAAATATTTTAGTGCATATGCAGCCCAGTCTTACGAGTTTCATTACAATGATACATATTTACAATAACAGATCAATTATATTAATTATGAAGGTATCATGGTTTGAGTACAGCTTTTGTGAGACGGTAAATGTTTCTGTAAAGTTGAAGTGTGAACCATGAAGGTTTGTGAGCTGTATACCGACCAGAGTTAATTTTAACAGCTCTTTTTTATTTAGTTTTAGTCTTTTGCCTGAAATATCTTTTAGTTTCAGTCATTATATAGTCATCTAAATTGTTTTAATTTTAGTCTAGTTTTAGTTGATGAAATTCACAGGATTTTAATTGATAAAATCTACTGTAAATTTAGTCGACTAAAATATGAAGTGTAAAGGGTAAGGCATTTCTTATGTTTCCTTGAATTTCTGAAGTCATGTTTTACACTTGGAGGAAATGAAACATCTAATAACCCTTTATTGAATGCTAGTAAAGTCTGAATGTATAAATGAACAGAAACAAATTGAACTTTTGTGTGAAATGCAGTCACCTTTATTTAGGCTACCTGGCAGAGCATCTCAGTTACAATACCAGAACTGACAACAAACAGTGAACCTGCTCTACATGAATATATCAATTCATAAAGAGAGGAGCTCTGATTGGATCGCTCCACAACTTATCCCACCACCACCAAGCTAAGGCAGCTGTGATTGGATGTGCCTCTGAACTCATCCAACCTTTCCACACAACCAAAGTAGCTGTGATTGGATATATTCCTAACTTGTCTCTACTTTCTACATGACCAAATTAGGTCTGATTGGATTAAGTCTCTGTCAAACATTTGAGTCTAGTTTTTATTTGTTGATGAAAATGTCAGTTAATTTAGTTTTTGTCCATGTGTGCTTGTTTTATAATCAGGGGAAAAAGGTTGTTGACGAAAACTATGATGAAAATAATTAGTCAACAAAATGAACACTGATACTGACAACATTTTCTCTCCTCTGACCTCCAGTCCAGCAGCCAGACCCCAACCAACCCCGACCAGAGGGGGCGGAGATGATGCCGGTGCGGGGCGAGGCCCTGGGTGTGGTCACCAACTGGCCCCCGTCTCTGGAGGCGGCGCTCCAACGCTGGGGAACCATCTCCCCCAAAGCGCCCTGCCTCACCAGCCTGGATACAGCGGGGAAGCCCCTCTACGTGCTCACATACGGTAACCAGACGCTCGTATATTTCAATAAGACTTTGCTTAACTGGATGTTTAGGTCGTAAAAGGAGGTGAAATCAAGTTTATTCATGGCTGTTGTTGCTCTGATTGTTTCTTACTGGAAAAATAAAAAAGTGAATCAGTCTGAAACTAAACCTGTAGAGGCTCTGCCTTACTTTACAGAGATACAAGCACATGGCTGCACTGCTAAGACCTTCAGTCTCACGTGAATTAGAGCAAAGTTTTGGAAATAAAGCTGTTTTATTTAAGTCTTTGTCGGTCCTCAGTCCTCCAGGTCATGGTTATACAAGGATTCTTCCCCAGAAGCTTGACACTGACTTTAAATGTCAATAAACCTACAAATATAAAGTATACATTTTTAGAGTGTGTATAGGTGCAATATGGACAGTAGATATTGATATTGTTGAACTGAACAGGACCTGACTATCTGACCTCATGCCTCTGTTTGGACTGGATATGTTGTGTGTCTGTTGTATAACGTTATGATTGTTTTTTATTGTTTGTATTGTGAGTTTTTACTGTCTTATTTGAGTGTTTCATGATCAATCCGGGGTTCCCACACACCCTGGAAAACCTGGAAAAGGGTTGACCAATTTTCCAGTCTTGGAAAACACATGGAAAATGAGGAAAAAAGTAAATTATCCTGGAAAATGATTTATCTTCCTTCTACCTTGTTAGTGAACAACAATCAAACATAGGAAATGAAGTAAAACTGTACTTGGTAACTAATGCACACTTAGCCATAAAATATGAGTCAGGGTTGCATGTGTGAAAAGAACTCAATCGGTTTCTTCAGTTTTAAAAGGTGAATGGACTCAGAGAGGGATTATAAAGCCCAGGTTGACCATTGGTGGCATGGATCTGGTCTGAAGACTTGATTGAAGACACCTTGACAGTCTCTATGTCTTTGTTGTCACATGATGTTGAGTGGTTGTGTTTAGATTTAGAGAGTCCAGAACTGTTTTGAAGATGTGGTCTACTTTTGATTTTTTATTTTTTAATCTTATTTTTTGGGCATTTTGTGCCTTTAATGAAAGGAGAGAGAGAGAGACAGGGGATAGGCTCGTGAAAGGGGGCGAGCGAGAGTAGGAGGTAGATGCTCTGCAAGCTGGCCACAGGCTGGACTCGAACCCAGGCCAGCAAAAGCATGTATACGGGTCTTGCCTGGTTGCTTACCACTCCACCATGCCATCACCCGTACTTTTGATTTTTGTGGCCGACAGACTCCAGAACTCTTCGACTGTCAGGTCGGGCAATAATCAGAATCAGAATTGGTATTTATTGCCAAGTACATTCACACATACAAGGAAGTTGACTTTCAACAATCAACATATAGTTAGAATGAGAATAAAAATAAGGGTCAGGAGGAATAAAATAAAGTATAAAACAGGCCAAATAGTGCAACATTGACTTGGTATATATATCAAAAATATACAAAAGGATCAAAAAGAAGGAAAACACAACCCAACAATCTAGTGCAGTGAAGGAGCTGTTGTCACTTAAGCTGTTAATTGTGGGTAGAAGAAACCTCAGACAGTTTTATGTATCAAAATTATTCATGTTTTAAATGTTTATTTCAGTGTCAAGGGATGCACGAATTCCCCTCATTAGGCTCAAAATTGTTCATCATTGTTACGACAGTCCGTGCATCACTATGCAGCAGATCTGTGAAAACAGGCTCCAACAATAACAGAAAGAAATCCAGAAAGGAGCAAGTGTTAATCTACACTACATTTACTAGTTTGTGAAATTACTCATTACATAATGACTAAGATGTATGATTATGAATAAAGTGTATTTCTGTCTCTACTTAAAGAATAAAACTCCTCTCAGTTGGTGCTCAGGTGTGCAGGGAGAATCACATCATGCAAACGAAGAGCTTAGCTCCTGCAAAGTCATCGGAGAATTAAACATTTTTATTCTGTTTTTATATATAATAGTGTTTCATGTTTCTGAGCGCCTGTCCACCTGAAGTGCATTAGGCACCCCCCCCCCCCTTTAAAGTCTAATCCACGTAAACAGGGCTGATCCTCCAGGTGCTGCTCCAGACTGCTCAAAAGTCTTAACCGTCACTTTAGACCGTTTTCCCCTCGTCGACCATGTTCCTAAAATAGAAGTGAGAGCACACATACTCACACGTTTGTGTCCTGTGTCCTTCTCCCTGCAGGGAAGCTGTGGTCTCGCAGCATCAAGCTTGCCTACAACATCCTCCACAAGCTGGGCAGCAAGCAGGAGCCGATGGTGCGGCCGGGTGATCGGGTGAGTCATGCCGCATCCTTCAGATCAACCTTGGTTTTTACTTTATGGCTTTTATGTGTTTATACCATTGTTTTATCCCAGCAGGAGCGGGAATTATGGGGTAGCTCACAAAATATGAAACGGTATGGCAGGATATGGTTTACTCATGATGCCAGTATCACTGCACCACAGCTTTGTGGCCATCGATAGACTGAAAGAAAATCCTCATATCGGTCAAAATAATGATTTAAAATGCACTTTAGAGCAGAGGTCCCCAACCACAAGGTCCGAGGTCCCCAACCAGCGGGCCACGAACCAGCACTGGGCTGTAGATTATTTGGTTCCAGGCCGTAGAGAAACAAAAATTAGTAATGCGATTACTGTTCGTTTTGAGTCGCACTTTTGAACTGAATTTTATTGCAAACATGTACACAGAAAATAAAATGAGAGAAATACCATTCACATACAAAGAGAAAAAAAAGAAATAAAGTATTTATACATGTTCGAAAAGGAGTAGGAAGAAGTAAATACTTTTTGAATTCCTACCCCTTAGTACTGTTTCTCATGGGTTGTATAAAAATATATTCTGCTTTAACATCAATGCAAATATATTATACAGATGTACACTACAGAACATATAATCCATATGTTTATACACATATACACTAAAATATATATATATATTTATATCTATACATATAACATATAAGTATCAATATAGACATAATATAAACATACTACATAAACATCTATATAAACATAATTTGTACCTACGCCCACATACACATACATACTTACATGTATATACATATTATCTAAATATCCATATAGATATGATATCTTCATCTAATATCTATACACTATATAACAGATACTCATCATTTTCAACATATTAATTTTTTATAATTCATTTATTTGTTTCCCCATCAGGCTCATAGGTAACGCACTTCCTCTTCCTTATACTTGTTTACTGTTGAATACCAGAGATTGAAGGATGTTTTATTTTGAAAGGATCACCTGATCCTCACCTCTCTGCCTGTGTAGTTTGACTGCACAGACTTTACACTCAGGCTCTCTGATCTGTCACCGCTGATGAATGAAAAAGTACGACATGAGGTGATGTTGAGGTGAAACCGTGTGCTTTGCACCGTCCCACCTGAGCATGGACGTAGTTGTTTGGCGGTTTGGGTGAAACTTGAGGACAATTGAGGCGACACGAACAACCTCCTGATGTGGGAGGATTTAATCCAGTGGCAAGAACTAATATATAGGGATGCACGATATTGGATTTTTGCTGATATCTGATATGCCAATATTTTCTTATTGCTGATACCGACGTTTCTGATCAAGAGCTCAAGCTCTGTACCTAACAAAAATGGACTTGTTTCTTTCAGTGTTACAGTATATTTTTGTGAGGAACAAATGTAAAACAAGAAAAACAGCTTTTAACTCTTGCAAAAGTGAAACCCTTGATTTTTAGATGTACCCACGCAATAATGAGACGGTGCATCAATACTTTACATACGTGTATTTTGCAGATATTTCAGCCGATATATGGACTATATGTGTGGACGATATATCTGTTGTAAATATCTGCAAACATTTCAATACCTACTGACGTATATGAACTGAGATGACGTTGGTTTGGATATTTTTATGTAGCTTCAAGCAGAAGTATTGTAAAGATGCTTCTCTAAATGTCAAACCATATCTTAAACCAAGGATGAAATAATCCCACAGCTTCCTTTTATCAACATTTTGGATTCTCTTCACTGGTTATTTGCAGCAGTTTACTAAGAGACAGGAGTGTTTGTGACTCATCCAGCAAATGAAAGAAACACCAGCTGTATTTAACATCCAGATAAACACCATGGTAACCTAAAAACCCATCATTCCTGTGGCTCAGAGACTGCAAAGATTTTTCTTGTACACTGATTCTCATACCCTCATCTCTCACCCTCCTTCAGGTGGCGTTGGTGTTTCCAAACAATGACCCTGTGGCCTTCATGGTGGCTTTCTACGGCTGTCTGCTGGCCGAGGTGGTTCCTGTTCCCATAGAGGTCCCTCTAAGTCGTAAGGTACTTCTCAAACCCACCTACCCGCTCGTATCATTTTAAAACACCGTCTGTGTGCCTTATCTGTGTCCCATGCCGCTGCTGCTGTCCGGTCCTCGTCCTCCAGTTTTCAGTCTGACACAGGATTATTTCTCTGTGGAAGGTCAGATCGTTTCATTTTGAAAGCGCTGCAGTGTTCGGTTAATCCTCTCTGACACAATCTGAGTATCGCTGAGGAGAGACAGAAGCTCCAGGCTCATGCCGAGGTTGATTCCACATTTCCTCTCTGTCTACATGATGCTGCAAATTGGGAAAAAAGTTTTTTTTTGTCAGAATCAGACATACTTTATGTATCCCCAAGGGGAAATTCGATTGTTTAAGTTGCTCTTATACACCGTTTAGCAGTTGGAATATCACATAAATACGTTAAAATAGATAAGAGCATAAAAAATTAAGTAAGCAGGTTGCAACATGCAGAATCTTCAAGTTAAATCAACTTCCTTATGAAGGAAAAACTAAATAAAATAAGTAAAGTGAGACTATGAACAAGGCCAAGGAATTAACTGTTGTTTATTGTTGTAAAACAAAGTGGCCAAATCCCAGTATCGCCCCTTTCACCTCAAGGTCTACCTGGAAGTGTGGGCTTGCTGAAGGTGCACTAAGGCGTCATCAGTATATGTCATTTATAACATCACTCCTGTGAGGATTTAGGAAACAAAATATGGAGCTCGCTGTTGTTCAGTGTTGCAGCTGGAGTTTGGAGGACTGCAGAGTCGATGGACACAGGGGTAAAAGTGCAGATATTGGACCTTGGAAGATTTTTTTGTTTTTTTCAAGAGTGACACTCCATCAAATATATGATGTTGTTGTTGTCTAGCTGTTCAGCCCCCGCCACCAGCAATCAGGCATACAGGAGTAATGAATCCAAATGTTATGAGTCAGTTCACACATAGCAACAAGAAACAACACACAATAATAAAAACAGAGGCATAACAGGATATCAAGACTCCTCCTTAAAACCACAACACAGATAAAAACAATGATCAGGAGCAGGGGTGGACAGTAAAGAAGTAGATTTACTTGAGTACATTTTTGTTACTCTTTGCTTATAAGTGTTAGGGATGCATGATTTTGGATTTTTGCCGGAAAAGAAAAAACAGCATTTAACTCTTGCAGAAATGAAACCCTGTAAAAACACAATATTGTACATTTGCTTAATTTGCCAATATTCAGCCAATATATGGTTGATACGTGTGGCTCATATATTGGCTGTAAATATCTGCAAAAATTTCAATATCAGCCGATATGATACTTAACTTTTTAGGCTGATATCGGCCGTTATCGATATCGAACCGATAATATTGTGCATCCTAATAAGTATAGCTTTGACGTCAGCAGGTTAGATTTCTTTTCTCTTCTAAAATGTGATCTGCGTGTGATTTGTTCAAGTGGTGATGCTGTAACTGTACCTCAGATCAGGCAGGTAAACTCTGAGCTAACGTTGCTCAAATAACGGTTCGTCTTGGCTGTAATGATGGCTACGGCAGATACAGACGATGATTCCACACCAGAGCACCCATGGCCATATCTGAAGTCCGATTGTGTTTCAGTTGGCATTTCTACAGGCTTCATTGCATATTTTACAAGCTATTTATTCTACAGGTTCTATCAGCAGGTCGATGTGTTCAGTAAGTTGTTTCAGTCATTAGGTTCTGTACATTTATTGTGGCAACAATACAATAACGCGTTGGCATTAAAACGAAAATGCAGTTTTAATACCTGAGTATTTTCAAAAGCAGGTACTCCAGTACTTTACTTGAAGTAAAAAATTGACTGAACAACTTTCACTTGTATTGGAGTAATATTTGACCAGGAGTATCTAGAGTTTACTCATGTAATGGAGTTGAGTACGTTGTCCACCACTGTATGTGATGCTGGATGACACCACTAGAGGGCGCAAAAGACCTCAGGCTGTATGTACTTATAGCTTCTGTCAGGAGTAAACTGCAAACATGGCAGTCATTTTGAGAGTAAAAGTAACTAAATTAACATTATGCTTAAGCTGATGAGTCGTGATCAGACTTCACTGTCAGCATCGTCTGGACTCTGTTTCTGTGATATTTTTCTCTGTGCACCATCAGGACTGTCTCGGTGTATGGGTATAATGAGTTACCGTGTTAATTGAGGACTTGCAGCCTACTGTGCTGATGGATCATGGTCAAAGCTCAGGAAAAAGCAGAGGGTGAACTTTCAGTGCTTCACTTTTATTAATCAGTGTATCAAAGATCGTTAGTTTATGTGAGAAAATACAGCCATAGAAACCAAGCTAACACAAACAAAGGCAACTGGCATCAACTCCCAGTCACCATTCTACACGGTCACCAGCTGAATTCTTCCACCAAACTTATCTCCTTGTGTCCAGACTTTTGCAGGAGGATTTATCCTCATCAGCTGGATGATCAGTCATGTTTGTGTCTCATTATTCAGAGGTTGATGATGTCAGTTTGTCTGTTCTTGATGTTTCTGCTGCTGTGGTCAGTCTGTCCCCTCTCTGCATCCACACTGATCCTGCTGGTGACGTGTGGACTGCAGCTCCATGCCGCCCAGCGCTGTGTACTCCATGATTAGCGTGCAGACCTCAACAGTTGATCAACATGCTGCTGGTGGAGGGAAACAGAGCCCATCTGTGGCATGAGTCAGCCGTAGACTCTCAATGAACCCTGAACTGTCCCCTAAACATCTGATTGAGTTCCTCATCAGATCAGTGAGGACAGCTACGAGGCTTTAAAAGCTTTAAGATCACCGCTCGTGCACCGAAAGGTGGCTGTTTACGCCCGGTGTGCACTTGTTGCCCTGTTTGTGGAGAAGCCTTAAAGCAGGCTAACGCTTTTAACAGACTTAGTGACGTTTGTGTTACGTTGACTTAATTATTTATGACACTTTTAGTTCATTTAATGGCTCCAAAATGCAGCTCAGTCATACATTTTGGCTAAAAGATTAGATTAGATTAGATTAGATCAGGTAGAATTTAATTAATCTCTTAGGAAGACTCCCTCAGGGAAATTAAAATTCCAGCAGCATAGCAAGCACACAGGGTAAAAAAAAAACACACAGGTATCAGAAAAGTAAAAAAGTAAGAACAATTTGCAAATATAGATAAATATAAAGATAAATAAAAGAGCTCAAACCTCCACCAAGGTAGCTCACATATTACCGTTACATCTATAAGCAATAGTTCATGATAAAGTTACCACCATAATATGATTCAAGACCCTGAAAACACACACCTAGCACTCAGAATCTTGTTGATATTATTATTAGTTAGACAGTTATTGAGCAAAAACGATCATTCACTAATGGCGGTTATCTGGATCACCAGCAAAATCTAATCATTTTTAAGTTGGACCATTACCAACATCTCTTGATAATTTCAGTAAAATCCGTCCTATAGTTTTTGTGTAATCTTGCTAACAGATTAATAAACTGTTAAATGATAACTATAAATGCAAATTGCCTGCAAATTTGTTAAACATTCTGTGTAAAATAGTTGACACAACAGATCCTGGGTCAGTCAGGAGCGCTGCAAAAAACTGCAGCTTTAGCCATCACATGATTGTGTTGTCTGAAATTGCGATTTCGATCCGAAACAATAAATGTAATGATGATGATTATGATAAAGCACTCACTCCTTTTTCAAACACTGTAATCAAAGTGTAGACAGTAAAACTCATTTTCAATTTCACATTTGAGGATGTGAGCAACTTCAAAGAAAATAAAACTGTATTCAGAAACGTGCACTTTTTATCTGACGTTTTGTGTTCATTCATATGATAGTCTTCTTCTGTCAGCTTTATTGATGATGGACCTGCCTATAGGGCGCACTACTGCCACCAATGGTTGAGCATGGAATTACATTCACCTATAATCTGATTATCAAAATGACAGATGAGTGACAGGACAGGGGCACTTCAGGGGGCCAGTTAGGCTTCAGATGGGGCCAACTCCCCTGTGGCCCCGCCCCTAAAACCGCCTCTGATTATAGTCTATATTCACAGGATTTTGACTTCACATCAGTCACATGTCTCCAGCAGGTCTGAAGCTTGTGTTGGAGTTGTGATTGGCTGGTTTCTTAAGCTCCAGAAAAACTATCGGTCTGGAGCTCTGAGTGATTTTACATCTCCTGTCTCGCTTGTTTGCTCACATCTAGAATTTCAGAAAATAACACGTCTGAGCAGAGAGCAGAAAAACAAGTCAGAGACCCAACAAGTCTGACAACCCAAAAAACAAGCCCTCCCGCTGCCCCGCCGTCACACACACCAGCACACACTCCTGTCATCTCTGCGGTCACACCCTGCATCTGTGAGTCATCACCTCCTCTAACCTGACACCAGCTCCGGCTCTGTCACAGCGCCTCTGAATTCTGCTTTTATATTTCATTCTGCTGCCGGCTGTATCGCCTCACAGCCTCGGTTCAGTCTGGAGTCCGTGTATGACGCCGACGCCGCTCGTCCTTGCAGCGCTCCGAGTCCAGGGTCGGCATGGTTACGCTGCGATTACTGCTGCAGCAGAAAATGTCTTTGGCTGCACGTTGGTCAGCCCGACACTTCTGCTGCAGGATTTTCCATAAAGTGTCTCTCAGAGCTGCAGAATCGGAGCAGCAGCTTTGCAGCAAACATCACCTCTGAATTATACTCACACCTGAGCTGTTTGTGCTTATTTATTTATTTATTTGTTTATTTGTATCAGACCAACATGAAGACAAACACCTACAAAACTTGAAATGACAAAAAGGCAAAATGAGTTTGAATCAATAAAACAAATGATTAAAAGTGAAGCCTAGTGACTTGTCATTTTTGCTCTCCAAAGTAAAAGCTTAATTTGACATTTCCAGGAAGAGACTCCCCTCGTTCATGTTTTATTCTTTTATTTCTAGGGTCAGTTAAATGACTCAGTTAATACAAATTTAGCTTTCCTGTTATTTTTCCTGATTTTTTTAATATCCTTATCTACTGTTGACATTTCACCCTTTCCTCTACATCATATTTAATTTATGAAGCAGAGGAAATTAAAATAAATCCTTTATTGACCTTATTACATTAAAGTTTACAAAGAGAGACAGTGTTGCCTCACACACAGAAGGTTGTTAGTCAGTCGGGGTCTAACTGTGTGGTGTTTGCACATTCTTCCTGTGCATGCATGCTTTTATTCCCCTGGTATCCTGGTTTCCTCCCACAGACCAAAAACATGCTCATTAGGTTAACTGTTGTTGTGAGTGTATGGTGATTGCTTGTCTATCTCTACATATCAGTCCTGTGATTGGCTTGTGACTGTTTCAGGGTGTACCTGGCCTCTCGCCTGCTGGGAAAAGGGATAAGTGATAAAGATGATGGACAAAGTTGTTTGAGGCAGGAGATGCAGAGACTTGAGCTTCTTAACAAACACCTACAAACGTGCCCACCTGTCAGTTAATCCAGACCTTAATCCCTATATTTGCAAATTTATTCAATCAATCAATCAAACTTTATTTATAAAGCACTTTTCATACAAAAAATGTAGCACAAAGTGCTTTACAAACAGACAGATGAATTAAAATAAGATAAAAGGATGTATGACCCAAACCCACTCCACCAACCCTCGAACCCACCAACCTCACAAATCCATACGCAGTATCAGTAAAACACATCATAAATGAAAGACAGTAGTAGAACAGAAACATTTATGTACCGAGTACACACCGAGGACACTCCATCTTAAAGCTTTAAAATGAGTAAACACTGGAGGTTAGGTTAAAGTGTAAAATTAAATAATATAAAATAAATTAATAATAATAACACAATGAAATAAAGTAAAATATAAAATAATAAAAGGGTGCTGTAATAAGAATAAAAAACTTAAAGGTAATTCAGGTAAAAGCCAGACTTGTATCTCTAAATATCGTTTTGGAAACAATGGCAAAGGTAATATATTTGTGCTTTGAAAACAGGTAAACATTAATTCTTTTCCTGCATTAAAAAGAAGCTTAAATTGGCTTGCAGTTACTTGTCATGCCTATTAAGTGGTGAATTTTTAATTGCTTTTGAATTAAAATATATAAATGTTGGTGTAATCCTTTTTTGAAGCTTTAAATTTGCTATATTTTGTTTATGTATTTTTTTTCTCATTGAGAGTGCCCTACAATATGCAACAGTGTGGCCCTCAGGCACTGAAAATAAAACGTATGTAGCTCTCTTGGTGATCAAAGTTGCCCACCCCTGATCTAGAGCCATGTTTGTCTTCTGTAGCAGTCTGTAAACATGTTTGCTTCTAGTCTAAAGTTTGATATTTTAGTGTAGGGCTGAATGGGAATGGACTCACTTTTAAAGACAGCCCCTAGTGGATGGTTGATGAACTGCAGCTTCTTCTTCATTTAGCTTAATGGCATTATCTGCTGGTCATCGTTAAATTCTCTGAGCTCTGAGGTAACTGCTCTCTCCCCTCTCCCCTTTTCTTTCCATCCAATAGGATGCAGGCAGCCAGCAGATCGGCTTCTTATTGGGCAGCTGTGGCGTTACCGTGGCGCTGACCAGTGATGCCTGCCATAAGGGTCTACCCAAGAGCGCAACAGGAGAGATCCCGCAGTTCAAAGGTGAGAGTGAAAATCATCCATCATGGCTGTGGGAGCTTGATGATGGCTGCGGGGGAGGGGAGGCGCGTCTCAGAGATAATAAAGAAAATGTGGCAGAAATTAAAGTTTTTTAAGGCGTCACAGTTTTTAAAAACACCCCCAACCCATTATCAGGAGCTGCTTTATTTTTGTTTTCAGTTTAGTTTATACTGATTCCACCTTAAAAGACCATCAACATACAGTATTATTAATATTTTATTAACTCTGGGTGGTCTAGGTGGTCTTGGTCTCGACAGAAACTGTTTCCAGGAGTGACACCAATAATAACATAGTTCAAAAGAACGCCTCGAGGAAAAAGTGCAAACGTGATTATTTTTTGAGTTTGTTTGCAAATTTAATTATTGTTTTGTTTAATTTATTTTGTCTTCCTGGTCAAAAACCAATAATACATCTTTTTTTAAGGGTATCTTTATTGAACATTTTGCAAAGCGTTTATTAGAGACAGACATAAAAAGAAACAAAATAGGGTACAGATTTCTTATTAGGTATCAGATCAGTCATTACAGAATATATATATAAATATATATATATACATATATAAATACATATATATGACAGCACTGTGATCAGCAAAACATAAATAGAAAATTTATCACAGTGAGCGAGCAATGAGTACAAGATAATACGTCAATCTGACATCATTATGACACACATGTTCTGATAGCTGGGGTTGTCTTGACAAAAAATTTCTTTAACATGATTGTAAACTTAAAATGGTTGGAATTTTACTAGGGATGCATGATATCTGATATTATATATCTGACATACTGTATATATATTTATTTATTTATTTATAAGAAATATTGTTAATGTTGATTATGTAACTTCCTTGGTCTTGTTCACGGTCTCACTTTACTTATTTTATTTATTTTTTTCCTTCATAAGGAAGTAGATATAGCTTAAAGATTCTGCATGTTGCAACCTGCTTCCATAATTTTTACTTATTTTTTATGCTCATCTATTTTAATGTCTAATATCTTATTTTAATGTGTTTTTTGATATTCCTGCTGCTATACTATGTATAAGAGCAACTGAAACAGCAGAATTACCCCTTGGGGATTAATAAAGTATTTGTGATTCTAATTCTTATCACAAACCAAAATTATACAGGATGATGGCTGAAACTGATTTTTAAGGATTTTCCAGATTCGTGATGCATTTAACTGGAAAAGTGAAGTAAGCCATGATACATGGTGCAAAGTGATCTACAATAACCAGGAGATTCTCTCGAGAGCTTTAATGGGATAAAAAGTCACTATCTACAAATGCGTGTCTTCCACTTCAATAAAAATGATTTTAAATAGAAGGGACTCACATTTGTACTCATGTGAAGTACTTATTGTGCAGCGATATGTTGGAGATTTAACAGGAATAAGAACCTAAAGACTGTAGTTTAATCATGTAAAAGGTGAAAATAGCTGTTTTTATTAACCAGTGGAATTATCCACATAAACAAACTCTCCCTCTCCATCTGCGTGTTTGCAGGGTGGCCGAAGCTGTTGTGGTTTGTCACCGAGTCAAAGCACCTCTCCAAACCCCCCAGAGACTGGTTCCCTCACATCAAGGATGCAAACAACGACACTGCTTACATAGAGGTGAGCTAACAGCCACACAGAGGAAACATGGTGTCTCCATTCAGGACGCTTCAACACAAGCTGGGACGCCGTCTGAGGACCACATTCCTCTGGTCTCCATGTCGACCGCTGAGCTGAAGCTCCAGCTGTTCGTGGCCTTAATGACTGATGGAGCTTCATT
Source organism: Cetoscarus ocellatus (assembly GCA_037902135.1). Taxonomy (NCBI): domain Eukaryota; kingdom Metazoa; phylum Chordata; class Actinopteri; order Labriformes; family Labridae; genus Cetoscarus; species Cetoscarus ocellatus. The sequence goes on from JBAMNC010001513.1 coordinate 212,368, forward strand.
ATGGAAAAGTGAATTATGATCTCGTGTTGTTGACATAAATCAGAGTTTCTTCATGGTTCTGTTGGATTATTTTGTGAAATGAAGTTTTTCAGTACTGCCATTAGTTCACTTTATTTATGTAATTTAATTTATTACCTAAATCAGATTTACCACATCGGCTATTATTACTTTTCACTAAATCTCAGAGTATCTCACAATAAATGATCAAAGTAAATAAAAAAAATTGATAGATATAAGTTTGTTTTGAAAATGTCAAACATTCTTAAATTCACCCTCACAATCTTAATTTTTTATCCTGTTTTATATGTCTTTGAAATCTAATGCTTTATTGAAGTGATTTTTAAAACAATATTAGCATTTTTTTAGTTGAACCTCAAAAATAAGAGCATCAGTTGTCTTAATGTGTCGTATTTATATGTGAATCAAATATTTTATTTATTTTGGATCATGTTTGAGACAAAAACAAACACTGAAGGAGAAAAAATGATGGATAATCAGATTCTCAACATAATCAGTTGATTCAAAAAGTAGTAAGAACTTAAATTATCCAATCCACTTTATTTTATACTGCAGTGAGGTCTGACAAAGTGCTGCACAGTGACTTCCAAGCAAGAAAAGAATAAAATTAAAATGCCATAATAAAAAACTAAGAATTAAGACCAAAAAATAAAGTACTATAAAAACATAAAAACTCATTAAATACACATAAAACACAAGGCAGATGGTAAAAATTAAAAATTCGACTAAACAATAAATGATAGAATTCTTCCTGTGATGAACAAGAAGCAAAAACAAGACCATAACTGCTTCTTAAAAGTTAGAAATCTACCAGTGGGGCTGGGATTTTTAATTTGAGAGTCTTTTGATGGATTTTAATAAATAATTTAGATAATGTGCATCATTACTTTCAACAAGGAAGTTTGCTTGCTGCGTTAAATCAATGTAGTGAGACATTTTAGTGAAGCTCCTCCGTCTCCTCTGACGATGTCCTGTCGTCTGTGTCTCAGTATAAAACGTGTAAAGACGGCAGCGTGCTGGGAGTCACCGTGACGAGGATCGCTCTGCTCACGCACTGCCAGGCTCTCACGCAGTCCTGCAGCTACACCGAGGGTACGAAAGCACCTACACGCCGTTACATACACGCTGTAATAAATAAACAGTCTAACAGCTCTCTCGTTATTCCTCTCTCCAGCGGAGACCATCGTGAATGTTCTGGACTTCAAGAAGGACGTGGGTCTGTGGCATGGCATCCTGACGGTAAGACTTCAGTGTTTCGATGTTTCTAGACAACATCAGCAGCTGTTTCTATGGCTGCATGTGGCTCTCTTTAGTTTATGTGGGTTAAGCCTTCATCTTGTTCTCGAGCTGATTTTGATTCAGACGTGTTGAAGTAGTCACACATCGTCAGTGTATATGGTGTCCTCGTTCATGTTTTCTTCCATTTTTTTGGTTGCTTTTTGTGAATTTTGTTGCACGTGTTCATTGTCTGGCGTCCACTGCATTGGCTGATCAGCTGTTTTTAAAAACCTTTCATTGTTAACTGGATATTTTGGATAAATGTTGCATATCTGAAAACAATAAAGAGTCAGAAGTTATTTAATCACACCCTCTCTCCATGAATTACTAACCGATTATTTAGCTTCTTGATCGATATAAATATAAATGTGTTATTAGTTTTATAATCTACTTTTATCTAAGTCTGAAAAAACAAGACTTTATCATTTAATGAAAAAAACAAACATACTTGTTCTATCAAAGTTAACAAATTGACTAGACATTAATGTATAAATACATGCACCCTGGAAAAATATGCATTTACATACAAACACTCATGTCTACACACATATATACATACATATATATATTGTCATACATTATATGTCTTCAAAAATCTGTACTTCAGCGTGACAGCATTTACAAGGATTATTTTATTAGTTCAACAGTCAGCAGGATTTGGGTGCCGGTTTGGTGGAGTGGTAAGCAAACAGGCACGACCCATATATCTGCTTCCAGTGGCCCGGGTTCGAGTCCAGCCTGTGGCCAGCTTGCAGAGCATCCTCCCCTCTAAAGAGTAAAAAAAGTCAGCAACATTGACGAGTAAAGATGAAATAACAACATAATCAGGGACAGCCTGGAGGCTTCAGGGTTCCCTTCAGTGGTGGTTTTACAGATATAGTTTATAGTAAAACAGTTTCTGATGTTCTGACTGAGCTGAGCTGAGCTGAGGTGTTTTCATGTCTGAAGGGCCTCCATAGAAGAACAGCTGATAATCGCAGGTTTACAGGATGATGGTTAAAGTCTCGTCTGTGTCTTTGTGCAGAGCGTGATGAACATGATGCACGTGATCAGCGTCCCGTACTCTCTGATGAAGGTGAACCCTCTGTCCTGGATCCAGAAGGTGTGCCAGTACAAAGGTCAGTCCTTCACTCCACCTGCCTCTCCGCTCTCCATCCAGCTGTCCGTCAGACTGAATAATGCTAACGTCTCCATCTCTGTCCCTGCAGCTAAGGTGGCGTGCGTCAAGTCCAGAGACATGCACTGGGCTCTGGTGGCCCACAAAGACCAGAAGGACATCAACCTGAGCTCGCTGCGCATGCTGCTGGTGGCCGACGGATCAAACCCCTGTAAGGTCACGGCGAGCCTCACAGCCGAGCGTTTTCCCTCTTAACAGCGGAGTTTAGAGAGGTGTTTCTGAGAGGAGTGTCGGAGGAAAAGACCCACTCTCCAGGGACACCCTAACTGGGTCACTTTACAGGAATAGAGCAGAATGTGTCCACAGACTAACGTTTGGTACAATAAGTGATTTTCAGCCTGATTGGAGAGGAAAAGACAACAATATAACACGTAGAAACCTCAGTGTTATTTTATTTTATTGAATTCATAAGCTAATCTAAATAAGGTAATCATAAAAGAAAACTATAAAAGTTATATTGTATTTTATTAAATATACAAGCTAACCTAAATAAGGTCGTCAAAATGTAAACTATAAAAGATCATTATTATTTTAATAACCCCTGAAAGCCTGTTGTATCATATTTGATGCAGACTTTTTTATACCTCTACCTAATCAATATGATCTACAAATTACTGAAAACACATCTGAATACAATCAGATAAATGCTAAAAAATGTCCTCAAGTGGATTATCAGTTGCCAGAAACACTAAATGTATCTAATGAGATACAAAAAATATAGATGTTAAATTTTATGGAAATTTTGTGAAATAAACATTTAAGCTCCAAAATTTTGACCTAAATAAGGTCATCAAAATATAAACTATAAAAGATTATTTTTCATAAGTATATAGGCTAAAGGAAATAAGGTTGTCAAAATATAAACTGTAAAAGATTCTAATATTTTATTAAATGTATTGTCAAAACATGAACTATAAAAGATTATTTTATTTTATCAAACATATAAGTTAACCTTAATAAGACTGTCAAAACATAAACTATTAAAGATTATTTTACTTTATTAAATATGTAAGCTTATCTAAATAAGGTTGTCAAAATGTGAACTTTAAAAGATTATTTATTTTATTAAATGTAGTAGCTAACCTAAATAAAGTTGTCGAAACATTAAGTATAAAACATTATTTTATCTTATTAAATATATAACTAACTTAAATTAACGTTATCAAAACATAAACTGTAAAGCATTATTTTATTAAATATATAAGCTAACCTAAATAAGGTTGTGGAAATGTAAACTGTCAGCCCTGTTATTGGCTGCCCCTCCCTGCGTCTGGCCCAATCACAGCTGAGACCGGCTTTAGCCCGGTAGTCTCCACCTGAGGTAAGCAGCAGATAGGCGTATAGACGATGATGAATTGATCCATCTCTCCCATCAGAAACAGTCCAAACTGGGCCGTAAACATTCACAGAGCCTCTGAAATGATGAATTATTACATAACTGGTATGAAGCAGCCCATCATGGCTCATCAGTGGTTTTGAAGAGCTGTGTCCCAGCTCTAAACTACTCACCGACTGTAAGCAGCTTTTGAAATGTGAGCACGCTCAGCCGCGCCGAGTTCACTCCACTGATGGAGGCTGATGCAGATGAAAAGGCCTCCTGAAGAGGACCCTCCAGCTGAGATTATTCTGGAGTGTTTTAAAGTACACAAACCAAATGAAGAGCAGCTGAGAGGGAAAATAATTCAATTAACCTGCACGGCCGATACGTAGCTTCAGTTGATTTCAGATTGCTGTGCATTTATTGGACCAGATGTGTTGGTTACTGATCAAAATGAAGTTTGAAACACAAACTTTAATATTATCCATGAATTATGCTTCACTGATGTGAAGACCTGATTCTTAAAGGGCTGCAGGGCTCTAAATCAGTCAAAAAGAAGCTCTGACACTCAGAAAACAGGCAGAGAAGGTAAAGCAGTGGAGTTCATGTTCATATCAGCTGTAAATATAAATGAGACATGATGAAGTCATTCTTCACTTCAGTGCACAGACGTCTACATTCACCAGTTTAGAGGCTCTGCTCCTGTGACCTGACAAAACCAGACGGACTGTTCAGTATATCTCACTGGTCCATCAGGAAAGAGCTCATAGAAAGAGTTTGAGGAGGGCGGAGCCTTCCACAGGCATATCCGGCAGGTGATTGGACGATCGTTCTGTCAATCACATTTAGAACAGACCAGTCAGATAATATAGTGGGCGGGAGTTACTGCACTACAGAACGTGAGCCACTTCGTAAAACAAACTGGTCAAAACATGTCAGAAGTGGAGCTAAAATGTTCTAACTATAGAGAACTCTGTGCTGACTGGATCCACATTGATGTTTCTTCCCATTTTTTACATTTTTAATATGTTATTGAATGAATTGAATCATATATTTAAGCTCTGTTTGTGTTAACACTCTTACTAAACAATCTTTAATCATTCATCTCAATCTATTTTTATTCTATTATTACTTGAGTGTTTTCTCATTTTGAACATTTGATGGCTTTTCCACAGTTTGTTGCTCACACACGGTTCTGATAATCAAGGTCTTTGATTGTTTATTATTTTTTATTATTTATTTATTTTTATGTTGTATTTTCTTTGCTTAATTTGGATTTGTTTGTTCTTTTTATTGTTACGAGGGATGATTGATAAGTTGTGAGCCTCATATTTAAGGGTTTGACTTTTGGCAGACATATTGCATTATTTTTCAACATAATCCCCTTCAGTATCTCTACACTTTTGCCAGCGATGTTTGAGGGCCACTTTTAAAGAAGTCCTTTTCTTGACCGTTCAGAAAGTCCTCCACTGCATGTATGGCATCATCATCTGACCTAAAGTAGGTACCGGAAATGGCCTTTTTCAATTTTGGGAATAGATGAAAGTCTGATGGAGCGAGATCAGGCGAATAAGGCGGATGCTCAATCAATTCAAAGACACAATCTTTAACGGCAGCCATGGCAATGACAGACTTGTGAACAGGGACATTTTGTCCATTTTGCAAAAGTCAATTGCCTTGTTTACTTTAGAGTGCTACATCTTCAACATAAACTGACTAAATGACACCAGTCTTCAGGTACACAGCCTTAAATAGTCAGGGAATAGTAGAGCTGAAAAAGGACATCCCTGCTTTTCTTCTTCAATACAAGGTTCACAACTTATCAATCAGCCCTCGTATTTCAGTGTAGTTTGCACATACTTTCTCCTGTTTTTTTCTCAGCTTAAGTAAAGTACTTTATTCTACATACAGTACGTTGTATGAAAAGTGCTGTACGGGTGAAGTTTGATTGATCGATTGATTGATATAAGCCATGATGTCTTACCCTCTGTTGTGTTTGAATTGTTTTTTTCTTTGGCGTTGGGGCGATAAGCAGAGCAGAAGCATCTCTGAACCCGTCGGTCTGATTTCTGCTTTAACGTCACCAGTGTGAGTGAAAATGTTTCGTGGTCTGAGCCGAAGCCTTTGTGACAGTTTGTTTGTGTTTCTGTCTGCTCAGGGTCCATCTCCTCCTGCGACGCCTTCCTCAACGTCTTTCAGACCAAAGGGCTGAGAGCCGAGGTCATCTGTCCCTGCGCCAGCTCGCCAGAGGCTCTGACGGTGGCCATCAGGAGGTACGGCGCTCTGTGAGCTCTGGTTTACCTGCTCTGATTACACACAGCAGGTCCACACTGTAAACACACACTCACAAACACAGCAGGTCCACACTGTAAACACACACTCTCACACACACAGCAGGTCCACACTGTAAACACACACTCACACACACAGGGCAGAGGTCTGGTTTACTTCAGCCAATCACAGAGCGGCATGACGGCGCTCAGTCAAACAGGAGAGTAAACGGATCAGAGCTGCTCACAGACAAACATTTAAACCAACATCTCACAGTGTCTGTCCGTCTGTCTGTCCAGGCCTGTGGAGGACAGCAGCCAGCCGCCAGGCCGAGGCGTCCTGTCCATGCAGGGTCTGACGTACGGCGTGGTCAGGGTGGACACGGAGGAGCGCCTCTCTGTGCTCACCGTGCAGGACGTGGGCACGGTCACACCAGGAGGTAGGTCTGCTCTGATCTGATGGTCAGGGTCTTAGTCGCTCTCCAGTGTCATGATTAGTTTGTGTTCATTCTTTTTGTTTTTATTTGGTGCATGACAGTCACACAGTGCTGCGTAATTATGTCATGCAGGTAAAAAAGTATCAATAACAAAACTGCTTGAAGGTGTGGAAGTTTTTACAGGGAGGAAAAAGTTAATAAATAATTACATAAATAAATTAAATTAAAATAATAAGTTTGTGTTCATTCTTAATTAAATACTGAACTGTTTATTATGTTTCATCGTTTAATGCACTTTTGTGAATTTCAGTTTTAAGTACAAACCTGTTTGTTTGAGTCAGCACGCAGATGTTTGAGCTCAGTCAATCTTTATTTGTCAAGCTCCAGTTCATAACAGTGTTATCTCAAGACACTTTACAACAGAGCAGGCTGAAGACAAACTTTTCATTTAAAGATACACATATGTACAAATACGTATAATAAATATATTTGTATTTACACATACATACATCCAGAGATGTATCGAACCAGGCAGAGACAAAGGGACTTAAATCACATTTGTCTCTGCTGAATATAGATTCAATCAGTCAATCTTTATTTGTGTAGCACCATATTGTTGAATATAAATGTATTAAAGGTAAGCCCCTGGAGATGTGGCATCTCATTTTGAAGAGGGTTCTCATGTCTATAGGGTTGTAAAGATAGTTACTATGGATGTATAATCATACAACCATGGATAGAGAGATCAATCTAATATTAACATTAATACCTGTAATGATTATAATCTGGAGAGGAATGATGTTGATTAATATAGCAGCATCTAACTGAACTGCCATTAAAATGGGTTTAACTGGTCTAAAAGTATGAATTTATGTTAAATCTTACTGTAATTTAGTTTCATTTTATTTTATTCATTTTGTTCTAGCAGGGGGAACATAAACTCCAAGCACATCAGCATAGTGCATCTATCCATTCATCCATTATTGACATCCCCTTCAGGGTCGCTGGTGCTGGAGCCTATCCCAGCTGACCTTGAGTGAGAGGCAGGGTACACCCTGAGACAGAGGAGTGTTTTATTTTGAAAGGATTAAATTAGATTAGATTAGATTATATAACACTATATATAGTATATATAGATAGTGTATATAATATGATGACCGTATCCCCGTGTGTTCGTCTGTGTGGCTTGATTGCACAGACTTTACACTCAGGCTCTCTGCCTCTGTCACCACTGCAACCTGACATGCACACCTGTGGATGTGGTTGTAAATATATACATTTGACTCTGCACGATGTCTATAGCTCTAGGACACTAATACCAATGCCTTTAAGGACTGTGCTTGTCGATACAAGTCTTTAATGATTCCTTTATCGATTCCTGCTGATTTTCTATGTGGAAAATCAGCAGGAATTTGACTTTGTAAGTTTTTAGTAGGAAAATCATTGAACTCATGACACCCCTGATTATTCATATCGTGCTGAATGGATAAAAACTTCTGCAAGTTGCATGTGTATTCATTACTGAAAGGTTTGCCTCTTTTTTTAATAGAAAATAAGACAATTCTGAACACATTTGCCACCGGTTTGCCCTGATTTTTGACTGCTTTGTTGTCATTTATGCTGACTGCCTCTAATGAGAGCGCGACGTCCTTGATTTACAAGGCACGCAGAGCAAAGTGGAAGAATTGATGAAGGAACTGATCATCAAAAAACACTGTGATATTGATCCTTTGAGGGAATTTTTATTGATTCTCAGTTGGATTGGCTGTTGACTCCCACCCCTAGCCTGATCATAGTTATGGTGCTCAGATTGATAGAGGGGTGTGTTTTCTGTGACCGTCCTCCTAAGAGTAAAACTCTCAGCCCTCAGCGATGTCACGCACTGAATAACAAAAAATCCATTAAGTCCATCAAATCGTAAAATTAGTTTTAAGGGCGTATAAAGTGCCGCCTCTCCTTTTTCATCACTGTCCAATATTGAGAGCTCCGCTCTCCTCCTGACCGGGCGAGCTACGTGCCTCAGCGCCCTTAAAAAAAGAACATTTTCAATATGGCCGCCAGCTCCTGCAGTCAAGGGACAAAGTCACAATGGTCGTCTTAACGAGTGATGGAGAACATGAAGATGCTTCGAGCATGAAATGAATCATCTGATCAGATCCTAACAACCCTGATGTTAACCCAGAGAACAAGTTCACCTGAGCAGGCTGTGATGGACACAATTAAACCTTTTAAACATAAAATACAGATATTTACGCTAAAGAAGGACAACACTCGGCAGAAAATCACAGTATCAATGAGTCTACAGATTATATTCTTAATTAATCAACATCTAATCCAAAAACAAACAGTTTTAGGTCATATCAGAACAAAAAAGCTCTTGTTTCCTTGTCCTTTTTTGGCTTGAAACTGTTGTAAAGATTAGTAATGAACTCTGATTTATCAACCAATTATTCTATCAGTCAATCAATCAAACTTAATCTTTATAGCACATTTCATACAAATTTAATTCCAGTTCAAAGTGCTCTACATAAAGTTGGAAAATGACTGACAAAAGATAAAACTATATAATAATGATGATAATTATGGATTTTTTTATCAAAACAATTTAGCAGGTAAATGCTCGGCAAGGTCCATCTATGAAGCTGTTCTCCACTGTAACTGTAATGATAGTAGGCAGAAAAGCTCGAACAAAAGAAAAAATACAATCAAGATAAAAGAAAATCATGTCTGAATATGTGAAACATGACCACAGATGCATGTTTATATAGATATGTGCTGGGGAGAATAATTATATACAGTCATTGATGAACTAGTTACGTATTTATTTATTTATCATTTTATTTATTTATTATAATTGTCTCCAATTTTATCATTTAAGACTTTTCGCACATTTCACATTTTTTTATTTTATTTTATTGTATCTTCTCTTTTTTTAAATTGTTTGTGGAAAGAAAAAGGAATAAAAATAGAGAAATAAAAATATAAAATGAAAGAAACAAAAGAAAAGGAATAACTAATGAAACCATGAATCAGACAGGAATAAATAAAAAGCTGAAATACATTAAAAAAACATGTTAAAAAGATTAACAGAAAAATTTAAACTGATAAATTGTAAAAAGATTAAAAATATGATCACGATAAGGAGTATGAACAAATACTAAAGAATAATAAAACTTAAAAGAATCAAGTTTAAATTAAACAGAAATATGAGGTAAGTGTGATACTTATAGATTGAGTTATGTTGTTAAAATTATAAAGTTCTATGTAAAAGCAAAGCTTAAATGTCTCCATGTGCAGCTCATCTCAGATCTTTATTCGTGTCATTTACACTTGATGCTCATAAAAATCAAACCTGTTATTTCATGTTGTGTATTTTCTACATTTGTCCACATCAGCATCGGCTCGTTCAGACTGCAGTGAATTAAACTTCAGGATCGAGGCAAACAAACAAACTTTGTTTCTGTCAAACAGCTCCACTCGGTGTCTAACACGGGAACTGCACCCTCTGCTACATCACATCGCTGATGCAACATTTCATTTCAGCCCTATTACAGAAGAACATGCACCTTAAAAAGTGATTTAAAATGGGCAAATATTAAAGGCCAATGGGGTCAATATTCATCCAGAAATTCCTACAGATACAGTAAATTATTGCTGATATTTGTTCAATAACATAAAGTACAATTGTTCTGATCCAAAAGGAAATTTGGGCAGTAGATTGAGAACAACAGTAATAAAACAAACTACTCTAAAAAGCATTAGTGAAATGTGAAATTAAAAAAGTATAAAGAGCTTGAGAAAGTATTAGGTTGACAATTTTGGGCCAAGAAAAAGCAGTCTGGCAGGCAGCCACAGGCCAAGTATCAACGAAATTAAAGTTAAACTGTTGTTATAAAAATCACATTTTAAAGAGATCCCTTCATTAGGACAGCTCAGTTTTGGCCAAAATTATGATCACGATTATTTTGAGATCCTGATTATGAATCATGTTTATGATTAGTACTTTATTCTACAACGTCTGCATCACAGACATTTATCAGAATCAAGCACTCATGCCACTTAGGCATCCTGAACACTTTGGAAAATCAGCGATAAATATAAATTAATGAAATATCAACGTCACATTTATTGTTAGTTACTGCCATACATACAGGACACACAGAATAATAAAAAAAATAATAATTTCTCTTCAGTCCAGACTAGGTCGTGAGTTTTTATTGGGTCACAGACTGTTAGACTAAAATCACTTAGCAGAAGGTAATATTAATAATATTGTTTTTAAAGACTAAAAAATCACAAACTTTGTTTTTATTCCATTTTAAATGTCACATCATCTACCAGTGGATTGATATGTGGCTGTTCCAAATAAAAGAACACCTAAAGTATGATTCACATAAATCAAAACACTCAACCCTCCCTTATAATATCTATGTCTGAATATTTTGTTTAAGCAAATAAGGATTTACAGGATCAGTTATTGCGATTGTTATCATATCTCATGGTTTAGATAATATCATGTAGTCTTGTAGGTTTGGGTTCTGGGATGAGAGCAAACTTCTCATCTATGTCCCTGCTTAAGTGTACAGTTATGTGCATGAAAAATAGCAGTTTTTTTAAAAAGTACAAAATTAAGGTGCAGACATATATAAAACTCAAATACAAAAAATGTAATAAATAGAAGAAATGAGAGAAAAAAAAGAAACGTAGTAAAATAATGATATAATATATTTTTTAAAAAAATCAAAGAATAAGTGAACTTTGTTATTTTTAAGTGGCAGTGATGAACTGTTGCTGCCAAAACACGATAATAAACTTTAAAAACTTTATTGCACAGAAAAGAGTGTAAAATGGGGAGCAGCTCAGTAATCATGGGATCTTGTTTATCTTGTTTCTAGATTGTGGGAATCAAAATCCATAATTGCAGATAAAACTTGACGGTTTTCCCAGCCCTTAAAGGTTACTTTGTGCTCTTTTTTTGGGATAACCTGGATTAAGTCTGACCCAGACACGAGCACACGTCTGAAGTGGGTCAGAAGGTCCTACTTTAAGCTCATGCTGAGGTGCTAACTCGACTTTTTCCCAAAGAAGCTGCGTTGGTCCCCCCTGTGTGGAGAAAGGACTCTCTGATGCTGGGCTTGTCAATGTAAAAGCTGCAAATAATGACCTTTAACCCTTTGTTTTCTCTCTCAGGTCTGGTGTGTGTGGTCAAACCTGAGGGCGTCCCTCAGCTCTGCCAGACGGACGAAATCGGCGAGCTCTGCGTCTGCTCCATCGCCACAGGGACGTCCTACTACGGCCTCACCGGCATGACCAAGAACACCTTTGAGGTGAGGCCCCCTGCAGAGTTTAGCTGTTTCTTTACAGCAAACAAACCTGAAGTTTTTATTAATTAAATTATTTTCTTATGCTTTTACTCCAATATCTGTCAGGGGAATGTGGAATATCTTTTAATCTGGGAATTAATTTGACTGAAATTCATCTATAAATCAAGATTTTTGCACTCAAAAAAAAAAAGAAAAACATGTTATTTTCCATAGTTTATGTAATGTTTATCTTCTCATTTTTTAAAATTCATTTAAAGTAGAAACTTGAAGGTAAGAGGATTTCGCCTGACATGGACATTATTCGTAATGTTTACAGAATCTACCCAGTATTTTAGTCGATTCTGAATTTTCACTCTTCCGGTATAAGAGAAAAGGACGCCTCGCTTGACATCAGATTTTTTAATGTTTGAGTTTTAGGTGAGTTCAGTGAAATAATCTTGGTTTAAAATCACATCTGATTTTGTTACTCAATGTATTTTTATTCCTTTTTTCCCTTACAAGAACAGAGTGCAACAAATAAACACACAAAAGAGGAGTAAGAGAAAAGGAAATTGAAAACAATCAAGTCCAATAGGAAGTAATAAACAAACAGTTCTACAGAAGGGAGGAGAAAGAAGAAAATAATGATAATTTTATAATAATGATAGTAATAATAAGCCAGTTCACAGATAAGTATGCATACAAAGCAACATCCACCTCTAATGTTAATGGTTCGATCGATCATCAAAAACAGTTATGAGAGATAAAGACTGCCAAACTGCATCAAACTTTCCGCTGGTCCCTTGCAGCACGAATCTTATCTTTTCCATTTTCAGAAAATGCATGTCCTGGAAATCCACCTGCCAAAAGAGGGTGGAGGGTCTCCCTCAGTTTAAGAGAACAGGACGCCTTGATTGACATCTGATATTTTAATGTTTGAGTTTTAGGCGAGTTCAGTGGAATAAGCTTGGTTTAAAGTGACATCTGATATTTAAATGTTCGATTACGCAGGTTTACCCCGTGAGCGCCGGCGGGGGGCTGATCAGCGAGTACGCCTTCGTGCGGACTGGCCTGCTGGGCTTCATCGGCCCCGGCGGCCTCGTCTTCATCACGGGAAAAATGGACGGGCTCATCATGGTGAGCGGGCGAAGGCACAACGCTGACGACATCGTGGCCACGGCGCTGGCGGTGGAGCCAATGAAGTTCGTCTACAGGGGCAGGTGAGGGTCGGCGCCCGCCCCCTGTCCTCGGGGGAGCGTTCAGGAATCGTTGCTTTTTAATCACTCGCTCTGACATTGTTGAGACGCAGCCAGATGTCCAGCTCTGAAACATTTACTGTCACAGTGATTAATGAGCAATCCAGCAGCACATAATAAATCTAATAAAGCAGAGCAACAGCGGGTGAGTCCAGAAACAGTAATAGAAGAAAGTTTAATCCTGCTGTGACCACTGAGGAGGAAATTCATCTTTCAGCCCGCAGTCGACGTTTCACTGAAATGATTTAGAAGAAAAATCCTCTGACAAACAAAGAATCAGATCCTCTGTTTAGACTTATCCAGATGAAGATTCATCGTGGATTTGGTCCTTCATAGCAGAACTCTGAATCTCTGGTAGGAAAATCCGGCTCCTTTTGAGGGCCAAACTCTACCTATAGACGGAGCCTCCACAGGGATCTGAATCCACAGCACCAAAGTGAAGCTATAGAGCAACATGTGGGACACAAACTTCATAAAACAAGTCTTGCCCCAGTGCTATCAACAGTTATTCCAAAACTAAATTGAATTTCTCTATAAATATAATTTAAGTGTATGCTGCAACTTTGTCATCAAATATTAACCCCAATCCACAAACCAGCAGTGACACAAACTTAATCTTAATGGTGGTGAAATCTAGTCTATGAAACAAAGAGAGTGATCATAGACCATAAACTTAGTTAGGAGTTAGGGATGCATGATATTGGCTTTTTGCTGATATCCGATATGGCAATATTTTTAATTCATTATCACCGATACCAATATTTCTGGTCAAGAGCACAAGCTCTGTCCTGAACAAAATGGACTTGTTTCGTTCAGTGTTACAGTATATTTTTGCGAGGAACAGATGTAAAACAAGAAAAACAGCATTTAACTGCTGCATAAATGAAACCCTTGGTGTTTAAATGTACCCATGCAGTGATGAGAAGGTGCATCAGTATTGTACAGTTGTGTGATTTGCCGATATTCCAGCTGATATATGTGTGGCCGATACATTGGCTGTAAATATCAGCAAAAATGTCAATATCAGCCAATACTGATACTTGACTTTTAGGCTGATATCGGCCGATTCCCATATCAAACCAATAATATCATGCATCCCTATTAGGAATCACATATAGAGTTCATTAAATTATCCAAATCTGTTGCAATTCTGTATAAAACTAAGGATTTATTAATTAAAAACTGCTTTAAGATTTTCTACTATTCACTCGTAATGCCTCATATGTCAAATTGTGCAGAAACCTGGAGAAACACATACAAAACAAATGTGGACCCAGTAATCAAACTGCAGAAAAGAGCGATCAGAATAATCAGTAACGTTTATATCTGGAACCCACTAATCAGTTTTTCATTGGAACTTCTATGTTAAAATTTAAAGACAGTGTTTATTTAAAACCACTGGAGATATTTTTTGTGCAGAAAGTAAAACTCTGCCTGCTTGTATTCAAACTTTTTTTAAACTAAGAAAAGAAAAAATAGCAGGGGTCCAAATGCTGTGGATTTTTGTCTTGTGCGTAGAAGAACTCTATATTGTGAGGCGAGTTTCTCCAGCTGTTCCTCTGCCTGGTAAACATGGTGTTTCCCCCTCCGTCCTGCAGGATAGCCGTGTTCTCGGTGACCGTGCTGCGGGACGAGAGGATCGTGGTCGTGGCGGAGCAGAGGCCAGACTCCACAGAGGAGGACAGTTTCCAGTGGATGAGCCGCGTGCTGCAGGTAGATGACCTTCACACAGATGTTGACCTCTATTCGCAGATTCTGTGAGAAAATGTGGTAACTATAAAAGCCTTGTTTTCTTAAGTCTGCCTCCTCAGTTTGTTTGAAGAGGTTTGTCAAATCATCGCCCCTTTAAGCACTTACAGGACAGTGATTATGTTCACAAAGCCCGCGCACAGATGATCCAGCTGATCACTACAAAGTCTGAAAAAGTCTTTATTTTTTTACCAATAAGAAATCTTACATTTTGGTTGACTCAGCCCAAGTCAATCATTTCTTATTTGTTCATTGCTGGGCCTACATACTCTTTAATTATTTAGTTTTTTACATATACAGTATATCTGCACATTCACATAATAAATAGTGGCCTTTTTTACAGTGTGCAGTACATGGTTTCCAGATCTAGAAACGTCTTTTAAAGTCTGATATTAAAACGCATGTGGGAACCCTGACAGAGGCTTATGGATGTCCTGGGATTGAGTTTGTCTTGTGACCTCTTTCCCATGAGAGTTTCTGGCTATCACTGTCTTTTCCAAGTAAAGGCAGTAAAGCCCAAATTCAATCTTCTGATTTAATGCTCTTTTTATTGAGACACTCCTCAGTAACAATCCTCTGGATATATATACAAACTCCTGACATTATTGTCTCTTCTTTATTGGATTAAACCATCACTTTAAATACAAGAAAATATGAGGCATGATGAGAGAACTGAATATAAATCAAAAGTCCCATTCATGTCTTTGTCCTCTTTATTTTAATCTGATCAGTTTTAAAGAAGCAGGATGAACCTTGTGGCTCTTGTTCTATAACCCGACACAACAGGTGGCCGTGCTGATCAGCCTTAAAGGGATACACCAACATTTTTTTTCTTATTTTGTCTTGCCTCACTCCAGAGTCCATGACGAGCAGATAGACTCCATTCCTTTGGCTGTGTTTACAGTAACAAGGAAGAGACGGGCAGAGCTCACCCACGCTAATTAGCTTAGCTCAAACACTGGGAGTCAATGGGTAGTGTTAACCTGTGTCTGCTTACAGTCATTTTTTTTACAAAGTTATGTTACGTTATCTATTTTTAGACTAAGATTAGCACTTTATGTAATTTTAGAAATAAATACATACCAAACTAAACTACAGGGCACAAACCACCACAGACATGCCTGTAAGTAGGTCAACAAACAGAGCCTCAGTTTACGAGTAGAAGAAGATTGGTACTGAGGATTATGGCCAACTTTTTAAGAGAGGACGAGGATGATTTCTTCTGTACTGACAAAGATCCATAACCCTACCTATTTGAACCAGAATATATGGATGAGGAACTACATGTTTTGAAGCTGAGCGGGCACGAAGAGAAGCAGAGGCAGTGGAACAGTGAGTTTAGTATGAATGTCTTTTGAAAATTACATAAAGTGCTAATCTTAGTCAAAAAATTGAAAACGTAGAGTCACAACAAGCACACAGGACCATTTAGAGTTGCTGAAGAGTTTATCTGATGACTGTAGGCAGGGGCAGGCTAACACTACCCATTGACTCCCAGTGTTTGAGCTAAGCTAATAAGCGGTGGGTGAGCTCTGCCTGTCCCTTCCTTGTTACTGCAGCACAGTCGAAAGAATGGAGTCTATCTGCGTGTCATGGACTCAGGATTGAGGCAAGACACGAAAACAACTAAATTGTTGGCGTATCCCTTTAAGGATGGGCTTCATTGTTGGGTCACCTGTCATGGTCCTGACCTTTGGGGCTGAATCTGATCAGTATTTGACACCAGAATCTGATTGGCCCATCCCTGTGATGACAGACAGGTTTAGATTTAAACTGAATAAAGCAGCTTCATCACAGGTGAGTCAGGTGAAGATAACAGAGGTCAAACCATCAGGATCAGGAGATAATCCCCCCCCCCCTCTGTTTCAGGCCATCGACAGCATCCACGGCGTGGGCGTGTTCTGCCTCGCCCTGGTCCCCGCCAACACTCTGCCGAAGACCCCTCTGGGTGGGATTCACCTGTCAGAGATCAAGCAGCTGTACCTGGAGGGGGGGCTGCACCCCTGCAACGTCCTCATGTGCCCCCACACCTGCGTCACCAACCTGCCCAAACCGCGCCAGAAACAGCCAGGTGAGAGAAGCTTTCAGGTTTTGGCTCTCGCCTCCTACCTGATAACCGTGCTCATGTGTGACTGCATGTTTCAGAGATCGGACCCGCCTCTGTGATGGTGGGAAATCTGGTGTCAGGAAAGAGGATCGCTCAGGCCAGCGGCAGAGATTTGGGACAGACAGACGACAACGACCAGGTGAGACAAGCAGATTATCAGGGATGCACAGTGTTAGAGTTTTACAGATATCAGGAATTAATCTGACATTTCAAAACTTATTTTAGCCTTTACTGATGTGAGGGCATGACTGAAAGTAGAGTTTTTAGATTACACACTGAAAAAACTCAGAGCTAAGTGAGAGTGTTGTCCAATTTCAAGACAAAAAAAATCTCACTAGACTTGTTCCAAGCCGTAATTTCCTTCCTTAAGATCGTATTTGAAGATATAAAAACTATAAAAATAAGGCCTTAGTTAAAATAATCTGCCAATAAGACAAGTTGAGACAAATGTAACTTGAAAGTTGTCTTAAAATGAAAATTTTCTCTCCAGAGCAGATATTAAACCTGAATTTAAGAGCTTCACTGAGTCAAACCTTGCTTATTTCATTGTAAGATATTTTCTTATCATTACAAGCAGTAAAAAGAAACAGTGCCTCCATCCTCTGCCTGTAGTCAAATATTTAATCCTCCAGCTCAGAGCTGATGGACTGTTGAAACCAAATGAAGGTCGAGCTGTTTCGATGAGTTTCTGATTGAAAATCTAATATTTGAGGGTAAAGTTGCTCCAACAATCATGACTTTATCAGAAGTATCAAACCGCTCGATCAAAAATCAATATTTGGACTCATGGTTGAAAAAAAAGGTCCCAGTGAAGCACTCATAAATGTTTTCTTCTGGGCTAATTTAAAGCATCAGCAGGCTGTTTCTCTTCTGCTCTCTGATATTGATTAAAATCATTCAATGTCCTGATAAAACAGCTGCAGTAAAGAGTGAAGCTCTGTCAGCAGTTACGTTTATATAATGAATAAAATAAAATTTCATTGACACTGATAACTGAGCTCAAACCAGAAGGATCTGGAGATTACCAATGAAACATCAGTTATTAAAGCTCATGGTAGCAAGTTTAATTCAGCTGTTTTCTCAATTTAGGTAAGATTAGATAGAGCTTTATTAATCCCTGGAAAGACTCCTTCAGGAAATTAGGATTCTAGTAGCATTAAATAGTATACAAGTATAAAACAACACAGGATATCAAAAAGTAAAAACACTTGGCAGCTCTAGAGCTTTTCTTAACTTTAAGAAACTCTTAAAACCCTGAAATTGCAGGGAGAATAATGAATGTTAGTGTTTTCACTTTACATAAGTCATAAAGAGCTGTCTCTAGGAAGTAACTTTTAATTTATTTATTCGTTTTGACTCAAGTTTCTCAATGAAAATGTAAATATAAAGATGTTAATGTTCTGGTTCTAACTGGATGTCTGTTTGTGTTTCTCAGTTCTTGTTCCTGTCGGAGGTTTTGCAGTGGAGAGCTCAGACCACACCAGACCACGTCCTCTACACTCTGCTCAGCTCCAGGGTAAAAGAAATCACACACATCCAGACAGGGGATGGAGCTCTCATCTGCCACATCGATATTCTCTGGTCTTAGAAATACCGAATGAAAAACACAGAGAAATCATACTTTTGCCCTCTCATGATATAATGGCTGCTCCTCAGAATCATTTGTTGATCTTCAGTTTCAGCACACATGTCACCGATAAATCTCTCAACGGTAAACAAATGGTCTGTGGATGATGTAAAATTGGTTCAATAATTCAGTGCAGTAGTTTCTCAGTGCAGTATTTCAATGCAACAATCCAGTTGTTTTCTGCAATAAATTCAGAGAAACAATTCAGCAAAAATCCAGATGGATTCTTATTTTAAGCCCTTCATTACTTTTCTGTTTTTTTCGTTTACTGTTTAGGTTTTTTCTTTGATACACTGCAAACTCAGATCTAGGCAAGTGTGTTTGTCTATTTTCAAGTCAAAGATATCCTAAACACTTTTTCTAATCCACATTCACTTAACCAGTCCAGAGAAATATCTTACTTTAAGGAATGAAAGACAAAAATAAGACATTGAATTGCTTGTAATGAAGAGAAAATATCTGCCAATGAAACAAAGAAAGTCTGACTCACTGAGGCTCTTGAATTAAGGTTTAATATCTGCTCAAGTTGAATTTGTCTTGTCTTACTGGCAGATTATTTTACTAATTATTACAAGCAACTCCAGCCTTATTTTTTAGTTTTTATATCTTGAAATAAGATCTTAATCAAGGAAATTGTGGATTACAATAGGTCTTGAAATTGGACAAATACTCTCACTTAAATGTAAGTTTTTCAGTGTAACACAGATTTTTATGTTTACTGTCTGTTTTTATACTTTTTTTAAACACTTTTTTTTAAGTACTTGTGCTTCAAACATTGCTGCCTGAGCCATTTGCAACGAAATCTAGTTCTCTAAATCCTGGTACAATGATGGTTAAATGCAGCATGTGAATTAATGTGGTATTTGCACACAGAACGGCAGTTTTGCTTTTATTTTGAGGCAAAAAACTGAGACT
Source organism: Cetoscarus ocellatus (assembly GCA_037902135.1). Lineage (NCBI taxonomy): Eukaryota > Metazoa > Chordata > Actinopteri > Labriformes > Labridae > Cetoscarus > Cetoscarus ocellatus. The sequence goes on from JBAMNC010001513.1 coordinate 231,823, forward strand.
GGAAGTCCACATGAGAGAAAAGGCTCCATTCTTCATTTAAAGTTTTTAAATCAATCTCTTTTTCGTCCTCACTTCTTCTCCCTCTCTCCCCTCCACTCCTCTAGGGGGCGGTGTCGAGCTCCCTCACCTGCCTGCAGCTCCACAAGAGGGCGGAGCGAGTGGCGGCCCTGCTGATGGAGCGAGCCGGTCTGCAGGAAGGGGACCACGTGGCTCTGGTCTACCCTCCAGGTAGGACTTAAATTAGGACTTATGTGACAGAACACCTTTAATTTATTTAAGAGGAACTGGCTGACCCCTCCTGACCTCTCATGTCTGTGTGTCCCGCAGGGATCGACCTGATTGCGGCGTTTTACGGCTGCCTGTACGCCGGCTGTGTGCCCATCACGGTGCGACCGCCTCACCCTCAGAACATCTCCACCACCCTGCCCACCGTCAAGATGATCGTCGAGGTCTGACTTTCTCCTTCTGTTGACCTTTGAGACCTTTCTCCTAAAATCCCAGAAGCAGGCAGGGCCTTTCTGTTGGAGTTTACATGTTCTCCCCGTGCATGTGTGGGTTCTCTCCAGGCTCGCCGGCTTCCTCCCACAGACCAAAAACATGCTCATTATTGGTGACTCCAAATTATAACAATAATAATTTTATTTATATACAGCACCTTTAAAAAAAAGCTGTTTACAAAGTGCTTTAACAGACAAACAAAGTCAGAAAGAGGCAAAACTCTGGAGACAATAAATCAACGATCAGGTCAAACAGAGACCAAAGAGTCAAAGGAAAAGGCACGGAGGTTAAAATAAAGCAATAAAAGGAAAGAAAATGGTCGACTGTAGATGACTGAAGTACTATAGGAATACACCACATTAGTGCAGGTTAAAGGGTCAAAACTTAACCATTTAACATCCAGAACTGATTTAAAAAGAGAAAGCTGTTAAAAATAAAAGGATCTGCAATATTTGAAAAAACAAGATTCAGACCTAAACTGAAGGAGCGCTGCGTTACCATGATGGGAATCAGTTTATGGAACCATCTGAACCAAGACACTAAAGAAGCTCAATCAAATTTAATCTTTAGATAAAGTTTTAAAGCCAGTATGTTGAGTAAATACAGGGAAATGAGTTTAGTTAGTCTTGCTGTTTGTTTTGTGGGAAAATGTGAATTAACATGTGGTTTTATTGTTTGTTTTGTTGGTTGATGTTGAAAATAATGAAATGTAAAAAGGCATGTTGGCCTGCAGCTTGTTTATTTGTAGTATGTGTTTATTTAATTAACATCTTGTGAGAGAGGGGCAGACTCTATTAGATTTTTCTTCTTTCTGCCCCTTTTCATTCACGTTTGAGATTTTTTTGTTTGAATTGAATGTTTTATTTAATGATGGAATGAAATAAAGTACTAAGCTAGACGAAAACATGTACATATGAGTAACATTAAAAAAAAGGTGTTTCGTTTTATATATATTGATAAGGAGACTATAAATAGATGATGGATGTATAGATATATGGATAAATAGATGACAGTGAAAGATTTCTCGTTTTCAGATCAAAATCCTAATTTCAGACAACGCAAAGTTGTGATCACCAAAGCTGCAGTTTTTTGCAGCACTCTTGACTGACCCAGGATCTGTTGTGTCAGCTATTTTACACATTTGTAGGCAATTTGCCTTTATGGAAGTGCTGGTAGGCAGGTCAACAACGCAAAGCCTCTGTTTATGTGCTTTTGATCATTGATTTCTTTACTGTTGTCTATACTGTAAACACAGTGAATATTGCACTGAAGCTTGATTTGAAGAAAATCACAACTAGATCCTTTCCTAAAATCGTTCAGCCCTAGTTAGTAGTTGACGACATCACATCAGGAAGATGGAAAGAAGAGGGTAGATAGAAGTTGCCCTTTGTTATGAGTTTGAATGATTGTCCGTCCCTGTATGTGGCCCTGTGATTGGCTGGCAGTCGGTTCAGGGTGTACCCTGCCTCTGGCCCAATGACAGCTGGGATAGGCTCCAGCCCCAAAATGGATGGATGTACAGATGAGATGCTGAATCTAAGAACTTAGATCATCATAAATACGACATGTATGTAAACAGAGACTCTCTCCTGCAGGTCAGTCACTCGGCCTGTGTGATGACCACGGCGGTCATCTGCAAGCTGCTGCGCTCGAAGGAGGCCACGGCCACCGTGGACATCAGGAACTGGCCCCCTGTCCTCGACACAGGTGAGTCTGGTGTGTGATGTGTGAAATCAACGGCAGCAGATTCAGTTTGCTCTGCTCGTGCTGATTTTGGTCAACATTTCAGGCTGTGGCGATTTTAAAATGTACTACACATGACATTTGTTACTTTTGTATTTAAGTGTGATTTATTAGCAAAACATACAACTGAAACAAAAAATGTCTTTTTATTTCAAGGGCTGTGATGCTAGCTTGCATGGTATGGTAGCATACTAGGGATGCACGATATTTGATTATTGCCGATATGCTGATATTTTTTAATTCATTGTCACTGATTCTGATACCGGTATTTCTGGTCAAGAGCTCAAGCTCTGTACTTTCCAAAAGTGGACTTGTTTCTTTCAGTGTTACTGTATATGTTTGTGAAGAACAGATGTAAAACAAGAAAAACAGCATTTAACTCTTGCAAAAATGAAACCCTTGATTTTTAAATGTACCCATGCAGTGATGAGAATGTGCATCCATATTGTACTTTTGTGTAATTTGCCGATATTCCGGCTGATATATGGTTGATACGTGTATGACTGTAAATATCTGCAAACATTTCAATATCGGTTAATACCGACATCAGACCGATAATATTGTGCATCCCTTATACATACCTATATATAAGGATGCACCACATGGTACCAGCGAGTAGACGGAGAATAAAACACAGAAACAGACGACATAACAACAGAAAGCACAAAACACCTTCACTGAACTGCAGACTTCAGTGAACTCATAATTTTCCCTCACAGATAAATCTTCATCTCTGCTCTTAAAGTACTTCCTATCTGTTCGACGGCTCTGGTTTGTGTTTTACTTTAAGGCTGAAATATTTGGATCCTTTTGGAAAGAGTTCCTCTTCTATGACTGTTTACTGCGGGGGTCCCAGGGGGTTTTTAATCTGGATGAAGGATGGCTGCGACATGCTTTAATCATTCAGGGAGAATTTTTCTGTTTTATGTGGATAAACATGAAGTTTGAGCTTGTCTCTCCCTGAAGAATCACCAAAACTAAATATTTAACTCTATTTTTATGCTCTAAAGCAAACAGACCTGATGGCTCTGCATGTGTGAAAACTGAAATCTTCTGTGAGAGGCTCCTTTTAAATCATTGAGTGCTCACAAGCTGCTGAAGCTGCACGGGTTCATCTTCAGGTCAGCGTCTCTGACATGGATGCAGCTCAACAGACTGTCCTCTCATAAACATATGTGTGTGTGTGTGTGTGTGTGTGTGTGTGTGTGTGTGTGTGTGTGTCGCTGTGCGTTTCTCTGTGTGTGCAGATGACCTGCCAAAGAAGAAGCCTCCAGCCCTCTATAAGCCCACCAACCCTGACGGTCTGGCCTATCTGGACTTCAGCGTGTCCACGACCGGCATGCTGGCCGGAGTTCAGGTCAGCTCAGCGCTAATCCTCCTCGCATGAGCAGAGCGCTAACAGCCCGCTGCTCAGTCCCTGCACACGTTCACTCCTTATTCACTGTTTTAACTCTAGAGGGAACTCACATCGTTTTAAAACATTTATAAATCACAACAGTTTCTACAGCAGTGTTCATTATGACAGGACTTTTTAATTTAGTTTTAGTCTTTTGTCTAAAATGTCTTTTAGTTGTAGTCATAATTTAGTCTTAAATTGTTCTAATTTTGGTCTAGTTTTAGTCGATGAAATTTCACAACATTTTAGTCGACTAAAGTATGACATGTAAAGGGTAAGGCATTTTTTATGTTTCTGAAGTCATGTTTTACACTTGGATAAAATCAAACATCTAATAACCCTTTATTGAATGCTAGTAAGGTCTGAATGTATAAATGAACAGAAACAAATTGAACTTTTGTGTGAAATGCAGTCACCTTTATTTAGGCTACCTGGCAGAGCATCTCAGTTACAATACCAGAATTTACTTATCCCACCACCACCAAGCTAAGGCAGCTGTGATTGGATGTCCCTCTTAACTCATCCAACCTTTCCACACAACCAAAGTAGCTGTGATTGGATATATTCCTAACTTGTCTCTACTTTCTACATGACCAAATTAGGTCTGATTGGATTAAGTCTCTGTCAGACATTTTAGTCTAGTTTTTATTTGTGGATGAAAATGTCAGTTAATTTAGTTTTTGTCCATGTGCGCTTGTTTTTATTAGTTACTGTCTAGGTTTTTCAGTGGGAAAAAGGTTGTTGACGAAAACTATGCTGAAAATTATTAGTCCACAAAATTAACACTGTCACCAAACAGGATGAAAAAAGGAAATCTGAAATTTCACACATATTTTAAGAGTAATCGTCCATTTCTCTGCCCTGTTCTGTGTCCGTCTGTGTGTCTCGTTGTGCCTCGATGTCCTTCCTCTCCTGTCTCCAGATGTCCCATAATGCAGTGGGAGCGTTCTGCCGGTCAGTGAAGCTACAGTGTGAGTTGTACCCGTCCAGAGAAGTGGCCATCTGTCTCGATCCGTACTGCGGCCTCGGGTTTGTCCTCTGGTGTCTCTGCAGGTTTGTGTTACTTACACAACATGAAACATTTAATCACATCATCAGTCTTTAACTATTTGATGGCTGAAGTGTGAGTGCAGGCAGTAAACCCATTATTGACATAAATCACAAGTCAGAAATCAAAACAAACACACTTCTATGTTTGTCTGAGCATTGTTTAGATCATCCACCTGCTTCTTTTATCAACTTTACTGCATCTTGGTTAATTTTATATCACAAGTATTTCACCTATCCATCCATCATCGATGTTTTTTGCCTTAAAAAGTTTTCAAAAACACATCATCACTCTAAGAAATGTGTATCTCTGCATGAAAACATTGGAAACCCTGTAGTATATATGCCAGACCTGTAGTTGGCGCTGTAACCCTGCCACAGACATACACAAAAACCAGAGAGGGAGACATGGAGCATGAGCACAAAACATGAGAAATGTCAACAAACTCTGGCCTCTGCTGCTTCATGTCCTCTTGTGGGCAGAAGATTTTACTGTCAAAGCCAAAACAAACTCAGGAGCTTCTGCAGCACGAATGAGACACCGTATTCAGACATTGTTTCTTGCAAAGCGTTAAATATCTGTTAAACATCAGAGCATTTGTTAATAAATTCAGTTTTAAGTTCATATCAGGACAGAGAGCTGAGACAGTATACCTTTTTGGCAGCACTCCTCTGGTGCGCCTTTACTGTGCGCTCCAGCCAGTGTGATAGAAGCAAGAAGTATCACACACAGGAATGAAGATTTTCATGAAACATGGAGCTTCATTTATTATACACGTATACATACCAATGAATCTCACTGATAAGTACGCTCACAGACAATAAAACGGGCTGTCCAGTGTGTTTTACGCATGCAATAGAGAAGAGAGCTGAGGATTCCTGCAGGAAAATGAGAAAGTTAAAGCTTAAGCCAGCAGGTATTTAATGTACAGCATCATAAACATACAGAAGGCCGATCCTGACAGTTTAACTAGAGAGTTAAATAATTAATGACTTTTTGCATAAAGCGTTCATGACTGCCTTGACTCTGAAACAATGATGTTACTGTGGCCTTTTTTTCTATTAATTCAGTCTCTTTATTGTCGGTGAAATGTAAACATTGTCCTTTTGTTCCATTTCCTCCTGAATCCTTAAATGTTCCTTAACATACATTTCTTTTACAATTTTCAACCGCTCTCCTTGTGTTGGTGGAGCAGTCTCCTTGTGATGGCCTTTTAACAAGCTGCTAACAAGATTTTCAATAAATATCTGTCCCCTCTTATAACAGCATCTCCAGTCATCGCGCCAAAGTCCATCACTTCACAGATTTTGGATCATTTCTTCTGCTTTGGATGCTTCATTGAAAGAAGTAATTTAATCTGAGCATTAACATGTTTCATAGTGTTCTGTATGTTCCTTGAGTTTAGTGGCACAATAAAAGAAGAATAAAATAATCCATCCAAACGTCAAATCAAAAATAAACCTGCCATGGAAGAAGCAGAGAGCCAGCCGCCCGGCACACAATGAGTTAAAGGGAATGAGAGCCAAGTCTGAGCTGTTTGAGCTACGTTAGGCCCAGACACAGCTATGTTTAAGATAAGATATCAATAAACTGTACAATAGCAAACAAACAAAATAGAGTAAGTGGAGGTATTTACAGTTATCAAAATTAAAAATGAACAGAGGAAGTATCATACAGGACAACTGCAGTACAGTGAAGGTGACAGTGATGTTAAAGTGACAGTGTGACAGGTAACAGCACTTATGTTGACAGAACATTTTACAGTGCAAATTATTAACTTGAAGTATTTGTGCAGTAGTAGACCAGGATAAGAGATATGAATCAATAAGGTGCAACTAAATTTAAGATAACGTTAACAATATGGATAAGAAACAGGTTTAGAGGATATGGAGGATATAATAAATATTAAAGTTCAATACAATGTATTATTAATTAATATTACAATTTTAACAATATAATAATGATAATAAAACATTTTATTTGAAAGCACCTTTCAGGACACTGTACAGAGTATGAAAAAACCCCACAACATAAATAAAATCAACAATAGGACAATAAAATCATCAAAACAGAAGTGGCAGGTTTAATCAAAGCCGTCCTGTTTTGGCCCTGCAACCTTGCAAGAATACAGAACACAGACCGCGACGTGCTTCATGCCATCAAAACGGGGCCTTAAGTGTTCTCCTTGCTTTCATGATTAACTGCAAAATATTACCTCCCATAACGTCCACCTCTTCTTGGCCTGAAGATGAATTATCCTCGAGAACGCCGGCCAAAAGCCATCATTGGTAAGAGAGAGACTGCAGCATCCTGCTTGTTGTAACAGCTGTAAAATATTCTTGGTGAGGCTCCACCATCTTTAAATCAGCTCTCCGCTCAGTTTAAATCTTCACTTCATAAATTGTAATCTTGGCCGGAGCAGATTTCTGCTGCTGAGCGTCTCATAAATAAAACTAACTGCAAATAACCTGCAGTTTAAAATGATACCTCATCCTCCTTCATGACTCCGGAGCAGCACTCCCTCATTTTTGCTCTTCCTCGTCTGATTAATGAGTTTCTCTGAAATCAGAGCAGGGACAAACTTGTAGTACAGATCTTTAAGTGAGTTTGTGTGTTTGTGTTCAGCGTGTATTCAGGCCATCAGTCCATCCTGATCCCTCCGGTGGAGCTGGAGTCCAACCCGGCGCTGTGGCTGCTCGCCGTCAGCCAGCTGAGGGTCCGAGACACGTTCTGCTCCTACAGCGTGATGGAGCTGTGCACCAAAGGACTTGGCCTGCAGACCGAGGCGCTCAAGGTCAGAAGCTTCTGCCACATGTGTTTGAAGTATTTAAAGATGTTTCTGGATCATTTTTGAGGAGGAAGTGGGTTAAACATTCAGCGAAGGTGCAGAGCTAAACCAGCGCCCTGTGCTCTTTATTTATGGGTCAGGATGATTTCTATGGAAGCGAGAACTTAAACTCACAGTCTGACTGCAAGAACGAGCTCACATTTTTATTTATCTTTAACCTCTGGACGAAGAGCTTCACCTCAGGACCCTCTGAAGAACTGAAGCAGCAGCTCTCTCAGTTTTTAACCTGCTGATTTAAGACTGATCAATCTGTCAAGGTCTGATTTCACATTGATTTGATTTTTTTCCTCAAAACAAATCAGTTTGTGGTCATTCTTGGTTTAAATATCAATGCTCACAAATTCAAATCTGCAAAAAAAAACACACAATTTAACCCAGTTATAATTATTTACATTATTTTTTGGTTCTTTTCTGCTTGTTTTTGAGAGAGTGGGGAATAACACGTGGGAAAGAGGCTCCTCGCTGGGTCAAACATGTAGACTATCACCCACATGATGGACAACATGAGGCTCACAGATAGAATTAAAAGGCTGTCGATGCTCTTGGTGTTATTTAATTTTTTAGTCAACTAAAGGCAGAATCTGAGCATCCAGCTTTGACTGTGAATCAATTTTTCAGGATGTAAACACTCAAACTTTTCTAAAGTTGTAAACTCAAGCGGTTTGTTTCAGAACTCAAAAAATTAAAGTAAAGTTTAAAGATCAATATTCAAATGGATAATGTTTTTGGGAAATAATGATCACTTTTTAAAGAAGAAAATGGACAAAAATCTAACCTTTAAAGCCTTTGTTTACTTTTTCCGCCCAGTTTCTCCAAGTCATAAATCCCACACAGAGTTTCACCAAATAAAAAAAAAAGATTATATCAAAAATATGTCTCTGATTTACACCTTTATGATTTTTAAACTACTTAAAGTCTTCACTTAACAAAATATAGCTTTGTTCAGATCAGAATATATGAATGAAGCACAGTGCTTCACCCTTTTAAAACAAACATCTGCTGTCATAATGAGAGGAACAGATCAAATTTAGGAAAGGAGATACCTCGTACTCTTGACTAAAAAGTGTCATTAATGATAAGTTTGGAAATATCAGCATATTGGCAAAAATCCAATATTGTGGATTTAATAAATAAATGTACAGTTTCTTATCAGTTTTATTGACTTAAAGCCTAGTCACTGCACCATTTATAAATTTTATTCTCTGCCACAGTCACAGAAAAAATAATAATAAATGTAACAAAGAGAGGGAGAATAAAAAAGACTGAATGTCTACTACGAACATGTTTTTTCTAACATCCCTACGGCTCGTCTATAATGAAGAAATAAAACACACTGTAACAGTGAAGCCTTTTAAAGTGATTTAAATATTAATCGACAGAAACTGATGAAAACGTTGAAGTTTGACTTTGTCCTCTGCAGAAACTCTCAGACAGCCGTCAGTCTGTCTGTTTTCTTTCGTGACTTCAGTTTAACTCGTTTACTGCTGCATTAATAATAATAATAATCAGCCCCACACGGGCCGTCCCAAACAGAGACGAGGCTCCTGAGAGGATGAAATAATGTCAATAATCTGGACATAATGGAGCAGCTGAGACTCAGGTCTCTGCAGTAATGAACTCACACTCAGACTGCGTCCACTCCGCCTCAGGCTGCAGTTAGCAACGCTCTGATTGGTCACTGCCGAGTTAATTTTAGTGATTTTCTGTCTTTACGTCACCATGGAGACTGACGGGCCGAACGCAGAGGGAAAAGTACAAATGTTCCTCTCTCACAAACAACTGCCTGTAACTGACAGTGACAGTTTAATGTCAGTACATCAATCTTTACTTATTTTTATTTAGACAAATCCTTCTGTCACATTAGAAAAATCAAACTTAGAGCTCGATTAAAACAATAGAAGCTGAACTTAAAAAGTGCTTTATAGACTCAGTTTGAGGTGATGTTTATTTGGGTGTAGCACAGGAACAAGAGGGATTCGTTGTTATTTTTCCAAATGAAAAGTTTAAACATAGATCTTTAAAGTCTAAAAAGTCTTTGTTTAGATTAATGGTGTGAAAGGTCATAAAATATCTTAAAAACTCTTGTTTCTACTTTGAAGAGATCTTGAATCATGAGCTGCTCTTTGGCAGAAGCTTGACTAAATACTGGATCAAATCTCTCCTGTTTTCAGCGTCTCCTGATTATTAAAATCCTCTTTTTTAAGGAATTGCTTGTTTACGTTGAGATTCAAGGGATTTTGTGGCAGCATGTTATGGATGCATTCAAACTGGTTCTCTACAGCCTCTAATTAAACTAACCTGATCCTTTCTACTGTTGTATTATCATATTGGTTTTCATGGTTTTACTTTTTACCTTGTTTGCCCTCAGCCTTTGCGCTTTCTTGTCCCATTTGGCCATTTCAGTTTGTTTTTTTGTGTCATGGTAGTTCTTCTAATAGTTTTTCGATCTTGTTAGATAAACAGATTTCGATTTGAGGAGATGTTTATTTAGTTGTATAACAGGACCAAGAGGAATTCGTTGTTTTTTTCTAAATGAAAAGTTTAAACAGAGATCTTTATTCTTTAAAAAGTCTTTGTTTAGATTAATGGTTTAAAAGGTCATAAAAGATCTTAAATCATGAGCTGCTCTGTAACAGAAACTTGACTAAATACTGGATCAAGTCTTTCCTGTTTTCAAAGCGTCTCCTTATTATTAAAATCCTCTTTTTTGAGGATTTGCTTGTTCACGTTGAAGTTCAAGGGATTTTGCAGCAGCATGTTATGGTTGCATTCACAAACTGGCTCTCTACAGCCTGTAATTAAACTGTATAACTAAATAAATCAGAACAGATAACTAATGAAGTAAGCTCAAAACTCATTCATTAGTTGTTATTTTAGTTGTTTCTTGGTTCAAATCAGGAAAGTACTTCGCACTTCATAATACCAGAGACAGGTGCGTAGGAGGAAAAATCAATTGAAACGTGAAGGTAGACTCTCGCCCACTGTCTAACCTGCAAGAAATTTATTTATTTCATAATTAATTTCATTGGAGACCGAAATGTTGTAAATAAATGAATTTCTTGCAAGTTTGACAGTGTGCGGGAGTTGTTACCTGGTCATAAGTGATGATTATACGAATTCCCAAGACTCACCTGGATCCACTGGTATGTTAAATCCTTCTACAGGCATGAAGTCCACTTCTCGGTGTTATAACTCTACCTCTCCTGTCTCCTCCAGGCTCGGGGTCTGGATCTGTCTCGCGTTCGGGCCTGCGTCGTAGTGGCGGAGGAGCGGCCCAGGATGTCCCTCACACACTCCTTCTCGAAGCTCTTCAAAGATCTCGGCCTCCACCCGCGATCTGTCAGCACCGCCTTCGGCTGCAGGGTCAACCTGGCCATCTGCCTGCAGGTGAAGCTCACACACAAGTTTCAGGACGATGTGATGAAACAGATAAACTCTGAATCTGCAGCATCAGCATGTCCCACACATCACCACCAGCCAAAGCTGGACGTCAGTGCTGTGGATGCATCAGGAGCTGAAGCTTCATTTTATGGCTTCTTCTCCTCCAGCAGAGCTAAACCAGCATCCTGTGCTTTTTATTTATGGATCAGGATGGTTTCTATGGAAGCAAGAGCTCACATTTTTATTTATCTTTAACCTCTGGACAAAGAGCTTCACCTCAGGACCCTCTGAAGAACTGAAGCAGCAGCTCTCTCAGTTTTTAACCTGCTGATTTAAGACTGATCAGTCTGTCCAGGTCTGATTTCATGTTCATTTGATTTTTTTTTCTCGAAAACAAGTCAGTTTGTGTTCAGTCTTGGTTTAAATATCAATGCTCACAAATGCAATTCTGCAAATAATTTGCATCTTCAATTAATCTCTTTTACAACACTTTAAGTCAACCACACAGTTTTACCTAATTATTTTTCAGGTTAATTTTTTGGGAGGTTTCCTGCTCGTTTTTGAGAGAGTTTAAGTGCAGATAGACTCAGAAAGTAGCAAGAGAAAGAGGGGAATGACACATGTGGAAAGGAGGCTCCTCGCTGGGTAAAAAATGCAGACATCACCCACACGATGGACAATATGAGGCCCACAGACGTAATTAAAAGGCTGTTGATGCTCTTGGTGTAGTTTAATTTTTTAGTCAACTAAAGACAAAAAGTTAAACACTCAAGTGGTTCTTTTTAGAATTTAAGAAAACCTTTTAAACTTTAAAGATCAATATTTAAATGAAATAAACCAGGATAATGTTTTTGGAAATTATAATAGTCACTTTCTGAAGAAGAAAATCAGAGTTTTGAAGTCTTTGCTTGAGAGTACTTTTGTAATCAGCATTATATCAGTACGACAGATGAATACATTAAACCCTCTCACTGCTCTGTGCTCTGATTGGCTGCAGGGAACTTCAGGACCAGACCCGACGACTGTATACGTGGACATGAGGGCGCTCCGCCATGACAGGTACTACAGTCCGTCCTGACGGCTTTTATGAGCCTAATTTTTCCTTTCAGTGCAAAAACTGACATGTTTTTGTGTTTCAGGGTTCGGTTGGTGGAGAGAGGATCTCCTCACAGTCTGCCTCTAATGGAGTCTGGAAAGGTCAGTGTCAATCACAGTTACCCTCAGACCACCGGGACGAGTTTCTAATTAAGAGACTTTGTCCTCAGGCAGACTCGCACCAGCAGCTCAACCTCATTAGACCCTCATTTTAAATAAAGTGGATGGCAGCGTGCTAACGGTGGACGCTGCCTCTCAGTATACAGGTCATCACAGCCGAACTTTAGATCAACCTACTCACGGAATAGAGGTGCTTTTCCATTTGTGTATCTGCTGAACTCGGCTCGATGTGACTGCACAAAGCTACGGTAGCATCCCCACAAAATCAAGGAGGGAACAGAGGAGATAGAGGTGCCCGCCCCTGTGTGGCCTTTTTAACAGTTAAAGATGAAATTAGTTAAACAACATGCTGTTTAAGCAGCAGAGGGTTTGGGAAGTCAAACAGCATCTTAGAGCTGAGGGGACATTTAATTTTCACGTCAGTACCTCCCTGACTCACAGCGATACTCTGACCATTCAGAGGTCAGAGCCAAGGGCAGCGAGATTTAGGCTTTTATCATCGTTATGCCCCCAGACATTACTTCTGCTTGGATGTGATATTTGTGTTAATTTAGAGGAGGAGCTTGAGAGAGTTTGACACAAACAAAAACACCCAGTCACGATGTTAAAATATGTGTGAGTGGATCTGGTTTCAGCTCAGGCTTAAAGGAACACTCCTACATTTTTGTTGTTTTCTTGTCTTGCCTCACTCCTGAATCCATGACAAGCAGATAGACTCCATTCTTTCGACTGTGTGTCCAGTAACAAGGAAGAGACAGACAAAGCTTGCTCACCGCTAGTTAGCTTAGCTCAAACACTGGTAGTCAGTGGGAAGTGTTAGCCTGCCTCTGCCTACAATCATCAGATAAACTCTTTAGAAACTCTGAACGGTCCTGTGTGCTTGTTACAACTCGTTTTTTATCCCTTTAAGTTACGTTATCTTCTATTATCATCGTATTTTCTTCTTCTACTCCTAAACAGAGGCTTTGTTTTGTTGACCTACTTGTGCGGTGGTTTTCGCAAGAGATACGACGTTCACAAACCAGTCAAGTCTTTTGAACAGCTCTTTTAAGTGAACAGTGAGAACCGGTTCACAGTTGTGAGTGAGCTAACACTTCCCATTGACATCCAGTGTTTAAGCTAAGCTAATTAGCAGTGGGCAAGCTCTGCCAGTCTCTTCCTTGTTACTGCAGCACAGTCGATAGAATGGTGTCCATCTGCTTGTCATGGACTCTGGAGTGAGACAAGACATGGAAAGAAAAAACTGTCAGTGTTTCTATAAAAACTGTGAAAATAATGAACGATGGGACTGCACAAAACACTGATTAGAATAGAAGAACAGAATAGAATAAACCTTTATTTGTCCCACACAGGGAAATTTGCAGTGTTACAGCAGCAAAGGGGACAACGATAAATAAAAACAAAGTATAAAAAACAGTATGTGCATTATTATAAATATAAAGACTAGAATTTAAAACTCAAAACTAAACAATAAGAATTGTTCACAAAGTAGTTTTAATTTAATGTATTTTCTGTGCCTCCAACAGAAGCTCTACAGACTATGATTCATGGGATCAAAACATTTATTAACATATTTAATCACAATAATCCTCGCAGTAAGACGTGAGGACGCAGCAGAACAGCAGCCGATGACAGAGGATCGGTTTGTTTCTGTTTCGGGCTGTTTGTCCTCCCACGTCCTGTGAGTCAAGCAGACAGCAGGTTTTAAGTCTATGAAGAGCCCCGAGGCGTCCGTCCGTCCATCCTCGCTGTCTGTCTGTCTGTCTGTGTGTGGACGAGTGGGTGCTGCAGGATCACATTCATCACACGTGTACACGTCTGCTGAACCGAAGAGCGGGCGACTGTGAAGTCACAGCGAGCTGTCGGTCTGCGAGGAACACCTAAGCTCGACTGAAGAGCAACAGGGAGGCTGAAAACTCAGAATCAAGAAAGAAAACAAGACAGGATGGGACAGAAGACTTGACCTCATTTTAACACCCTGCAGATGGTGAAGAAAGAAAACGTTAAAAACAACTGTTAGAGTGCAGAACTCCATGTGATCATAAATATATTTCTGTTGGTTGAAGTCTTTCACTCAGCTGGATCACTAAGATTAGATTAGATTGGATAGAACTTTATTAATCCCTTGGGAAGACTCCTTCTGAGAAATTAAGATTCCCATAGCATTGAATGGTAGTACACATGTAAAAAAAGAACATAGGGTATCAAAATTAAAAAAGTAAAACAACTTGCATATTGAAATAAATAAAAGAATAATCTAAATATATATGATCACCATTACTTCACTCATGTTCTGGTTAGGTTCAGTTTTTAATCAAGTTTACAGCCTAAAAACGTCATAAGGTATCTTTATTTTAATGAATTATAAACTGGAGATGTTTGTTAATAAGTCACACAAAAATCAGAGAAAAGTGAAACGACAACATGCACAAATTTAGGCCCTGCAAACTACAGTGATGATCCTCCCTCTCATATCCAGGCTAACTTTTTTACATTTTCTGCATTTCTTAAACTTGTTTGAAATAATTCTGACAGAAAATCCCAGCTGTGAAGTTTATATGGATGTTAAATAGTAGTGGGTGTCACAGAGACACCAAACCATTATCTCCATTTAGGCCAGAGAAGTCTTATTTTCCAGATATTATGAGAAAGGATCGTCATAATTTAGGCAAAGTAGCTGAAATCCATTCATTTATTACAGTATAATGTAACAGCTGGCACGAAGTGGGAAAATGAAGCACCAAACGTTGAACTGGAGTAAAGCTAACTCCCAATAAAGACAAAAACTCTCCTTTAAACCTTTTAAATGTTGAAGAAGAAGAGAGTTTTACAGAGAAGCTCTTCAGACACAAATGAAACTCCTCATCTCATCGCTGGACGGCTGTTATTTTAGTTTCATTACAGATCTCACTGAGGTCCATCGTAGGTCAGCAGGAGAGCGCAGACGCTAAATATAACAGAGAGCCTGAGGAGAGGACGATCTGTGTTCATGTTTACTACACAAACAGAACAAGGAGAGTGACGAATATTTAGATTAATCCATCAACGTGGGAATGGAAATGATAATAATACAAATAAAGAGAGATCAAATGTTTTTTCACATTACAGAATTATATTTTTATTTAAGTAGACGTCGCTGTGTCGACTGTGTGACTTTTTCTCTTTTATGTTTATTTACTGAACAATAACCTGCTGTTGGAGTTTCATACACGAGTTTAACATGATATGGGTTTTCTCAGGTCACTAAAGGTCTATAATACACTGTAAGCAGTACATGATTTATTTTATGGATTTTGCAAAAAGATTATCAGCATTTGGATTCGGATCACCACCAAAATGTATTCACTTCTTTCTTGTACCATGACCAACATTACCGGAAAATGTCATCAACATCTGTGATGAACTTTTTGAATTAGTTGTGAAAACAAATCCTTTTATAAAAATTCCTGGATCCACATCCAGATCCAGATCTTCTCCAAAATTCAGCTGAATGGTCCTTGGCTCATCTCTGACCTACCTTGAACATTTCTTCAAATGATTGAAGACTTTTTGAGTTAACCTAACCAACTAATTAACTAACAAATGCCTCAGAAAACACATCATCCTTGTTAGAGGGACCGAACAAACTAGAAATGCTCCAAGAGCTCAAACCACCATGAAGGCATTTCAGACAGTGTTGAGTGAGTTCTTGTCAAGAATGTGGAAAACTGTCCGATCTCACACTGTCAATAAATCCTTTAAAGAATTCCTGGATCCACATCTGGATTAATATCACCACCAAAAGGAAATCACATCTTTCTTGTGCGATGACCAACATTCCTTGAAAAAGTCATCAACATCTGTTCTTAACATTTTGAGTTAACCTGCTCACAAACTAACAAACAAACCAACAAATACACAAACTAACAAACAAACTAACATATTAACTAGCAAACTAACAAATAAACAAAGAAAAAAATAAACTAACATACTTAAAAACAAACTAACAAATAAACAAACTAAGAAGTAAACTAACAACCAGACAAACTATCAAACAAACTAACAAGTGAACTAACAGATGAAAAAACAAGGAAACAAATAAACAAACAAACTAAGAAGTAAACTAACAAACTTACTAACAAACTAACAAATAAACTATCAAACAAACTAACAAACAAACTAGCTAACTTGCTAACAAACAAACAAACTAACCAACAAATAAACTAGCAAACTAATAAATAAACTAACAAACAATCTAACAGTTAAACTAACAAACTTACCAACAAACTAACATAAGATAAATAAGATAAGATAAGATATCCTTTATTAGTCCCACAGGGGGAAATTCCAAAAAATACAGCAGCTGCAGGATACAACAGAAGTACTGAAAGATAAGGTAATTACAGATCAAGTACAGTAATGCAAAATAGAAATAAAATTTTTTTGAAAAATGTAAAAAAAGTATATACTATACAGTCAGTGGCATATTTACAGTCCTGATGTACATGTTTGTTGTTTGACAGATGGTTATGTACATGTTGATATTTTACAGGATGAGATTTGTGATATTATAATATAAATATGGTGGCTATGTACATGTCTGGTATTTTGCAGAGAAACATTATCACATATAAATATAAATGTGGTTTATTGCACACTGGAGAGGTTTTTGTTATAAAGTCTGACAGCTGCAGGAAGGAAGGACCTGCGATACCTCTCCGTCACACACTTCGGGTGGACTAACAATTAAACCATCAAACAAACTAACAAATAAAATAATCAACTTACTAACAAACTAACTAACAATTATACTGTCAAACTTGGGCACAAATATGACCCTTGTATCTGGACTCTCTGGTTAAACTCATGATAGTCGCCCTCGTAGGTCGGGTTTACAAATGAAATGTGTTGTTTTAGCTAACTGGAGGCACAGTGGAGTGAAAACAGGCCGGTCGGTCTGTGCGGTGCGATGAAGCGCCGGCTTCTCTTCTTCCCCCTCGCTGACTCTCAAAGAGAGGACGTCATGTTTCTGCCGGTCATCGATCGGCCGGCTGCTCCGTGTTTGACTCACCGTGTGGGAGGAGGACAGAAATAAGAAATGTTTGTTTACTGGCTGTTGGTCCGGCCCGATCCTCTTGTTTATGTGGTTGATTAAATCAGATCAGGAGCTTCAGCTAAATGTGGTGTTGGATATAAACAGCAGCTCTTTTTAAAGCCCACAGCAGAGTCTGAGTGAAGCTGTAACCATGGCGACCGCCTCTCTGCTTGATTTCAGATCTTACCTGGAGTTCGCATCATCATCGCCAACCCGGAGACCAAAGGCCCTCTGGGGGACTCTCACCTGGGAGAGGTTCGTCTTTCTTTTACCTGATTTTTACTTTTCTGGATCTTTTTTTTTTATGTCTTCTTGTTTATGATTTTTAATTTTCTTTGAAATATTTTTGCTTTCTTTTGTCAAATTCCTTTTATTGCTGCCTTAAACATTTTTTAACTGTTTATTTTAGTATTTTTGTTTTTCCTTTTTACTTTATTTTCTGTCTTTGGTTTGTTGTCGTATTTTCTGCTCTTGTGTCTCATTTCAGCCTCTGGTTTGTACTTTTTTGTGTTTATTTGACCTTTTCTGGTTCTTTTAATCTGTTCTGTAATCGTTTGTTTTTACCCCTAACTGCTCTTTAATGGCTCTGTGGTCCATATTTTTTTATTATTTCTTTTATTGTTTTTATGTTTAATTTTTAAAAGTGTTTAATAAAGTTTTTTATTCCACATCATCAAGTTTGTGTTTACAAAGTGGTGCAGGAATGAGTCCAAAAACTCAGACGTTAGTTAGCATTTAGCACCGCCAAATTCTCAAGGCCAAATTAAATGAGGTGTCAGGACAGTTTTTTGGAATAATACCTAAAATAAAATCTGTAATGAACATACGAGACTTCAACATTTACTGGTAATCTGAAATAATAAAAGGTGTCTGATATTTCCTTCTTTTTAATTGTGAAGCGCTGCTGCGCTTGAAGGATATTTGCTAACAAACTGCTAACAGGGATTTTGTCGTCACAATTAAACAATTAAGCTTAAAAAATTATGAAAGTTAGATTTGTTTCTCAAAATAATTACATTGAACAAAATGTGCAAGTTGAAGCATTTTTGGACTGCTATAACAAAAACAACCCAATGAAAAAAATAACAATTTATAGCACATGACATCCTCCAAGTTGTATTATTATTACTATGGAAATCTCTTTTTTTATCATTTATTATTTTTATACTTTATTTGTTTTTCCTTTTTTTTATATCTTATCTTGTTATTTACACATTATCAAAAGATAAGATTTAATGTTTATAATATATATAATAATATGTATTTTTTGTGTTGTTTGAGGTATGCATAAACATCTAAGATTTTATTATTTTTTAAATTTGCAAACATTTAACAAGACATAAAGAGAATTAAAGTACAACACGAATAGTGCAAAAGAAATAACAAGAAATTTGAAAATACAGGAGAAGATAATAAGATAATAACAAGAGACAAAAACAACGCAATTTTTATTTTTATCTGTATTTGGTAAAAAAAAAACAAACAAAGAGAAGTAAAAAAAAAAAAATGTAAGCATTTTTGCTCACTAGTTCAGGACTGTAGTTTTTAGTTTAAGTTTGGGACTTTAGTTCATTCTGTCATTAACTAAAACATTCAATACAAAGAAAAAATCTCAAACATGTGAATGAAAAGGAGCAGAAAGAAGAGAAATCTTATAGTCTGCCGCTCTGTCATGAGATATTAATGAACTAAACACATAAAACAAAACACACAGTCCTACAGACTTTATTACAGCACTGATCTAGAAACAGGAAAATCCCAGAGGCTCTCAGTCGATGTTCACGTCTGTAACTCCGTCATCCCCGCCCCGCTCCGTCTTTTTACAGTCCTCGGCTGCTGACCTGTTTTCTTCTTCTCGTAGATCTGGGTGCACAGCGCTCATAACGGCAGCGGTTACTACAGCGGGTACGGCGAGGAGGTCCTCCAGTCCGATCACTTTAACTCCAGACTCAGTTTTGGAGACACTCAGACGGTCTGGGCCAGGACGGGCTACCTGGGCTTCCTCCGCCGCACCGAGCTCACCGACGCCAACGGAGGTTTGTCCTCTCTTTACCGCTGATGTTTCCTCTCCGTCTGTCACTCAAACACTGACCCCCCCTGCTCTGTCTGTTTCAACAGAGAGACACGACGCCCTGTTCGTGGTCGGCGCTCTGGAGGAGGCCATGGAGCTGAGGGGCATGAGGTACCACCCCATCGACATCGAGACCTCGGTGATCCGCGCACACAAGAGCATCATGGAGTGGTGGGTCCAACCTCAGTCCTGATGTTTGGGGGTTTTCTTGTTTTTCACTTTTTATTGCCTTTTAGAACATTAACAACAATACAACAGTTATAAATAATAAAAGAAAACAAACTAAAAAGTATACTAAAATAATAAGTAAAGAAAATATACCAGCCATTTAACTAAAATACACACATAAAAACATGTTTATTGTAAAACAGTAGAAACATTCACGCGTGACAAACTGGCAGTGTCCATCACATCTCAACCGTTCACATTTCGGCAATGTCTTCCATTTTTATTTTCGTCAAGACCTCCCGTCACAGACATGTAGGTGTGGACTGTACGGCTATGACATCATAAACCCCAGGAAGTAAAAAACAGAGCGTTTTAAGGGTCATTTTCTTAAAAGAGGGACAGAGCCTTTCTCTGTGAACTGAGATTTTAGGACAAGGTGTCACGTTCCTTTGCTCCCTAAGCCCCTTCAACAACAACACTGGAAAAAGAAAATTGATTTTGCAGGACATGAGACTTTTAAGGAAATGAAAAACTTTAATTTCCTTAAAAGTCAAGCTAAAAAGTGACTTAAAACTGATCAATGTGGGACCAGTTTTCAGCTTTTACATCAGCCTTAAAGGTCCTTTATACTCTGGTCATTAAAATAAGTTTATCTAGAAAAATAAGCATATAATAAACAGTTTAAAGACTCAAATAGCCTCCTGGTTGTTAAAAATTAATTGCATGTATGTCTAAATTTATAATGTTTTGTGTCAGTTTGTTTTGTGTGATTGAGAGGCTTTTTCCTGTATTTTTTTACGGTTTATTGACTTTATTTCTTTCAGATTCTTTAGCTCAGGTTAAATTGATTTTCAGGACATGGTGCATGTAAATAAAAATAAAGAAGTAATATCACATTAAGCTCTCAAACACGTGTGAACAGATTAGATAACACTGAGGGGGCTTGAGCTGTTGGTGCAGCTGATTAATGGTGTTGTTAAAATGCTGTTGTGGGGCTCTGCTGCCCCCCAGTGGAGAGAGAGCAGACTGTGGTGATTGTCTTTGTTTTCTGTTTGCAACGTTGGACTTTTATTTCTTTTATTGTTGTAGTGGGAAAAAAATATATATTCCTATGGACTTATAAGTTATCACCCTATTTTCACTGTAGTGTTTTTATTCATGGCCTGTTTCAGAGGCAGCTCCCTTTCACCTCCGCCAAGGAGGTTTTGCCAGTGAATGTTTGTTTGTTTGTTTGTTTGTAAGATTACGCAAAAACTACAAGACAGATTTTGCTGAATTTTTCAGAAGATGTTGGGAATGGCCCAACTTAGAAATGATTAGATTTTGGTGGTGATCCAGAACAATAGTTTTTGCTCAATAACTGTCTAACTAATAATGATATCCACATGATTCAGAGTCTAGGTGTGGGTTTTCAGGGTCATGAATCATATTATGATGGTAACTTTATCATGGACCTGTTGCTTATCGACGTAACATCAATATGTTAGCTACCTTGGCAGAGGTTTGTGCTCTCCGAGTGTTTTCTAGTTTATATTTGAATTTGGCGCCATGGCAGTTTCATACAGCCATGCTGGCAACCCCACCTACACTGAGGGATATTATTAAAGTTTCCTTCTTTAATTGAGAAAAAGGGCCCAACGTGAACAGCAGAATGTCCAACCCCTTTTTTATTTGATTGTTCAGTGAGGAAACGTCATTAAATATCAAGAAAGGGCAAATCATTGCTCCTTCTGTTCATGTTCATTTTTTTAAAAGCAAACTCAGGACCTACCTTTTCAGTATGACTTTTAGTTGATTTTATTTAATATTATTGTTTAATCTTATTTATTTGTTTTAACCATCTCAATATGTTTTTTATCTCAATTTCAGTTCAGAGTTATTGTTCGTAATTTTATTCTCTGTTAACTGATTTTCTTTCCATTATCCTACTGTAGTAGATTTTATTACACATTTGGTGTTAAATTTTATTTTATTTACTTTCTTATTTATTTATTTATTTATTAACTTATTTATTTGTTTTTCCTATAGTACTTTTGTCTAATTTATCATTATTTTTTATTGTCGTTTCAGTCTTTGCTTCTGTGTTTCCTCATTTTTAATTCAACACAGTGTTTCCTCAGTCCTTTAATTCTGTTTTCTGTTAGAATCTCTTCTTCATGTCTTTGTGTGTGTGCTGGATGTGGATCGTGAGGGTGGGTGGGGTCTTGTATTGTCATTTTATTCACTTCCTACTTTTTCTTTCTTTATTTATTTTATTTTATTTTATTTCTTTTTATGTAACGCCTTGTACAAGACTTTGTATGAAAAGTGCTGTACAAATCCAGTTTGATTGATTAATTAAATTTTCTTCTGCTTTAATTGAAGTATTATCCAGTGTCCCATCTTCATTGGAACGATCAGAAAGACCTTTCAGTGCTGACCGAGTGTCTGTGCTCCTCCTCCTCAGCGCCGTGTTCCCCTGGACCAACCTGCTGGTCGTGGTGGTGGAGCTCGAAGGCTCCGAGCAGGAAGCCCTGGACCTGGTTCCCATGGTGACCAAGGCGGTGCTGGAGGAGCACTACCTGATCGTGGGCGTCGTGGTCGTGACGGACATCGGCGTCATCCCCATCAACTCCCGCGGCGAGAAACAGCGCATGCACCTCCGCGACGGCTTCCTACAAGACCAGCTAGACCCCATCTACGTGGCCTACAACATGTAGCCTGTGTGCGTGTGCGTCCGTGTGCGTGAGAGCGAGCGAGCTAGCATGCGTGTGTATGCCGTGCATATTGCCGTTGTTGTTCCTTTATTTCCCCAAATCAAGATGTACTGTATTTTTGAACCTGCGTACGGTGTGGTCTTAACTCGTCTGTTTTCTTTAAAGTTGTGTCGTGCCGGTTGGATGATTGATTGGCTTATTGGTCGCTTGATTGATTGATTGATTGACTGATTGCCTGGTGGTGGTATGATCATTTTCGCACCCCGTTTCCTTGGAGCCCGTCACTGTAGAAAGCCTTAGAGGGAACACTGTGTGCGGCGGCTCGAGCGAGCGAGAAAAAACTAGAGACTCTTTATCTGTCGACATGTTTTACCGATCGAAACAAAAAAATCTGATCTGTGGTTTCACTGAAATTAGAGCAGGGGCAGCCAGAGAAGTGTAAAAATATAAATATTGTACATAAACATAATAATCTATATGGAGAGGAACCTAAAACACAATGAGGTGTAGTAGCCCCTATATGCAGCTCTCTCCACCTGCACCCTGTGAGCGTGAGTGTGTGTCTTTGTGTGTGGCAGGGACGTTTTTACAGTTTTAATGTGATTCATGGAACAGATTTTAAGCTTAAAAGATGAAATATGAAGAATTATATGAAGACTTGAACAGTTTCAACTGCAAAAGAAACAAAAACCAAAAAAGCAGAAAATTAGTGTTTGACTCTCGTTAGTTTACAGAAACCTTCTGACATTAAAATAAGGTTTAAACACATTTGATGCTGAATATTGATCCATATTTGATCAGTCTGATCTGAAATCACTTCAAGCACATGTGTTATATTCATGCCATAGACTGAACAGGATAAGCTGACAACTCTTTCACCTACCGCCAGTTAAGCTTGTTTTTCTCAAACACCAAATTGAATATTTCTTAGTCCAATAAAGTTCAGAAAGCATAAAAAAATCAGCCATAATTTATTCAACAGTGTCATGAGCTAGGAGAAAAGGGAAGCGACATCATAAACTGGATTGTATGTGGTTTAAATTAAAGTTAGTTATTACTTAAAGAAAATGAAGTACATCTACAAAATGAGGCTGAGAGAGGGCAAACAAAAAACAAACTAAAAGGCCTCCAAGCTAAAATTCATAACCTACAAAAAAATAAATATCCAGAAACACTAATGTAAATTACTCGAAATCCACTGAAAAAACTCAGATGTGTTTGTCTTTTTTCAAGCCAGAAGTAACTTAAACACATATTCTAAACCACATTCACTCAACAAGTCTAGATATATTTATTACTTTAAGAAACAAAAGGCAAAAAATAGGCACAGAATTACTTGTAATGATAAGAAAATATCTGCCACATACATTGAGGAGGTACCAAGTGGAGCTAAAATGGATTTAAAGGCTTCATCAGCTTCTTCTGTTCAGTCTCTGGTTTATGCAAATCAAATAAATGTGAGATATTTCAGGTCAAACAGCTCGCTCTGAAGTCGGACGTAAGTGCAATGTTAATGGACAAAGAAGTGAATTTAAGCTAAAGGGAAGTAAACTTGAACATGAAACTTTTCTTAATTAAAGTTTGACTTGAGCCTCCAAAGCATCTCATGAAGCAAAGTGCACTGTGTGAATAAAAAGCTGAATATTGATATTTAAAGGGATTTATGAGGAAGTGAAGGGGAACAGCTGACTCAGCAGACTTCAGGTGTGACTGTGGGTTATTTACGTAAATGTAGAAAATAAAGAAGACAACAGCGTAATGACGATAAAACATCTGTCATCATTTTATTTTAAAGTCTAGTGAATGAAGTGCAGAAGCGTCAGGAGGAGGGATGGGGGGCCTTCTGCTTTTTCTGCATGCCTTGTAAATCGAGGATGTAATGCTCTCATGAGAGGCAGCCAGCACAAATGACAAAAAAGGAAGAAAATGACGTGTTCATGGCAGACAGAAGTGGAAGTTGTGGCTTAATTTTCGACCAGCATCAGGCCACGTGTTTGCCACTGGAGACCTGTGGAAGCTGGATTTTTCCCACACATGAATCAATAAGGGAATTGGATGGATAAACAGAATCAATGATGCCATTGTGATCAATAAAATCTTATCAATGCCTCCTACTTTCTTCTGTGTGCCTTGTAAAACGAGGACGTCACACTCTCATCAGAGGCAGCCAGCACAAATGACAGAAAGAAAGAAACACAGAAGTGGTCGAAGTTGTGGCTTAATTTTCGACTAAAAACATGAATCTATGCAGCACAGCGTTCAATATCCGGCTGTGTGTTTGCCACGAAGCTGAATTTGCCTACACAGGAATCGATAAGGGAATAAACAGAATGCCGTCCATAAAATCTCATCAACTCCCGTCCCTAATCAGGAGGCTGTCGGACCAAAACGAGTTGAAAAGCTTGAGACGCAGCAAAGAAGCTCCAAGGGACTGCTGCTGAAGGATTCAAAGTCATGATACTCGGTTAAATTTAATTAAAGTTACAACAAAAATGAGATTTTCTTCATATAAACCTACAGGATTGTTGCATCATGAAACAAACTCTCTTAAACAATGATTTCAGCAGGAGTCCTCAGAGACATGTCTCACAGGCTCTTTGGTACAAAATGATATGAAGTGCATTAACAGGAGAAATGACTTAAAAATATACTTAAAATACAAATAATTAAAGACGAATATTTAATGAAAATAAAGCATTTTAATCTCAGTTCAGTTAGCAAACATCGCGTGTTGATTTAGTCATGATAAAGATGTTTGAAGCATCTCTTCTTCTTTAGTCGTCTTTTTATCCTTTTTTTAAATAGATGAAAACTTAATGCATATCAGGAGTTTGTTCAGAGCCTGTTGGACTAAACAGTTTGGGTTTGTGGGTAGCAGCGTCACGTTTCAGTCCCTGTGTGTGTGTGCGAGTTTGTTTGTGTGGAGAAAGCTCATCCTGAAGGAAAGTCCCGTCCCAGAGCCAGAGGTCTGAAGGTCTGGAGGTCTGGATGGGAGAGGCTGCATGCTGTGAGTGTGTGCGAGTGTGTGCGCAGTGTGAGTGTGTGTTAGGTCTGTGTGTGTGTGTGTGTGTATATTGTATGTAAATAGTGTTGATTTTGTACGGTACAAGTGTGTGTGACTTGTTTTGTACACATGATAAAAGATTAAATGACACTTTTATAAGAGCCTGCTATTGGCTCACGTCACACTATACAGTGCAATAAAGTGCTTTGATTGGCTAAAACTCAGCCTGATCGTTATTTGATTATTAATGTCTGTTATTTTAACACTGTGGGTGTGGAGCTGCTTCAAGAGCATCGGGAATTTACAAGTGCAAATAAAAGCAGCATATAATCAGTTGAATACGCCACAAAAGCGAGATATCGGATGTTCAAACTGATAAACTTTATTGATTTGGTTGTAAATATTCACTCATTCTGAATTTGAAGTCAACAACTCACACCAAAAAGCTGGGACAGGAGCATGTTTACCTTTGTGTTACATCAACCTTTCCTTTAACAGCACTTAGAAAAACACTCACCATCAGATTGCACAACTCCTCACCCGAGGGGAGGAGGAGTAACAGGTGGACAAAAGACGGGAAGGAGCAGTAGCCATATTTGTATTTATATTTATTTATATTTTTATTTTTATTTAAATCTATCTTATTATATATCTTTGTATGTGCTATACAATGCTGCTGCTGGAATTTTAATTTCCCTGAGCGAGTCTTCCCAAGTGAGTTATAAAGATCTGTCTAATCTAAGACACTAACTGTTGAAGCTTTGTAGGTGAATCTTTCATAATGCAGGGACGCCCCTGAAAAAGATATACAAACAAACTATAGCAGAAAAAACTAACAGATGAACAAACTACCAAATAAATTAACAAACTAGCAAACAAACAAACAAACAAACAAAATAAACTAACAAACTAACTGTGCCATGCTGTCCTTTGACCTTTGCTCTGATAACAGTCCTCTTTAGCCCGGAGGACACCACGTCCATGATGTCCAAAAACTTTAGGATATTTACCTAACCCCGGTTCCCTGAGTCTTATGAGTGAGATGTCTCACTGTGGGAAATGGTTGCTCCTGTACTGTCAGACAAGCTTATCCAGCGTCCACCAGCCCACAGGGAAAATACTCTGTAACAATTAGGACAGCAAACCCGCCCCTGGCACGCACGGAGCAGACACGTCCATATGGTGGCCCTAAAGTGAGAGGCGAGGACCGAATCTCCGCAGCACAGATGTCCTGAACACAAACTCCCCTGAATAAGGCCCAGGATGCAGCAAAGCCCCGAGACGAGTGCGCTCGCAGACTCTTAAGAGACACGTGTTTCAAGGCTGCTCCCTCCAGTGGCTCAAAAGGAGGGCCCTTAAGCCCCTCCAGAACCACAGCCAGATCCCATGGCGGTACCAGCGGTCTGGACACGGGGAGAAGCCTGCGCGCTCCCTTCATAAAACGGCAAAGCAGCGGGTGTTGGCTCGCTGTTTGCCTCCCAAACTCCACCTGACAGGCGGCGACAGCTGCCAAGTGTACTTTAACCGTGGAGAAAGCTTTTCGTTTGTCACTCAGGTCCTGCAAGAATGACAATATCACTCCCACCGGACACTGAGAGGGAATGTGACCGTTCCTGTGACACCATATCCGGGCCCATATCTGTTCCACAATTTCCGGATGCAGAGTCCACTCCCCGCATACTGGTGCGCCCCTGGACAGCAGGTCCGCACCCGTGTTCAGGACTCCCGGGACGTGCGTCGCTCTCAGGGGGAGGAGGACACCGCAGCTCCACAGGACCAGTCTGCGTGCTCGCATATGCAGCTGACGGGAGCGTCACCCCCCCCCCTGACGGTTATACGCCACCTTCGTCGTATTGTCCGTCCTCACCAGAACATGATGACCCATGAGAGACGGAAGGAACTGTTTCAGGAGAGGAACACCGCTGAAAGTTCCAGAAAGTTTATGTGAGAGCGCTGGAGGTCCACACTCCAGCGGCTCCTCACAGACCGGCCCTGAATCCCGCCCCAACCCGTCAGGCTGGCGTCCGTAGTGACCTCCTTCAGGACAGAAGGACGGGACTCGCCAGTGGCGCAGCGCCCTGACGCACCCCGGTGTGACCAACACTCTCCGCGCGCCATGACGCACGAGATCCAGCCCGCATGAGACCACCCAAAGTTGGATCTCTCTCATGTGGGGCTGGCCCAGATGGCAGACACCATCAGCCCGAGTAACCGAGGACATGATCTTTACTGAACGGATCTGCCTGGCTGAAAAAGCGCGGGACAAGCCCTGAAAGCTTGCTCGGTCCGCTGAAAGGCGCGCTGTGAAAGCCACGGAGTCCAGGGATAATCCCAGAAAGATTATGTCCTGCGCCGGGGACAGCATGCTCTTTTTCCCGTTTATCACGAAACCCAGATGGGATAGGTGTCCTATGAGAATACGCGTGTGCGCCCTGGCCTCCTGCTCCGATGGGGCCAACAGCAGCCGATCATCCAGATATGTGGCCAAGCGGATGCCCTGCCGTCTCAGCGGGGCTACTGCCGCTTCCGTGCAGCGCACAAACACCCTCGGGCTCAAAGACAGACCGAAAGGGAGCACACGGTACTAACAGATCCCCCCGAAAGCAAACCTCATATACTCTCTGTGAGGGGGACAGACTGGGATGTGGAAATACGCGTCCTTCAGATCGGCAGAAGTGAACCGATCGCTCTGTCGCACAAGGCGCAACAGGGACGCGTGCGTCAGCATCCTGAACCTGTATTTCCTGAGATATTTGTTCAGAGCACGTGGATCCAGGATAGGGCTAAGCCGAGGGGGACAGCGGGTGTCGCCACCGCGCTGCTCATCTGGGTTTTGACATTTTTGTTTGGCTTTTCTCATTTGCTGCGCCCTCGGCTCTCGGCCCGGCGCCAGGGGGACACTTTTTATTTTCTTTGAGAAAATGTGTCTGTTTGTGTGTGCCTGTGGACATGAGAGAGGGCCAACAGCTGAACAAGCCGCTCTCTTCTTCTTCCAGGCCTGGTGGTTGTGCGGGCTGTGCCGGCGGAGCTGCAACCGGGGCCGCAGAGCCAAAAATCCCCTCCGGGACAATGGGCATGTCCAGGATGTCCTCCTTTTCTCTGTCTTACAGGTTGGCCAGGTTGAGCCACCGTGCTCGTTCCTGCAGCACCATAGACCCCAGCGCTTTTCCCGTGGCCCGGAGACACAGGTCGGTGATGAGCGGTATCTCCTCCCACGCAGCTGGGTCCTGAGTTTGCGCAAAATCCTCGCATAACTCAGCCTGATAGGCCGTGAACAGGGAGAGGACATTGAGCGCTCTGGCCCAAAGCGCAGGGCTGACTGCAGCGATCAGACTTGGACGGCAGGCTGGGGCTCTTGGAGCAGATGAGCTCGGCCCAGAGAAGCCGGCGGTGTTTCTGGCTGTTGTTGATATTTGGCTTTGACTTTGCATGGTAGAGTTTGACCTTGACCTTGTAGATGTAGAGATGAACTGTGTTAACTGACAGTGGTTTTCTGAAGCCTTCCTGAGCTCACATGCTGATATCCTTTACAGAATGATGCTGCTTTATAATGCAGTGCTGCCTGAGGGATCACAGGTCACAGGCATTCAATGTTTAAGCTGTCCCGCGTACATGCTGAGATTTCTTCAGATTATTTGAATCTTTGATGATTTTATGGACTGTAGATGATGAAATCAATATATTCTCTGCAATTCTATGTTGCAAATTGTTCTTAAACTGTTGGACTATTTACTCACACAGTGGTGGACCTCGCTCCGTCCTTCAGGGATGCTCCTTTTATACCAAACTATGACTCTCACCTGTTTCCATTTAACCTGTTCACCTGTGGAAGGTGTTTTCTGAGCGTTCCTCAGTGTTCCCAGTCTTTTGTTGCTCCTGTTCCAGCTGGAACGCATTTCAGACATCAGATTCAAAATGAGTGAATATTTGCAACAAAGCAATGAAGTTTATCAGTTTGAACATTAAATATCTGTGTCTGTAGAGTTTCCGTCCAAACTTCACTTGAATTATTATTTTTTTTTTACCTTGAACACAACTGAATTCATAATTTAACAAAGAAACTGAGTGAGGATTCTAAGATATCAGCTGTTAGTGTTAAATCTCTGTGTGATTAAAGTCTGATGTAAAAAATGAGTTTTGTAAAAGTTAAAAAAAAAATTCTCGATGGTCATAAAACTTAAAATGCAACAATCTGACATCAATACATTCTTAATATTCTGATGGTCCAGATTGTCCTGAATAAATTTTGCCTTTAACTCGATTCTGCTTTAAGGTTTTTGGCTCCAAAAGCGTTTTTATTTGAGCAGCTGTGTTAAAGCTTTTGTTCAGCCAATAAAAGGGCGGAATTCCCCTTTAAAAACTTAAACCTCCAGTTAAAGGTGTAATGGTGGTAGTTCTGGGAGCATCCACACGGTGTCGCTGCTGTTATTTCACTCCAAAACTCCTGAAGCTCCTTCAGGTCTGCGGGGGCGCGCATCTCCGGGGTGTCTCCTGAGGCAGCGCGTGTCGGGGGCGCGCACAGTCAGAGAGGTTGAACTGAACCACCGAGAAGCACCGAGACACTTCAGCTCTGAGACCTGGACCCGTCAGCACTCTCTGATCCGGATTAAGTACAGGAACGAGTTCACATGGAGCACTTTCAGATCAGATCAGCTTTTGTTTGTTTGTTTGTTTTATTTTGGGGGTAAATAATCAAACTTCTGGATCCGCTCTCTGGACTCAGGGGGAAAAGGATCTGTGCGTAAAGCTCCAGCTGCAGAACCACGCGCCTGGAGAAACTCGGATCTGTTGGAGATACTTTTGCACAAACTCGACCAAAAGTTTGAAGGTGTTTCAGCGCACGTGCTTCCTGTTGAGGATGTGAGTCTCGCGCTCCTGCAGGTCCAGGTAGCTCAGGTGAGGAGATGGATTTTACGCACAGACTCGGCGCGCTGCTGCTGCTCGGATTCACCTTCATCCACGCGGTCAGTACCGAGATATTCATGATTTTAGCCAAGATTCATGAAGGAAAATAAAACTAGAATTATTTCGACATTTCAAACACTTTAAAATGTTTTTGTTTTTGTCACATTGCTGGAAAATGACTCCTACTCTCCTCCTCTGGCTCCAGCTGTGTGTTCTGACATGGTTTAGAAACAAGATTATTTTTTATTTTTAGCTAAACAATATTTGACCCAAATATTCACAATAAACGTACAAATGGTTGACTAATATAGAAATCATGAAACTTTTTATTAGAATCTGTTCAAATTCAAGGAGTTGGTATTAAAAACTGGACATTTTTTAATTTTTAATGATGAGAAACAGCAGACTAACTCTGACACCCTGTCCAAACTGAACAGAAATGAGAATAAAAGTGACTTTTGCTTTAATTGAGTTTGTTTACATTCCCTGCGCTCTTTAAAAGTATTTGTGTTAAATGCTGTTTGACAGTTTAACCTTTATTCAAATGATCAGCTGGATAAAAATAGCATTTATTTGAGTCTTAAGTCAGTTTATTTGTTTTCAGACAAATAGCTTTGTCCAAGATCAACAAGTTTGCAACATCTTAAAAAAACGACAAACCCATCTCAATGTTATTTGTCTAGTTGCTATCTTAAATGTGAAATTATTTTACAATTTATTTATAATGTAATTTTACAACAATATTCCATCACTGAAAAATAAACTATGAATGCTTGATATTGGATTTTTTTCCAATATCTGATATGTTGATATTTCCAAGTTAACAGTTTGTTTGTTTTGTAAATAGATGTATTGCTTGAAAAAATAAAACAGTTTATTCTTTAATTAATGAAACTTTTGATTTATAATCATGGACAAAACTGTTTATTCATTAAATTATTATCACAGCCAGTATCTGATGTACATGAAATATTGATGGCTGAAATATCAGCCAAAATGTTCACATCTACCAATACATAAATTCAATTTATTCTGTACATCACTTAAATAAACCTGTAATATCTTCCTTTAGAAATGTTGCAGCTGTTAGGCTCCTAATGTGCCTAATATTTATTATTCATTTACTTGAAGTACCGCCTTTATTGTCATTTAAGTATTTCAGCCTGCAGCTAAAATGATTTTGTATCTATTTGCCATCAAGCTTGAGTCCCCTCTCTTTTTATTTATGAATTCTCTGATTATTAAAATATCTCTGCACAGTCTCTACCCCGGCATTTGTACAACAGTATTTTCATTAGTAAATATCACAGTTCACCAGTTTAACTCATCGTTATTCCTGCTTGTTACTTTTCTGTTTCAACTGTGAGCACTTTAGCACTGTCCACAGCGAGAAGGCAAAAAGTAAGTAAAGAGTGTTTGTCAGATCATTTCTTTGTTGTAATAATACTTCATGGTGAATATTCTTACACTTTTGTAAAATCAGTTTAACTCCCTTTAATTGGAGCCACATTAGTGAGGAACATGCTTCTGTGGGATCAGCAGAGCTGAGTTTGTGGCCGCACCCGTGAAAAATGTGCCAAATCCTCTCTGCCGAAGCCAAACAGCTGATTCTGCTGTTGACTGTTGTTTGGTGTTTGGATGATTGAAGTCTGAAGACATGACGGTAATTTAACAGTTTAATACTTTAACAAACAGGAGCCGCAGTACAGTGTGAGGGAACCATTCACGGACACACTCTGCTGTGGCCTGGCATCACGTCCTTCAACCAGAGTCTCACTCACGCCCTGTGTGGGCGAGTGTTATCTCAGACCGTGGGGATACGGGGTCACTGCTGGTTTGCAGAATCTCATCTTGTTGTCTCTCTGCTTTGAGGTCGCCTCCAATGATGACAAGCCTTGTTTTTCCAGTGAGGGAGATGTCGCCCCAAAACATCAGACTAAAAGATGTTACTCTATCAAAGCAGCAATTTTATTTTTTTTTATTCAACCTTTATTTAGCCAGATAAAAACCCACTGAGATCATGATCTCTTTCACAAGGGTGACCTGGCCAAGGGGTCAGCAGCACACGTCATGAAAAAAAAGGACTGAAAGATGAAAATATACAATAAGTCAAAATACACCGTTTCTGTTAGTGCAAGCTGTCCTGCAGTAAAGTCCAGAGACTTCAACAGAATTAACAATTTCATGCTGGTCTCATGCTGTTTATCTGTCAGCATGGATGAAATAAGCTCTGAGAGTTTCAAGAGAACAATCAGCATCGGTCTCCACATCTTCTCCACACTATGAGGCAGAATCTGGACTCATCGTTGAACATGATGCTCGTCCACGTGCTCAGGCTCCAGTGCACAACAGTGAAGGGCAGCCATGGCAGCCCTTTGAGACGGGAGGCTGACAGTCTGTCTGTCTGTCAGTCTGTCTGTGCGGTCTGTCCCTGATTCTCTGGGCAGGAGCCGTCGGCCATATCGTCCTGCAGATCTGTAGAAGACTTCCTCCAGTTCCTAAGTGCTGACAGGGTGAGGAAGCCTCCTCATGATGCATCCTTTAAAATAATATTTGCGGATCAGTTTTTGACGCTTTGATTGATTTTTCAAACGGAGCCCTCGGTTGTTTAAATGAGCTCCGTCCACATGTAAACACACAAAGATAAACTTTAGGCTGTGCAGCTGCAGCCGTGTGAGCACATGAGGGGTGGATCCACTGCAGAAAGGTACCGTCTGCAGAAAGCTCCAGAACAGCGGACTGTCCCTTTAATGTCTCAACAGCAGACATCTTAAGTGAGAGACAAACTCCAACGTCTCTGCGGTGGATGCTGGGGGGGTGACGTCAAGTGGAGACGAAGTGACTCATGATTTTACTGAAGCTTCACAGACCTCCTTAAAAGAGTCTAAGCCAAAAAAGTCACTTTTTAACATTTAAGGCAAAGATGTAGCACAAATGATCATTAATTATATAATGTGTGAATTAATGTTAAAATCATGTGATGGTGATGAAGGATCAGTCGTATTGAACCTGAACTCACACGTTAACTGATGCTTTAACTAAAATAGTTCAGTCAACATAAATCATGGAATATAAACCTACAGTTAACCCATAAAAACAAAATGTTTTTTTTATGTCAAAATACTGAACCCACTTAAACCGTGTTTTCCACCTTAAATAACAAAACCCTGAACGTGCTCAGGAGCTTTCATCCTCACCCTGGACCAGGATCTCTTTCAGGTCACACGTTTCTCACTCAGCGTCAAAAATCAGGCCTCAGTTTGTTTTTTCTTTACAGGAACAGATCTCACCTTACAGTCAGAGACAGGTGACAGCTTCTTTAGTACCTGTTTCAGCTTTTGGAAACACGTTTACATCCTCTGCACGTCAGACCAAGATGGTGAAGCAAAAACACTAAAAGCTCTTTTTTCAAAGACAGTGTTTGAGATACATCATACGTGACTGAAGCTGCAGACGCTGACGGTCTTTGGTGTCAGAGGAGAACATCAATAAGAGGCCAGTTTATTAAGTACAGCCTTTAGAAGAAGGTGAACCAAAGTTCATCCTTCTGTTGGATAAAGAGGACGACCCAACTCTTTCCTACAGACAACGAAAACCCAGACCAGAGACAAAGCACTTCAACACTTTTGAACGATGACTGTCTGAATTGCTTTTTATTAAATTTCTAGGTCATGGGTGTGATACAAGCTGAATTTGTCATAAAAATAGGTTTTAAACGTTAGTTTGGTGGAGTGGTAAGCAGCAGGCGTGACCCACGTATCAGAATCAGAATCAGAGATACTTTATTGATCCTCGGGGGGGAAAATCTGCTGTTTCAGTTGCTCTTGTACACAGTATAGCAGCAGGAAGACAAACAAAGACAATAAAATAGATAAGAGCATAAAAATTAAGTAAAAGATATACTTCAACTTCCTTATGAAGGAAAAGTAAATTAAATAAGTAAAGTAAGACTATGAACAAAGCAGAGGAATTTACACTATTAACAATTAACAATACATGCTTCTGCCGGCCCGGGTTCGAGTCCAGTCTGTTCCAGTTTGCAGCGTGTCCTCCCACTTTCACAAGCCTATCCACTGTGTCTCTCTCTCCTGTCAATAAAGGCACAAAATGCCCAAAAATAACCTTAAAAAAGTTACATTAACAGTAAATAACCTCTAAGATGCACTGAAGAAGAATCTGAAATATCATAAAATGTGAATTACTTTAGAATTAAATTAAAACTATCCAACAAATCCAAGTATTTGTGCTTTTGTGGAGAGTAAACTGTAAACATGTCGTCTCTCTTTTTGTTTTATTAAAGGTAAATTTCTCACGCTGTCAGACGTCCACGGTCAGAAATGTGTCGTCTGTCTGTCTGTCTGTTTGTGTTTCACACTCTCTGTCCTGCATGAACTTCATGCTGACGGTTAACGACTCCAGCTTCATATTTATCCACCGTATTGATCCCAGTCTGAGGGTAAAGTCCTGAAGCTCTGAGGGTTCATCTCTGGAGGCTGCAGCAGCATAAAAATCTGAAAGCTGGGAATAAGTTAATTTCCTTTTCCAGTCGTCTCAGCAGTTTGAGGCACTCAAGAGCTCAGAGAGCAGCTCTGCCACCTGGTGGAGCAAACTGATACAGAAATGACGAACAGGCTGTTAGAGGCACTTTCATCAGCTCTGATAGCTGGTCACCACCGATCATTTTAAACTGGTTTAACTGGTTAATTTCCTCTGCCAGGAATGTTTTTGCAAACTTTGTTTCCCTCCATCTGTGAGCAAAATAACTCCAGAATTTCTCAACAGATTTTTCGGGAATGTTGGTCGTGGTACAAAAAAGAAGTGATCGGATTTTGGTGGTGATCTGAATTTGGATGTGGATACAGGATTTTCTTTAAAGCATTTGTTAACATTGTAGGATAGAGCAGTTTACACATTTTTGCTAGTAACTCAAAAAGTTTGTGACAGTTTTTTAAGAAGTTTTCAGGGAATGTTATTCATGGTACAAAAAAGAAGCAATGCTAGTTTGGTTGTGGTCTGAAGGCAGATGTGGATACAGGAGCCTTTTTAAGGATTTGTTAGCATTGTGGGCTAGAGCAGTTTTCCACGTTTTTGCTAAGAACTTGTCTCATAGTGTCAGGAATGATTCGGTGGAGGTTTGCGCACTCGGAGTAGCTCTGGTTGTTAAAGTGTTATATGCTCACACAGTCAGCTTGATATCCCTCAGCAAAAAAGGAGTTTATTCAAGTGTACTATGAGTATACTTATTCTAAACTAAAACTGAGGCAGTATACTTGAAGTTTACATTTTATGTACTATATTTTATATACTTAAGAATAGTATAATGAAGTATACTTGGTTTATACTGAAGAGTTTAAAGAAAAGTCTAAGACTAAGTACATTAATACTAAGACTTACACTTATACTTTAATACTGAAACTTATACTTTAGTTTACTTTTTACTTTTTTTAGTGTTTTCACTGAAGGGCTTGATTTCATAGAGGCTCTTTGTTTCTGAAATGCTCATCTTTAATGATTTAAGCAGCTATTTGTAAATACACTGTATGGTACGTTTTAAAATGTTAAATATATCAGACATGCTCTCGACGATCTGTCTTGTGACTTTGTAAATACATTGCAGTCTAGTGTACATACAGTGAGAGTTAACTTTAAGAATACTTTAAGTATATTTCAAGTAAATAGTATGCTACAAGTAATATGCTAAGCAAACTCCCAAGTATACTTAAAGTATAACAACAAGTAAAGTAGTAAAATAGCAAAAATAGTATTTTTTAGTTCATTAAAGTATACTTTAAGTATATTTCATTAAACTAAAATGTGGACTAGAAGTATATAACTAATAAAATGGTAGTATATAAAAGAGTGTTTGGTATAATTTAAGTGTACTTCAATAAACCAAAATGTGGACTAGAACTATATACCTAGTACACTAATAGTAGATGGATAAGTGTACTTGTATACTTGAAAGCTGACTTTTGTAAACTTAAAATGACCTTATAAAGTAAACTTAAAATATACTTTTATAAACTTAAAATGTTCCAGTTTAGCCCAAAGAAGTATTAAATTGGTATACTTTGTAGTGCACTACAAGTACATGGTCTGTAGTGTACTTTCTATACTCATACTTGTACTCAAGTATACTTAATAAAATGAACTTCAAGTGTACTACTTTTTGCTAAGCTCCAAACTTCATTTGACCTGTTCAGACTTTTATAAAATCTGATCAGAGTTCAAGCAGAACGCAGCCAAAGAAACAACACGAGGTGAAATCCTTTACATTTGAGGGCCCAGACGTCCATGACTGTCAGACTAAGTTATATCAGTGTGTAGACTTCCCTCTGCATTTCATTTTATCACTTCAGGACTTATTTTCTGCACTTTGGCCGACTCTTGTCCATACCTGTAAAGCAAATGCAGTTTATGATAAATGTAGAGCTGTTCAGATAAACACTGAAGCTTAGATCAGAGTTTCTTCTGTTTGATTTATCACCTGAACACAACGACATTATTGTGAAGTACAGCTGGCAGAAAATCAAAACCACGGCAGGTTACATTCAGATGTTTTTATGTTTCTCCTCAGCAGCTGAATAACTGAATGCAGATGTGTTGCCAACAAACTGTAGACAGAGTCTTAAAGTCTTACGTGTACCTTGTTTCCTGCTATAATCTGTCCTTACAGTAACATCTGCACAGGAATGAATCACTCATACAGAGAGGTCAGGAACTTTATAACTTAGAGATTTATAGAGGAGAAATGATCCTGATACACGTCGTCCTTTATAAAACGTTCATATTGATTCACTGTCAGATTGAGGATGAAGCAGAATGCTCTTCTGTTTTACAGCTGAAGTGGAACAAACATGGTTTTCGTTCAGAATTCCTGGTGCACCAAATTTCACGTGGCTAAAGTGTTTTCCAGGAAAAATAAGACATTTAAATACAAAATATATTTAAAAAAAACAGTCAAAAAACCAGTTAAACACGTTTAAGTTGACGAACACAAACAACATGCTCAAATCTTCTCTTAAGCAGGGGTCATGTCTCTCCCTGGAAACACCTTTAGAATAAAATCCCCAGCAAAACCACCAACAATAGCTGCATCTCCTTTCATGTACTGTATTTTCAAGGTCACATACATGTTCTTCCTCTGAGCCATGGAGATCTGTTGTTGTCCAAAAACCTTGAACAGATCAGAGAACCAAACTGAAGCCATTTTTGACTTGTTTGTGTGACAGAAAGTGTGAGGTTATATTCAGTTATAGAGCAGTTAGTAGAAATTATATGATTCATCCCATCTATATATTTATATTGGCTCATAATTAGGGCTTCGTGGTCCAATGCAGGGGTGTCCAAACGATGGCCCGGGGGCTGATTGCTGCCCCTGGACCACATTAGTTTATTAAGCATGATGAATGGATCACAGCACACATCTGGTCTTGTTTGCGCCGCTTTCTGCTTCAAGTCACAATGGAAATGTTAATAACTGTCCTCTAGAACAGTGATTCTCAACTGGTGGGTCATGACCCAAAGGTGGGTCGCAAACCCTTTTTCAATGGGTCGAGCCCTTGCTGGGCAAAAAAAAAGTTAGGAAAGAAGTCCTGTGCTTTTATTTTGAAGAGGATTGTTTTTCTGCAGTGAAGTGCCTTCCTTTCACACTCCTTAGCTACAGGTGGTGGTAATACCCTGTAATGATAATTGGCACACACTTTAATCAAAGGGTGTTTGTTATAGATTCAATAAGTGGGTACTCAGCCTAACCCTTTGACTGGCATTGTAACCGCTTGGTTGACTGTTCTGTCACTATATTGCTGTATTTAAAACTTTGAAAACCTGTCTTTGGCTGTTTATTCCCAGTCACCTCATTGAATAGTGTATGTATCCCTGATTATATTTACTGAGTGGCACTACTGTACCTAAATATCATTGTCTGAAAACTCTGGAAAGAAAACAGATCTGACTCGATGCTGCACAGCTTCTCAGAAATTTCAGAGTAGAATTAAACACCTAAGTAAAAAACGTTTTTTTTTCGAGACCCTCTGACAGTCATAGTTTAGTTGAAAGAAAGAAATTTGACAATGCAGTATATATCAATGATTTCTCAGAAAACTGGGTCAACCGCTCAGTTGAGTTGCCAGTCTGTAAATAGATTTCTCTGACTTTGCACTGACTGGCAACTCATTCTGAACACATTTCTAACCATCGCTACTCACTCAGTGTAAGCTCCGCAGACATAATATACATCAAAATGTTAAGAATTCATAATGTGAAATTAAATGTGCTAGCTGAATCCTTACAATTCTATAATTTTATGCACACAGGCCGACTCTGATTCTTTCTCTCTCTCTCTCTCTCACACACACACACACGCACAAACACACACAATTACTCGAAGCTAGCAAGATGGGTAAACCTGAGAAATATGTTTGTTACATAAATGAAAAGTTATTTTAATAAATTCTACATTCTGACCTTAAATGGGCAAGTCAACCAGCAGGTTGACCTGCATATTTGCTTCCTGACTGGGTTATCTAAAAAAAATCCCTAAAATGTTGCTAAATAAAGACGCAGGAATGCAATTTTACCAACAAACAGCTTTTTGCAAATGTATTTCATAGTGTGGAAGTCAAAGGGTTAAGGTTCATAGTTTTAATATTGTTTTGTAAGAAAGGCTGAAGTTACTGAAGTGTTTTGGGTGTTGTGACCACATGTTCAATGGCTGATTTAGTTTGACTGACTGACTGATTGATATTTTAAGACCTTGTGTCCCTAAGATGAACTTTTTTGTTTCAATTAAAGTGAAGCTAATTGAGTGTAATAAGGAATATTTCCCTCTCCAGCATCCCCTCCTGCAGGTCACTTTGGTTTCTCACAAACTTTTTTTGTGTGTGTGTTGGCACACTGTGATGTTCTGCACTGTCGCAGGTTCAAAGTGCAGCATCTTTTTATTAAATACATGAGAGAAGTGGAAAATCCCTCAATTTGGGTCGCAGCTTGAAATTAAAGGGTGATGGTGGGTCCTGAAGCCAAACCAGTTGAGAACCACTGCTCTAGAACCAGCACTCCCACAAAGGTTGGCTGTTTTTCTTGTTTTGTGTCTGAATGTGAGGATCATCATCTCCCCTCTCACCTGTTCAGGGCCTCATTACCGTTCTGAGAGGCAGGTCCAGAGGTGACCATGAGATAAAGTGTCTGAAATACTTCACATTCACATCTTTTTTTCTTTAAAGAGGTGGTGATCGTCTTTTAGAGACTGATCAGTGGTGATAGCTCACAAAGAAACTCGAAGTGTCCAATCTGTGAGATCATCTATGAAACATAAACACCCTGCTGAGAGCATCTCCATCTCCGTGTAAACAGACGCCCTGAAAACACACAAAGACACAACTCGCTGTGAAGCAATGAAGTCAGGTTGACACACGGACTTATTTCGTTTGAGCGTTTTTTTCTCCCCCTGATTGTTCGAGCTGCCCATTGTTGACTCTTTGTTTGAGCGTGTGCCTCCATGGTTACCGGCAGCTGTAACACACACACTCTGGGCCGGCATGGGAAGGTTTTGTTTGCAGGTTTATCACACAGTCAGGCTTACTGAGATTAGATTAACACAAATGAGCCGATTGTGTTGAAGTGAAATTCTGACACAGATGTTGACGTTGAGCCAGCCTTGTCCTGACGTATAAAACTGCACCAGGTGAGAGGATTACAGGAACATTATCTTAAGTCAAGAGAATAAAAGCACGTTCAACAAATACCTGTGTGTGTCACCCAGAGCCTGACCTGAACTTTTGAACCAGAGCTGTGTGTTTGTCAGTGTTGGAGATAATATCCATAAATCCTGTCTCTTCCCTCCCTCACAGGTAAACGGCAGGTTTCCTCACTGTCAGTTCCTGTGGGAGCTGGAGCGAGCCAGGGGGGAGTGTCAGACTCAGCTGCAGCAAGAGGCCCCAACGAACGCAGGTGGGTACAGATACAGGTACTAATGCTGCGGTCAGCTGTACTGGGAAGTCGGGATTTCCAAGAGAGAAATTTGAGGTCGGAATTTCCTACTGGGAAGTCAGGGACCCTGAGAAAATGATAAATTGCGGTAAAAAAGCTGAGAAACGGAGCTTTCCAGTGATATACGGACTATATATAAATATATTATATAGACTGTCAGGAACTATCATCAGTGAAAAAACTCTTGAACGTGTTTATTTGCAATTGTTTATAAAGAGAAACCTGTTCAAAGTTAAAATCTGTTTCTTTTCTTGTAATTACACACTGTTTTACACATTTATAACATAATAATGACAGATACTTACCAGAATTGTTTACTTTTATTTTTCTGTATGAGTACTTTTTGAACATTTTGAGCACATTGCAACGAAACCGCGATAATAATGATAACCGTGATAATTTTGGTCACAATAATTGTGATATGAAATAGGGCTGGGCATTGTTAAGAACCTCACGATTCGATTCAGTAAGAAGTAGAGATACACAAATAATTAGAGTACCTGTTGACAATTTTTTACTTTTTTTATTTTGATGCCCATGTGAACATATGTGGTATGTCACCTCATATTTTTGAGCAAACATCTGAAAATAAAAAATTGCACAGTAATAACTTATTTGTGCATATGGAGTACAAACATGACAGTCAACACGATAATAATAAATGTCCACCTGGTCTTTTTTGTCAACAAATGTGTCAGGAATTGTCCTTTGAATACATTTTTTCACCCTTTTTTTTTTTACGAGAAATAAAAGTAAACAATTCTTGCAAGTATTTGTCATTATTATATTATAAATGCTTAAAACAGCATGTAATTAACAATTAAAATGGCTTTGAATTTTTAACAGAATTCTATTCATAAACAATTGTAAATGAACATGTAGAAATTTTCTGAGATGACCAAAAATAAACTTCACCTATTTTACAGAAACTCAAACATTTTTGTATGCCCACAGCATTTAGTGTCCATGTTACAGCCTGTTATATTAGACCATGTCCAGGCGATTTTTTCACTGATGGTAGTCCCTGAAGCAGTTCCTGTCAAGCTGAAGACAGAGATCTCGACATTTCTTCCTCCAGTATTTCTAAAATTACTTTTTATGGAATCCATAAAAAACGAACTATGATCAAAAAGGCGATAAAACACGCGGAAAATACGTTGGAAATACAGCAAAACAGAGAAAATACAGCAAAAAAATGAAAAGAAAACACTCCAGAATGATACTAATGCTGTTGTGTTTAATAGTTTACACAGAAAATACTGATAAACCGCCGTTAAATCACCCTTATGTTTGGTTCTCAGTCCTTTCACTCTGCAAGCATGTCTTCCTCTGCGACCGGCGATAGCTGGATAAACACTGAAAAAGTGCACAGCGCCCCCCACTGGCCAGGAGATGAATCGATTCAGAAGATTTGCTGAATTGATATTGAATTGGGAGGAGAATAATTGCAATGCATTGCTGCAACGATATTTCTTTCCACCCCTAATATGAAATTTTACATCCCTACCTCCAGTGTAAGCAGTTATTATGCTTCTATAATCCCTGTGTCTGCTTTATTGTGGTAGCTTCTGTTGCTTACACTGATGCAGTTGGTCGAGCTGCAGTGGCTGTAAGGAGCACAGGGCTGGATGTTGATGGCCAAAATTGACACGTAAATGACGGGAATTTTGCCCCTTTGCCCAATTCTGAAGTATCCAACTTCTGCTACAAATTGGCCTGAAGCCGCGGCGTAACAGCCAATCAGCTGTCTGAATCCAGACACCCTCCTGAAGAAAACTCATTTCAGCTGCTTGTATCTCACTCTTTCGGTCATTACCCAGAGCTCATGACTGCACATGAGGGATTGCAATGAATATGGAGCGGTAAATCGGGAACTTGGCGTTCCAGCTTAACTTTGCCAGAACAGTTCGGTTTGAGTTTGCAGCCTTGTTCATCACTCGGTCCATTTTACCCTCACTCGTGAACAAGTCCCCGAGATACTTGAACTCCATCACTTGGGGCAAGGACTCGGTCTTCACCTCGAGGGGGAACCTGGCTTTTTCCAGCAGAGAAAAATGTAAATGTGTGCACTAAAAGCATTAATAAGAACACGTATGTTTATGAGTGTATTTGTTTTAGGTGTTTTCGGGGGACCTGAAGTTTAGACCATTATGTCAAGGGGGGGTCGTCCTAATGGGGGATCATTTTCTAGGTTTGAAGATTCGTCTGAGGTCAGAGTATGATGTTTCATGTGTTTGTGTGTGTGCTACATGTTCCTCAATCTTTAGAGGGGATTTGGCCTGAGAGTTGAATCAATGATTGATAGGGAGCGTTGCACCACGGGCTCTAACTGTTTCCATACACACCCTCTGTTTCATATCGATGACCTCAGCCAACACACACATATTTATAACTGCACACACGTATGCACATACCCAACATGCAATGCTGCTCTGTTTTTTCTACAAGGTCATACATGCTGAAATGTTTCCCCGTGTGGGTTTTATTTGAATGGTGTGCAGCTGG
Source organism: Cetoscarus ocellatus (assembly GCA_037902135.1). Taxonomy (NCBI): domain Eukaryota; kingdom Metazoa; phylum Chordata; class Actinopteri; order Labriformes; family Labridae; genus Cetoscarus; species Cetoscarus ocellatus. The sequence goes on from JBAMNC010001513.1 coordinate 274,365, forward strand.
AGGACTCTGGGCAGTTTCACACGCCTGTGTATACACATGTGGGAGTGTGTGCGTATGTTTTTAGCACAAAGACAGAAATAGAGCTTGACAGGAAGAACAAGTATACGGGGCTTTTCTTAGTGCCGTCAGAGGTGTAAAAGGTTGCAGAAGCAGCAGAAAACAGAGAATGAATGCTTAATTTTCTGTGTGGTTAAGTTCCAAAATTAACACATTACATTTTACAAATCACATCTGCTGTTTGTCCTTTGGACAGACGATAGTTCAGCTAATAGTACACAGCTTTTATCCTGCTTGTCAAGTCTCTCTTTTCCTTATTTGCGTTGTCAGCCCTCGCCTCAGTGAAATACCCTGACAATTCGCTACTGTATTCACACTTCAACTCACTTAGTATTTATACCTATAAAATAAGCGAGGAAACTACCTGAGTGAAAAAGTCAGCTGCTTTCATTCACACATACTGCTCACCTGCTTAAGGTAATTACAGGGTTGTTTTGTGAGTGTGAAAGGAGTTTAATATCATGCCTCTGTTACTATCTATAGAGATGGTACAAATGCAGGATCACTCCTTTCCCTCTCTCTCCACCATGCTCACGGTGCAGGCGAAACGTCACAGGGGCGTAAATATAACAGATCAAAACAGCAGCATGAAGAGGGCTATTGACGAGCATGGTGCTCCTCAGAGGTTGAACTGTTTTCAACTGAGCGCTGCGACAAAAATCAGCAGATACCGAGGGAGTTTTTCTGCCCAGGGTGCTGAGAACAACATACTACATTGTTTTGAATTAAAACTAAAAACAATAACCAGAAACAGTGTGAAAGGGAACAGCGTTTGTTTGTTTGTTGGCAAGATTACGCAAAAACTACTGGATGGATTTTGCTGAAATTTTCAGGAGATGTTGGTAATGGACCAACTTAGAAATGATTCCATTTTGGAACCCACAGTGCTAGGTGTGGGTTTTCAGGGTCATGAATCATATTATGATGGTAACTTTATCATGGAACTATTACGTATAGATGTAACACCAATATGTGAGTGATTGTGAAAAATTGTATTCCCTTCTGCTTATGTTTTAAAGGATATATAAAGGAACATTTTGCTTAGCATGGAAAATGCCACTATGTATAAAAACTGAAAACAAAAGCAGACAAAAAGTCCTTGTTCAGACTCACAGTGACTGGAAGTTGGCTGGTATTTGGCTGGGAGGGGAAAACTGAATCGTCTGCATCTGTGTGTGCTTTGGTTCACTAGACTACAGTCAGTGCCTGCAGCAGCTAGTACACCACCCATATATTATAGGATGGCACAGACTGATCTTTAATATTATTCCAGTGGAATACCTTACTGACAGGATCTGTAAGACTGGGTACTTTTTTGACATTTGGTCTCCCTTTATTAGACGTGCTGGTAACTTTATCATGAAACTATCGCTTATAGATGTAACAGCAATTCTAGTTTAGATTAAGATCTGAAATCCACTCTAGGAATTTCAGTTTTTATTTGGACAACATACCAAATGGTTCATTTTTTACAGTAGAAAATATGTGGCTTTGAATCATTTATTTTGTTCAGCATGAGTATTTATATATATATTCATACATGGGGGAAGTTTTTCCAACGTTTAATCCCCTAATCTTGACTTTTGCCGTTGTAACAGTGAGGGAGGATCTTTGAATGTGCTGGGCAGGAGATCTGTGTCCTCCTGAACGTTCAGCAGAGCCAAACGTGGACACTTCAGAGAGCCTTTGTGATGATTTGTTTCCTCACTGTTCGTTCTGCACCAGGCACAGGATCAGTCACTTCAGAGCGAGGAGCTCAGCCAAACAGGACGCTGAGCTGATTTTCACCTCTGTGTGTGTGTGTGTGTGTGTGTGTGTGTGTGTGTGTTGGTAGGATGCCATGGCGAGTGGGACAATGTCTCGTGTTGGCAGAGCGCTGCAGTCGGAAAGGTGATGACCCTTCCCTGCCCCTCCCCGCTCCTGCGCCTGTTTGGAAAAAACGGTGAGTCTCGAATCTCTCATGCACGAAATCACACAATTACAGTTACAGGTGTTTTGATTAGATTTGAATCCAGCATCGGGTTTTTGTCTGATCTGGATCATCTCGAGGTGATCTCTTCAGCCCTTTTTTTTAACAACGTTATAATTTTAATGACTATTATAATTATTAATTTATTTGAGAGTATCACTTTTAACCTTACTGTATTATTAAATTTGGGTTTAAAATTTTAATGTCTGATGATTTCTTATATTTTTAGTATTTACTTATTTATCTAATCACGTTGATAAAGTTTTTATCTTTTTGCACTTAATCATTTTAGATTTTCTTTCAATTTCTAAACATTTTGTCTTTTTTAAATTTATATATCTAATTATTTCAGACTTATTTTAGCTTTTTATTTATCTCTGTCTGATGATTATTGGTTTATTGATTTTATCATTTCTTTTACTTTAGCTTTAGCTTTTCTGGTGCACCGACTATCAATACAACAACAGTGGAATATTACTTAGTAGATGGACCTCTGCTGAGTGTTTATTTGCTGAGTGGTTGTGAGAAAGACCATGATTACTTTCATTTCATATATAGTAAATCCTTTTTTTGTCTCAAGTGTAAAGCACTTTTAACAATTGAATTTGTGTGAACTGTTCTATATAGAAAAAGTTTGACTGATTGATTTAAAGTCAAATACATGAGTGCAGAATTACCAGAAAGCTTTAAAATGTTCTTTATTCCAAACTGTATCATACATCTGAGGTCAGAGTTTCATAAAACACCACAGCATTTTCTTACTGACAGAGTCTCTGTCCAGACACAGATTGAGCCTAAAAAAATGTTTTAATGTCAGAGACTTTTTATTCATGATGATCTGTGTAATGATCAAATTTCAATTTTGCTTGACAAAATCCATTTTATGTACAACTTTTTGCAGTTATATTCTATTTCTGTGTTGGTGTATTCTCTCATTTTGGTAAAGTATTTGTTGTTTTTTGTTTTGTTTTGTTTGTTTTTCTTTTAAACTAGGATTAATGTTTTTTTTTTATTTTATCTGTATTTACTCTTAAGATGAGGTTTGCAATTAGCCCACATTGCTTTCTACCTCACCTGCACGTGACTTCATGGACTTCAGTTTTCTTTGACTTTTCTTTTAACTATGTGCAAATAAATAAATAAACTTACAAACTCTATTAATGCAAAGTTAACTGATACATGTGATATAAAACTCTATTAACCAAAGTTCATTCATTAGAGTTGGAGGAAATTTCATGAGGAAAATGATAATTTACCAAGTTCACTGTCAACTCGAACTTTCAGAGCGAGTGAACCGGAAGAACGAGTCACGTAGGAGCAATCATAAAACTTTAACAGGTTTGTGAGGTAGGGTGGTGGCCTGTTAGTAAGGGCTTTGAAAATATACAATAACCAGTGTTTGTTCCTTCTCCGATGAAGAGATGGCCGACCAACCTTCTCATAGAGGATGCAGCGATGAGTGTTGTACCTGTTCATACCGAACAGTCTGAATGTCTCCATTAAACCGTTAACCTGGTTCAGAGTGAAGTTGAAGGACGTCATCAGTGAGTCCCTGTCCTGGTCTGAACCCGCTCCACCTTTATCGACTGTCTGTGACCTCCAGCAGACGCTTCCTTCACAGCTGATTTCACAAACTTTCAGTCCACTCGTTCTGCTTCATCCATCATCTTGATTACATCCTGTCCCAACAACTTTGATCCTCTGCACTCACGACTGCACACAGGTCGACAGGTCCGTCATCCCTCCTCCTCTTAATGCTCCACTTCTCCCCTCAGCTCCATCTGCACCGGTGGGATATCCCCTCATGCATTGTTTCTCAAATTGGGGGTCAGGACCTCTTCGAGAGGTCGCTAGATCCCAAGTGGGGATCACAAATTGCTTTACAAAGAACAATATTTTTTAAATAATTAGAAACAGCACATTTTACCAGATATTTTAAGAATAAAAACACAAATTAAGTTTGTTTTAACATAAAACCAAAGTCTACCAAATGTGGTGCCCTAGGCGAGATTTTATATGGCGCCCCCTCCATCGGCGATTTGCATACACGCACAAAAGAAATCGAATAGCATAGTTTTTACCATTGTTTTTCATTTATAAAAGGTGCCATCCAATTTACATGCTTAATAAATTGCAAATAAATACAAAAAAATCTGAAATACAATGCAAACACCCTTACCACAAAATAAAAACCTCTAAGTGAGTGAATAAATAATAATAATATTAATAAATTGTAAATACAACAATCAACAAAAAGCAATTTAAATAACCACACAGTTTGCACACAGTAACTCTAAACATAAGCTACACACATACATGCATACACTGTGCAATGACTACATACAGAAACTAAATAAAAAAACTGTATAGACTTATTTGGTATTATCATTTGTAGTAATATTAATTGGGTATTGATAAAATTTGAATATGTGAGCTTTTCCATTTTAAGAGTTAATAGTAATAACTAGTTTTATAATAATTATATTGAAGTTTAACTTTTTCCTGTTTTTGTGGCGCCCCCTGGAGGCCACGGCGCCCTTAGCATTTGCTGATATTGCCTAATGGGCTACCTGCTCCGCCACCTTATCGGCCCTTATTTTGTAGAAATAAACATTAAAAAAGTATTGTCCACGACGTGGGAACTTTATTCTGCGATCTCTCTCTGTTTGTTCCTTCACTTTGCTCTCCTTCAGCGCTCCCCCTCTTTGTCTCATCACCGAGTGCTCCTCCTCCTCCTCCTCCTCCTCCTCCTCTATCCCACGCTCCTCTTTCACCTTAATGAGTCTAATTATTTGCAGCCCAGCTGACAACATCTGGGCCCGCTGACTCTCTCCCAGCATCTGTCCTCGCCCTGCTTTGTACACCTCGGCCCTGAGAGCAGCGGCTCCATATCGGATGAGGGATGAGGCGTGAAAATCAGCACGACAGAGCGGACCAAGTCACAAAGCCACTGAAACTGTGCTTAAACTCCTGGGCTTTTCCTCTGTTTGTTTGTCGAAGCACTTTCTCAGCCCCTGTTTTTAACTGTATGATTATTAAAGATGTCAGTTCTGGTATTGTAACTGAGATGCTCTGCCAGGTAGCCTAAATAAAGGTGACTGCATTTCACACAAAAGTTCAATTTGTTTCTGTTCATTTATAAATTCAGACTTTACTAGTATTCAATAAAGGGTTATTAGATGTTTCATTTGATCCAAGTGTAAAACATGGCGAAACTAAAAGATATTTAAGGCAAAAGAGGATAACTAAAACTAAATTAAAATGTGCTGTCAACATTAACACTGGCGAGTATTTACAACAAAATCAATACTAAAAATAATAAATATATGAACCATTTCTTAAACTAGAAAAGCCCTCATAGAGCGCAGACTTCCACCAAGCAGCTCAGTTCCTGCAGTGGCTTTTCCACAACTTTTGTAAAAGATGAAATCCTGGATCACCAGATCCACAATAGAGCCAGGATCCAGACCAAACCCAGCACATACATGGAGGTCGTTTTCCTGTATGAACACAACAAGTTTTGGAAACATCACTTAATATTTTGATTTTATATGAATTATTGAATGTCTTCAGTGGGATTTCCCATTATAAAGTTCAAGGGTTTTTTTTTTTGTGGCGTCAATCTGGATTGAACCAGAGGAAATTTGTCCCAATGATAAAGACATGAACCCCATATTATCCTGTGAAACTGGAAGCAAATCCATCAAAAAACACATCTGGTAAAATTTTCATGTAAATCCATCCAGTACTTTTTCATTAATCTTGCCAACAAACAAACAAGCAAACCGACAAACATTTGGCGGCAAAAACATAACCTCCTTGGCGGAGGATGGACCATATCATTGCCTGTCATTTTGGACCCCTCTGTGGCTTTTGTTTACCCCCCTTTTGGGAGACCTCACCTGCACCCTGTCCCCTTTCAGGTCACGGGGGGCTGGAGCCTATCCCAGCTGACTTTGGGCGAGAGGCGGGATATACCTAAGAAAAATATTTGATTTATAATAGTGGACATTCAGTGATGGTGGTTATACATTCCTCCAATATTACAGCCAAAATATGTGATATTTAAAACTAATGTGTCAAAATGAGGTCAAAAACATCCCATCTGCTGATTCTGAGAATTAACTTTTCAGGCAGTAATCTGCAGATGCTGATATTATCCCGATTTAAGAATAATCAGCTGATTATTTACACTTTTTAGAGATCTTTATGTGACAAATGTTTTGATTTCTGTTGGTGTTTCAGGTTTAATCAGCAGAAACTGCACAGAGGAAGGATGGTCTGATGTTTACCCCCCCATCATGGTCGCTTGCTGGGCCGAGGACACGGACGGGTCCAACGAGGTCAGTTCAGCGTCTGTGTGACAAATGTTTGTGTACTGAGTGTTCTGACCTCATGAGGATGAGTTTAGTTCACATGCTTAAGCTACTGTTAAAAAATCTGAAAGTACAGTATAAAGTATAAATAAATAAAGTAAAAAAGTAAGTATGAAGTATAGTACATCTAAGTCATGATACGCTAGGAAGATCAAACTTACTCCACATCCTGGTGTGTTAGGCCGTGAACTTCATGTGTTGGGTGTCTATAAGGCAGTTGATTAAAAAAATGAATGCAGAGGATCAGGTGCAGCTCTTTTTCCCTCCCCTTTGGAAGCCGTTGAGGGGGCGGGGCTACAGGAGGCTGTGATAATGAACTCTGCACTGATTGGCTGCCCAAAAGATTGGAGGAAGGATTAGCCGCAGGGTGGACTGCCAAATCAGTTATGGCGTCCTCAATAACAAGCAGAAAATACACATGTAGGCGGGGCCTGTATAGCTATGACATCATAAACCCCAGGAAATCAAGATACAAAGATGAAAAAAATACAATCCTGGATCACCAGATCTAGACTCAGCACATACATGGAGGTCGTTTTCCTGTATGAACTGGACAAGTTTGGGAAACATCTCTTTATATTTTGATTTTATATGAATTATTGAATATCGTCAGTGGGATATCTTATTATAAAGTTTGATGTTTTTTTGTGACGTCAGCCTAGATCAGATCCAGTTGAAATAATAGAGACATGGACCCCATAATATCCTGTGAAATTGGAAGTGAATCTGTTAAGAAACGGCAGAGATGTTAACTTTTGGGATTTTTTTAAATGTTGGGAATTCTTTGCATCCAGACAAATATACATATCACCAACAAAATCTAATCATTTATAAGTTTGGCCATTACCAACATCTCCTGAAATTTCAGCAAAATCCGTGCAGTAGTTTTTGCGTAATCTTGTTAACAAACAAGCAAACAGACAAACCAACAAAGAAAGCATAACCTCCTTGGTGGAGGTTTTGCAGTTATCAGCTCCAGTTTCAAATAATTATCCTGAAAGTGAAACACAAGTAAAAGTGTTTTGCTTTTGTTTTTTTTACTGTTTTGAGTTTATTTTAGCTGTGAAGCACATTAAAATAAACTGTTAAAATGAGAACTCTGTGATATTTAATAAATAACCTTTAAAGATGTTTTTGTATTTTCCTCAAACATTCGTGTGTCTTTTTGTGTCTGGAGCTTTCTCATGTGGAGTTCCTCATTTTCATGCATTATTTTGATGATTTGACAACTTCACCAATACCGTGTGAGCAGAAGGTCAAACCACAATCATTACCTTTACTGCAGTTTGTCACACTTTGTTCCTCAGACAGTATTTTTATTCAGCGTGTGGTTTTGACAACTTAGACCTTTTTATTTTCATTGACCGCGTTTTGGAACTTTTGTTCAGCAACACATTACAACCACAGACTCAGTTTTCAGAGAAGGGACTTTCTGCTGACCTGGATTATTGAGGCACTGAATAGACAAACTGATGTGTTGGAGACTTTTGTCAAGTTTTGTTCTTATGAAATGAGAAATTCTGAGATATTGGGCTTTCTAAAAGTCTTGTTTGCTTTATTATTTAAGATTTAAAACTAAATATTTTTATTTTTTAAATAAAATAAATGAATGAATGAAGTACTTATCTCTTTGCGTGAGTAGTTTTGAAGTTTAGAATTTTGTTTGGTATTACAACAACAATTTATTTCTTTATAGAAAACATATCAGTATGTATAACATTTGTTAAAGTTGAGGTGCGTCGTCGTCCCTTCTTCAGAATTTTGGTTATTTTCTCCATTGCATTTAAAATGATCATTAAATGCTTCAAGTCCACAAGAAAGAGTTTTCTTACACAGCTGGAATGGAGAGTCCAAATTCTCTTTAAAACAGAAGAGCATTAAAACATCATCTGCCTGGCAAACTAAAGAACAGATGAGTCTCTCCTCGGCTTCACGCTGGATCAGTCTACTCTGAAACTTTGAGCTTAAATAAGTACTCTGATCAGATCGTCTCCTCGTCGGTGTTTATCTGTTCCTGGAGGACGCTCCGACGGAGACGAACGAGCAGGAAGGTCGGGGTGGAGGAGGAGGCCGGATGTGAGGAAAGAGGATGGGGAGTTTTTGGCTGACAGATTTTTAACCTCCAGCTGATCGCTCACTCAACTCCTCTCTCTCTCAGCGGACGGTTGTGAAATCTGACTTTCCTTCATCTTCCCTGAGCTGTGTTTTGTTTCTGGGGTCATCGTAAATGTGTGAAGTGTCAAAAATCAAGTTTGAAGCTGTCATTGCATCAAGCTTGATCAGGTGCTGATATCAGGGTGATCCGTAAAGCCAAGTCAGAGTTTATTTCTAAAGCACTTTAAAAACAACCTATAATCTACAACACCTACAACAACAATAATGGAATAAAAATGAACACAGTATTAAAAATGAATATGTAAAAATAGAGATACAATGAGAATAAAAACAATGAAAGAAGAGTAAAAGAGAAGATAGGGAATGAAAGATAAATGATAAAAGCCAAGGTTACTCGTCCAGCTGGGACCGAACGCCAAAGAAAAAAGATGGAAAGATAAAAAAATAAGTGAACATGACATTAGTAATGTAGGGAGGCTTTAGCTCTGAAAAGCTGCTCACGGTGGGGCTCTCGAGTCTGCATTATCACAATTTTATTAACCATAATTTCTCGATTATAACACGCACTCAATTATAATGCGCACCATATTTTCACGATTTTTGCCTGGAAAACACTGTACTCGAATTTAACACGCACCCACATTTTGCCCAAACCTTACTCTCTCAGACATCTCAAAAATGACCTTTATTCAAAGTTTTAATCAATGAAATTTCAGTATTTTCACAACAAATACCGTACACAATTTTCTCCTCAAATGGATGCAGAAACGTCTTTTGCTTCACGCATGCGCAGTTATTCGATTTCTGCCCGAGCATGCTCAGTTGTGGTGTACCGACCAATCACAGCGCAGCTATTTTGCGTCCCCTTTGCTCACGAGAAGGCAGCGCCCTGATTTTGCCTGTGTTTTCACAGAGAAAGAGAATATTTCGCCTTTTTGTATCAGATGTGTTGCAATCGAGATGTTGGCGAGACAAATATGTGAAGTGTTTTGCTTGTACTCGTGTATAATACGCACCTGAAAAATTAGAACTTATTTAAAAGCAAAAAATGCATGTTATAAATGAGAAATTCTGGTATATTTTCTAACATTGTAACAACTTACAACTAGAGTAAATCAATTTTTTTAATCTTCTGCAGAAAATAATTTTAATTAATCAGTTTAATCGATTTATTGCCCTGCCCTAAGCAGGGGTGTCCAAACAGTGTTAATCCTGCTCATTTTCAGCACAGTTTGCTTCATCTGAAGGTCAGATTTATAGATCACATTGCAGTATCTCTCATTGAGCACCAACAAAGTTTGGCAGCTTGTTGCCGTTTGCTCTTGTTTTGTGTCGGTGTCTTTCCTCCGTGCTGCTGATGTCCTCTCCTGGTCAGGAGGACCTCGTGGCAGCTAAGGCCAAACTAACCGCACAGCAGGTCGACGTAAGGAGGAAGAGCTGCAGCTTTTAACACCAGAGCATTGTGGATGGAGGAGTCTTTTTGAGCTGAAACAGGACGAGAGATTGTCAGGTCATTTTTGTGTCATTATAACAACAGTAAAGAAACACAGGTGAATATTTGACCCTGATGATTGTATCATAAAGCTCCATTATTGTGTGAAGGGAGCATGAATGAGCCTTCAGGGTGTGAACTCTACATTTGTATTGTTACAGTTGAATCATGTTTTTTCTCCATCGCCGTGACAACAAAATGTTTATCCACAAAGAGCAAACATGAAACATCTTGAGCTTCAGCTCCTGGGTTCAGGTCCCGGTCTCTGGTCCATAATCCGCCCTCGTCTGTTCTCATATCGGCTTTTTTTCACAACATGAAGTCAGACTGGAGGAGTTTGTTCCTCTTTGGCTGACTGCAGTGAGGATTATGGATCAGGATGACACAGCTGAATGTTTAACCCTTTGCTCTCCGTGAAGGTGGTTGTATAAAAAAAGAAGTCTCCCGTCCCGAGCCGTGAGTCATCCGTCTGCTGTTTGTTTCTGTGTATTTTAAGCCCCCATCCCCTCCAGGCGTCCTGTGTGATGTTATTTTCTGAGCTCTGCGGTTATTGCTTCTATGCAAGGCTGCATTCCTGAATATTTTGATTTATTTTAGAGCTTTAAAAGAGCAGGTTACATCAGGTTTATCGGATCACCCTGAGCCTTTGCTCTGAGTCAGGACACGTTCTCGTCATGGCCTCTGTTTAACCCCTCCTACCAGGGGTCAACCGTAAAATTAGCACAAATAACCGCTAATGCTTTGAGATTTTGTTATAAATATTTGGTGGTGAAACACACGAAAACTTAGGGCCCCGTGTAAAGATGGAAAATTGGATCCTCTCCCAAAGTTTCTCAATTCAAGCATCTGTAAAGCAAATCAATAAATGAATATGACAAAATACAATTTTTAAGGACCTCTTATAATATTACAGCCAAGTTATTCTGTTTAAAAACACAAATAAGCATCGAACAGTGGAGAAAACACTCTTAAGCTGAAATGATAGAAGAAATGGTTAATAAAACTGTAAGTGAAAAAGAAATTTATGGCATTTGGACCCTTTTAACTATTTTAAATGTTTTAATTGATCTTTTAACCCTGAAAACAAAACTCCTGCTTTTATACATTTGCCTCACTCTTTAACCTTTTTCAGTAATGATAATGATAATGATTTATTTATTCGATCATAAATACAAAAGACAGCAGTGAAATACAGACAGTTTAAACAAATTAAACACAAAAGCAATCACAAAATGTGAGTTAAAGCCGTAAAATTAATGTTAAAATAACTTCACCAAAGCCCTGATAATATTAAAATTAAATGTGTGTTGGAAAGGAAAGTCTATAAAAATTAGTTTAGCGACTGGATTTGAAAGCAGAAACAGTTTCTGCCGATTGAATATGAGAAAACAGAACTATATAGTATACTAAAATAAGATGTAAAAAAACATACTAGCCATTTAACTAAAATATACACAAAGATAAGTAAGAGGAGTAAATCAGTGGAAACATTGACAGGGTAAGCATTGACGTGTCCATCACATTTCAACTGTTTACACATCAGCAATGTTTTCCACATTTTCACCATAACCTCATATCACATTTGGCTTTTGAACCTTTATCACAAAGATATTTTGATTTACATTAAATTCACATACAATACATATCTACATATGTTTATATGTTGACAATATCCACTTCTTCTTAACCAGTACTGTAGTCATAAATGGGCCCCATATTTTCCAGAATACCTCTTGTGTATTGTTCAGTTTAAGAATTAATTGCTCATAACTTGCTATTTTGGTTATTTCTGTCAGCCATTCACCGAATAGGATGACAGTTTTTGCCACATAGTCTAATTATACCAAATATGCAAAGGCTTTCATATAACAGAAGAGCTCCTTTCTATGTAAAGTCATTACATAGAAGTTGCAGAAATTGCTGATTATGGCTTTTTTGCAATAAAGAAAAAGTAAAGCTTTGTATTTTTATGTGAATGTGAACAGAGATTATTAAAGAGCAATGGGGAAAAAAGTTAATGAACTGATTTGTAAAAAAATCTGATGATATAATATTCTGGGGCTTCCTGTCAGTCCTGAGCCTTTAGTATCTTCCTAACTTTCCCCCTTTGCAGCCTCACTGCTCAGATGTAAACGGTGAAGTCCTCGGGCTGTTTCAGTAGTTACTCGAGTATTTAAACACTTCTGTCCTGCCTCCTCTGACTGATTGAACCCATGCTGCATCTTTGTCGGCACAGTTTTGGTATGCAAACACTTTCTCTGCTCTGATAAACACAGCTTTGTCTATTTATAGAGTATCATAAATAACATGAAGTGACCATCTCTCCGACTCTCCGTCTGCTCAGCTGGTCTTCTACAGGGTGGTGAAGATCCTGTCCACTCTGGGTCACAGCCTGTCACTCGTCAGTCTGCTCAGCAGCACCTTCATCATCTGTCTGTTCAGGTAAACACGCTCAGACTCGCACACAGTCACAGTGCTGAACACAGAGCTTTACCGCAAGTGTGACCACGGTTTATTTTCAGGGTTCACAAGTTCTTTTGTGCACATTCATCAGGATTGTTTATAATTCTGTGTTTTTTAAATAATGTGTTTGAAAACAATAAAACCATAATTTCAGGAAAAGAAATCAAAAAGCTCTGAAGCTTGAAAAAAAACTTGGGTATTCTGTAATATTCTTATCTAAAGTTTGCACTTTTGGGAGATTATTGTCTCTGAGGCCTTGCCGTGCTGCTGGATCAGCCTGATTCAATGTCTGTAACAGTGTTAATTTTGTTGACTAATTATTACCTCCGCCAAGGAGTTTATGTCTTTGGGAGGGTTTGTTTGTCTGTCTGTCTGTTAGTAAGTTAGTTAGCAACATTACTCAAAGTTGTGGACGGATATTGATGAAATTTTCAGGGAATGTCCGGATTGGGATAAGGAACAAATCTTTAGATTTTGGAAGCGATCTGATCCAGAAAAAAAAACGCTGTTACAGAAAATGCGATTTTCGTGAATAACTGCTGAACTAATGTTGATATCATTATGAATTCAGTTGCCAATGATATGTTTTCATGGTCAAGGAATCTAAAAATGTAGTCAAAATAAATGTGGGACTAATATTTATGGTGCAAATGACAAATAGGGGGAACTGTGGCGCTTGGCGGAGGTCTGCACTCTCCGAGTGCTTTGTAGTTTTGTCATAGTTTTCGTCAACAACCTTTTTTCCCCTGACGAAAACTAGACAGTAACTAAAGAAAACAAGTGCACATGGACAAAAACTAAAACTTAATTAACTGGCAGTTTCATCAACAAATAAAAACTAGACTAAAATGTTTGACAGAGACTTAATCCAATCAGACCTAATGTGGTCATGTAGAAAGTAGAGACAAGTTAGGAATATATCCAATCACAGCTACTTTGGTTGTGTGGAAAGGTTGGATGAGTTAAGAGGGACATCCAATCACAGCTGCCTTAGCTTGGTGGTGGTGGGATAAGTTGTGGAGCGATCCAATCAGAGCTCCTCTCTTAATGAATTGATATATTCATGTAGAGCAGGTTCACTGTTTGTTGTCAGTTCTGGTATTGTAACTGAGATGCTCTGCCAGGTAGCCTAAATAAAGGTGACTGCATTTCACACAAAAGTTCAATTTTTTTCTGTTCATTTATACATTCAGACTTTACTAGCATTCAATAAAGGGTTATTAGATGTTTGATTTTATCCAAGTGTAAAACATGACTTCAGAAATTCAAGAAAACTGAAAAAATGCCTTACCCTTTACACTTCATATTTTAGTCGACTAAATTTACAGCAGATTTCATCGACTAAAATGTTGTGAAATTTCATCAACTAAAACTAGACTAAAATTCAAACAATTTAGATGACTAAATTATGACTAAAACTAAAAGATACTTTAGGCAAAGGACTAAAACTAAAACTAAATTAAAAAGTGCTGTCAGAATTACAAAACTAAACCCTGATAGAATCATCCTCGTCCTCTCTTACAAAGTTGGCCATAATCCTTAGTACCAATCCTCTACTACTTGTAAACAGAGGCTTTGTTTTGTTGACCTACTTACAAACATGTCCGCAGTGGTTTGTGTATGCACCCTGCGGTTAAGTTTAATATGTATTTCTTACAAAAATTACATTAAGTGCTAATCTTAGTCTTAAAATAGGTAACGTAACATAACGCAGTTAAAAAATGAGTCACAACAAGCACACAGGACCGTTAAGACTTGCTGAGGAGTTTATCTGATGACTGTAGGCAGGGTAGGCTAACACTACCCATGGATTCCCAGTGTTTGAGCTAAGCTAAATAGCGGTGGGCGAGCTCTGCCCGTCTCTTCCTTGTTACTGCACGCACAGTTAAAAGAATGGAGTCTATCTACTTGTCATGGACTCAGGAGTGAGGCAAGACACGAAAACAAAAAATGTTGGCGTATCCCTTTAAATGAACAAAGTGCATCTGTTGCATGAAGGAGGCAGGATTTATGATCTATGCTGCAGCTAGTCAGGAGGTCAGGAGGGGATTTTCAGATATTTTAGCAGCCGCTGCTTTTTCCATCTTAATTTACTGAAGTCTCAGAGAAAACTTGCCCTCTAAAACAGGACTTAACTTGAATAAAAAAGCCCTTTTAATGATTTTTCTTCTCTCTGATCGTCATAAATTCGATGTGCTGTCATGTATAACGTCTTATTCTAAACATATGTGTATGGTCTATAAATGTTTTCTAACATATGGAGGTCTGGGGCGTGATGACAGTTTGTTGTAGAAATGTGTGAGAGAGATGAATGCAGCAGCTGGATCTGCTCCAGATGTTCACTCTGCTTTTTTTAGTGTTTAGATCCCACATTACTCACTGCACCCACACCCCGACGCCCCCCATAAACACTCCGACCTCATCTTTCTCCCTGTCTGTGTGTTTCTGTGTGCAGGAGGCTCCACTGCACCAGGAACTACATCCATCTGAACCTGTTCGTATCGTTTATGCTGCGAGCCGTGGCCGTGCTGACCAAAGACGCTCTGCTTTTCCCTGAGGACGAGATCACAGACTGCAGCACTCAGCCCTCTCTGGTGACTCCATGCACACAGATTTCACTCTACTGACACTTAATTATGCACTTTTCTGTGGGGGGAAGTTCAGATGCTGGAGCAGATTCTAGATTTATCCGCGCTACAGTTTTGACCAGACGAGGGAAGATGTTTGGCATGTGAATGTGGTGACTGAGGGTCACATCTTTAAAGCAGGGGTGGGCACATGCAGCCCTCTTACTCCCTCAGTGTGGCCACTAAAAACATGTCTGTCCTTGAAGGGAAAATCTGAAATGCCACAATTGACAAATCAATATTTCCAATAAAATAAAGGTATAACTGGCTGTAATTACCTCTGCCAAGGAGGTTATGTTTTGCCAGCATTTGTCTGTTTGTTTGTTTGTTTGTTAGCAAGATTACACAAAAACTACTGAACAGATGTTGAAACTTTCAGGAGATGTTGGTAATGGCCCAAGTTAAAAATGATAAGGTTTTGGTGGTGATCCAGGTAACCGCCGTTAGCGAGCGATCATTTTTGCTCAATAACTGTCTAACTAATAATGATATCAACATGATTCTGAGTGCTCGGTGTGGGTTTTCAAGGTCTGTAGGGGTTTTAGAACTTATTGTTTCCACTTTTCTCCCTTTTTAAAATGTATTTATCATTTATTTATTTTATTAATGTTATTGTTTTTTTATCTGACTTATCTAGCTTAAGTTTTTTTATTTTAATGGATGCTCAGTCTTTGCCCCAAAGTTGATGTCCTTTTATCATCATCTCATTGCTTACAGCTGCTGATGTGTTGAACTGAGTGCAACCTGTACATGCACAGATTTATAATAATATTTTGTTATGGACATTCAAAATTACATTTTGGACAATAAGATGTTTTCTGTGTGTCATGTATCAGGGATCTAGGTGAGGAATGTATTTGCTGTGGCCAAAGTTTATTTGTTGTTTATATGTTGAACTGGATTGTTTGTTGGTGTGTTCAAAATTGAAAAAATAATAAAAATATTGGATAAAAACCTGCTGTTGTTGTGCTCTTGTAGGTGGGCTGTAAGGCCAGCCTGGTGTTCCTCAACTACTTCATCATGGCGAACTTCTTCTGGCTGCTGGTGGAGGGTCTCTACCTGCACACGCTGCTGCTCGTCGTCCACAACTGCACCACCCGCCTCTCCATCTACATGCTTGTCGGCTGGGGTAGGACGCAAAAGGACCAGTGCAAACGCCTATTACTGTTTTTTTTGTGTGTTTTTTCTATTTAAATAAAATGTTCCAATTCTCCTCTCTGCCTTCACACACATACGAACTTGAGGGACATCCCATTCTTACTCCAGAAGGTTGAGATGATGTTGGTCTTTGCAGCTTTAACAGCTTCAACTCTTCTGTGAAGGCTTTCCATGAGGTTTAGGAGTGTTGATGTTCATTTTTGACCATTCTCCCAGAAACACATATGTGAGGTCGTAGCTGAGTTGCACTTCCACTTTGTTATAACAGCACTAACAGTTGACTGTGAATATTCAGTGGAGAGGAAATTTCACGACTGGACTTATTGCTCAGGTGGCTTCCTATCACAGTACAGGTGCTTGATTTTATACACCTGTGGACATGAAAGTGACTGCAGCACCTGATTTCAGTGATTTGGATGGTGAGTGAATACTTTTGGCAGTATAGTGTATATGTTTTAATTTATCCTTTAGGGTTTTAATATATTTACTGCACTATCAAGAGAGCCACAGTATGAGCTTAAGTGCTCTTCTGTACCAGGCAGCAGCTCACTATGACGTCTTTACTGCCTCACAGACATAGTTTGTGATGCTGCTAAAGTGAAGATTGTAAATCATGAAAGTTCAGGTCATTAATTATATTCTAGCTTCTGTTCTTCTTCAGCTGCTGCTAGCTGACCCCTTTTTCCACCATCCATCATCTCCTCACATACCACCCTAACATATCACGGCTCCACCACAGGTGTTTAATGTACATGTATGGATGATGTCCGACGCCTTATAAGGACGTTCAGAGTCAGACTGAGGGTTTGAACGGCCTCTCCTCTCCTCTGTCACTCTCAGGGATCCCGCTAGTGTTCATGGTTGCTTGGATCTTTTGCAGGATAAACCTGGAGGACACATGGTGAGATGGTGTTTCCTGATTTTAAAGCTGAGGTGTTTCTGTGCTGCTTTTTGAGGGGGTGGCGGCCTCTAGTGTTTTCTTTGGTACTGCAGACAGGACCAGAAAACAGGATTAGATAAATCTTTATAGTCACTCACTTTTTACAAAAGAACAACGAAACTGAAAGTGCAACCGACTCAGTGTTAAAAAGAGAGAGGTATGAAGACATGATAAATATATAAAAACATAAAGAAAACACGCAAATAGTATCAACTCATTATTACAGTATTACTTAAGAAAAGATTTTGTCAAGATTTATTTGCACATTTCGTGTTAATGCACATTGAAGTATAGAAAAATTTATCCATCCATTATCTATACTGCTTATCCCTTTTGGGGTCACGGGGGGCTGGAGCCTGTCCCAGCTGACATTGTGCAAGTTGCCAGCCAATCACAGGGATACATAGAGAGACAGACAACCATTCATGCTCACACTCATACCTAAGGGCAGTTTGGAGTCACCAATGAGCATGTTTTTTTCTCTGTGGACGGCATGTGCACTACCTGCTGCACCACCGTGCCACCAAGTATAAAAGCAGCTCTAGAGAAAAAAAACATTTACTGGTTTAAAAAAATCTATTAAAAAAATGTTAATAATATAAAAGATGAAAAAAAAACCCCACTATTTAACCCTTAAAACTCAAGGCTATTTTGTATTTTAAGTTTGCCTGGATTTTTTTGTAATTATACATCCAGAACCCCAACTCTTTTAACCAAAATAAAGTTAAATGTGCCTTTTTTATCAGGACAACCAGTATTGTCAGAACATTTATACTATTATGATGCCCGTTATAATTATTGTATTAAAAGTTGCATTACAAAAATTCAAAACAGAATTTAAATCTCACAAAATTTTATGCAACTAATACATAGATCAATAATAACAAAGCCTTTCACATCTGAATATAGTTCACTTCAGCTGTGGCTTTTATCTCTTGGCATGTTTTTGCTCCATAGAGTTATTTGTGCCCCTCTTGGATGCAATTTCTGTCTCAAATGTTAAAAAGGGTCACATCAGATTGCTCACATTACTGTTTCAATTCCTTTAAGACTGACACATAATTAGATCATCGCTTGTTTGCTTGGATGCTCCTGATTGGACGCCACCACCAAGAAAGTAAGAGCAGTAGAAATTGGGCTGATCTGATTGGTCAGTAGACTGAAAGGAAGTTGTTACACTCGTTAAGGGTCAAAATGGAGGTCTCATAACAACAGTGCTACAATTTTCATCAGGAAAATTTGATTCTTAAATATGTGTGTCTGATCTGGAGCCGCTTAAAGGGTGACCAAAGAATGAACTTCCAAAATCAGCTGTCCTGTAAAAATCAGTGGTACAAATCAGAGATTAGATTAAAAATGAGGGGTTTGCCGGCAATCCTGTGGAGTTGGAGGGTTCATAGATAGAATTTTGGTACATTGGTAATTTATTTTAGCCCCAAAGATTTGTTTATTTAAAGCAGTCTAGTGGCAACAATTGAATAGATGCCTTGAAATTAAAATTATTCTTTCTTTGAGGTGTTGGGAGATGAATGAGAACCTGATCCTATACAGACTGATCAACTGGCCCATCATGGCGTGTGTCATTGTGAGTTTGCACAAATTGCTTATCTTATCATACAAAGCTGATTAATACTCTTTGCCAAAGTTTTTTTGTTCACATTATTAATTCTAAAACGCATTTTTTCCTAAGGTTTTTATTTGATTTTATTTCTTTAAAGAAAACAGTTACAGCCCTTTCATTGTAACACATTCTTTTGACCATCTTTACTTCCTTAGACATTATAAATATAAATATTTCAGATTCAGATTTTTTTCTTCCTCATTATTCAATGACATTTGGTATCCCACCTGTAAACTCTTTGCAAATCCACATACTTGGTTGAAATTCTTTGCACATGTTTGATTAAATCTTGGGCACACATTTTAAAACAGTTTTTCTATTTTTTTATTTGAGACTATGAGGCCTTGTTTCAGTCTTTGAAGACATGCTGTCAAGAGAAAAACTTTTGTCTCGCTCGTCTCTTTTATTGCAGAATAATAACACTGCAAAAACTCAGATCTAGTCTAGTGTGTTTGTCTATTTTCAAGTCAAAAATATCCATAACACTTGTTCTAATCCACACTCACTGGACCAGTCTAGATATATCTTACTTCAAGGAATAAAGGGAAAAAATAAGACATTGAATTGCTTGTAATGAAGAGAAAATATCTGCCAATAAAACAAGGAACATTTGACTCAGTGAGGGTCTTAAATTTAGGTTTAATATATGCTCAAGTCAAATTTGTCCTTTTGGGAGATTATTTATTGTACTAATTATTACAAGCAATTCAGGCCTTATTTGTAGTTTTTATATCTTCAATTAAGATCTTAATCCAGACATGTTAGGAAATTGTGGATTAGAATAAATTTAGTGAGTTTTTTGTCTTGAAATTGGACAAATACTCTCACTTAGATCTGAGTTTTTTCAGTGAATTAACTGAACTGTCTTTTCTCTTTCTTTTGTGTTCCTCTGCAAGATCAACTTCATTTTGTTCATCAGCATCATTCGCATCCTGGTGCAGAAGCTGAGATGTACAGATGTTGGAGGAAACGGGCAATTGCAGTACAGGTACATGCCTAAAACCACTCAATATATTTGATTACTTAGATGTTAAGATGTTCCTGCAAATAAAATATGTATGATGACCAGCCTCGCATATGATGGCAGTTCTTGCACCAAAAACATGCATCATCAGATATATTATCCTCAATTTGTGAGAGGAAAAAGCTTTTCTGTCTCATTTAACAGTTGAAAGGTTGTCATTCTTTGTCAAACTTTATCAAAAGTCTTGTCATTAATAGAAAAAGATTTCCTCAGATAATAACATGCTTTAATGATCAAAATCAAGCAATACTTATTAAAAAAGAACATTAACAGGAGGGAAAGGACCAAAATTTAACATAACATACTAATAAAAAAACTTGGATACCAGAACATAAAAAACTCTATTATTATTCCTGATGGCAACAACCTGAACTAAATCTTTAGAATGTATGATTTTGTTTTTTTTAATCTGTCTTATTTCTTATTTCCGTGTAAGTCGTCTGGCCAAATCCACCCTCCTCCTCATCCCTCTGTTCGGTGTGAACTACATGGCGTTCACCATGGACCCGGTTGCCAAAAGCATGACAAAGGTCAAAATCTTCTTTGACCTTGGCCTCGGATCCTTCCAGGTAACCAAGCACAACTTTCACTTCACTTCTGTAAGTTTTATTTTCTGATTTTGTCATTTATTCTGGGGCTTTGAGTGCTTTATTTAGGTTTGACAGCGGGCATAGTAGGGTAGTGGGAGAGACAGTGGGGAGTGACATGCAGAGAAAGGAGCCGTACCTCCTGATCCAGCCCTGGTTGTTTGGTTTGATGAAACATGTCTCCTGTTATTTCCCCACAGATGGATTCAGTGGCGTTAGCTCTTTAAATTAATTGTATAGCTTCTTGAAATAATGTCAGTGTTTCTTTTAGATTAAATTCATTTAACAGCATTTGGATTCAATTTTTCCAAACAAAATGTCCAACCTGCTCGTCCTTTTTTCCATTTGATAAATTATTCAACCGATTATTTACTTTGTCTTTATCTCCTTAAAACTTGGTATCATTAAAATTTGAGCATTACTTCTTTTTAACAAAAAAGGCTCCACCTAAAGCACCATCTCATGCCATCTTATCTGATTTTCAGGTGTATTAGTGCCCTTTAATATGGTATGACACATGGCCTATTAGCCTTGGTAATAGCTAATACCATTATAATGACATTTTAAAGATAATATTTGCTTTTAAACCACTGTTCCTGTTGACATGTTTCTTTTATTTCTTGAAAGCCTTTATGAAAAACTTTAAAGTGAAGTGAATGACTGCACCCACTAATATTCTACCAAAAAAAACAAAACAAAACATAGGGATCATCCATAAGGTTGGATATCTAAAACACACAATTCACTATTTTTAAGGTCAAGACTAGTAAAGTTCATGAATATTGTTGAACTGCACTCAGCACAAATAATGTACAGGGCCAAGAATAATTCATTACCACCTACAATCCAAACAGTTCTTAGAGATGGAGATGAAAATTATAATTTAAGGAGAAATTTTAATTTAAAATTCATACGCCATGCACATGAATGAAAAACTTTTGTGTTTGACGGTGTAGTGTCCAATTATAGGGTGGCTTACAACAGTATCTAAAGCAATGCCCAAACCTGATGCAATTTTTGATAATGTATGAAAATGTAATTTTCAGTAGATATATGGATAAAACAGGAGGTAACGCACTAAATTGAGGTATGACTACTTTGTTTTGTTGCTTGTTTGTTATTGTTTTGCCTTTTGATTTGTTTTTTGTTTTGTTGGATCACTAAATTATTTTGTTTTTCTTTTTTAAAATATGGAAACATTTATGTTTAATTAACTGATGGAGAAGGGGTGGGACTTGATAAATTTTACGTCCTCCCACTCCTTTTTGAATATTTTGTATGCAATGACTGCACTATATTCTTTCTTCTATTTCTGTTTTTATCTCTTTTTTGCATATATTCGACATAAATAAGGATCAATTCAACAGTTGTGCATGCTTGTGTTTCAGGGTCTGATTGTTGCCATCCTCTATTGTTTCCTCAACAGCGAGGTGAGGCATCAAACACAAACAAAGCTCCGTCCATCTCTTCTTTACTTTATTAACGCTGTCTTTTTTCTGTTGGTGCATCAAAAGGTTCAGAGCGAGCTGAGGAGGACATGGAGGAGTTTATCCCTAAAGCGTTACGTGGGGCAGGACTACAAGCCGCACACCACGTCAGTCTGCAAAAACGGGAACGAGAACTCCGCTCAGTTTCCACGAAACTCCCGTGCTCCGTCCATCCTGCAGACTGAGACATCCGTGCTCTGACCGAGGACTGGGACGGGGTTTTTGCTCGAGGACTTTCAGGATAGATTCTCCATTTTAAGGGGGACCATGGGAAGACTAAAAATTTTGCTCAATGATGCTCCTCTGTTTGCTTTTGTTGCTGCAGAAACTGGATTTTGCGTTCTCAAACTTTTTGATGGGGAGCTTCTCCCTGTAGGAAGTGCTCCAACTGAGGACTTCTTTTTTAAATATGGAGGCGTGGGGATGGACGCAAGAGAGACCAGCATTTAATCAAGACTTTACTTATTGCTTTCATATGATGCAATATCATACAATAATAAGATGCTCAAAAGGGTAGGACTTGGGTTTGGCAGGATGAGGGTTTGACCATTGTGCCTGCCTATTTTAGAGGCTGTATTTCTCAAAGTTAAACTGAATAATCTTGGATTTCTTTCCTTTTTTGATCAAAAGTTTAATCTATAAAAGCTGAAACCAGGGATCACTATATGAGCTGGAAACTTTGACTCCAAACCACATAGGTAAACTGGTAAAAAGGGTTAGAAAATCCGCCTACATTAAGATTTTTACTAGAAGAATCTCTCTTCATGTGCGAATGTTCACATAAAGTGGATGATATGTAAATACGTTACATGAGTGAAACTTCAGTGATGTGCTTATTAAAAAAATGACTCATTGTAAACACGTGCAGGGTTTCGGTTCGTCTTAACAAAGAACCAAAAAGCTCATAGAGCATTTTTTGTACCTATTGTCTTTTTTATTTTACACATTGAATGTATTAATGGGGGTTATATTTAATGAATTTGAGGGACAGTTGTATCCTTGAACTTGACCTGTTTATATGTGACTCCACTTGCTTTCATATAAAAGTTTGTATCATTGCAGATTTGTTTTTTTATCCTGCTCTGGCTAGTGTTTACCAATGATTGTTTGAAAGTACTCTGAAATGTGTTATATGTTAATCTTACGTCTGAGTTTCTACTTGTAGTAATTATTCTGATAACCATTACCATGAATTCCCCTCATTGCACCAATATACCAAGTGCAGGCAGTCATCGAAACATTACAACCCTTGGATCAGACATTTTATGCATGTTTGGGAGATACAGTGAGAAATAATGGCACCCACCCCCCCACAACTGCAGGCTGTGTATATCTGATAGAAATTGTCTAACCAGAGTTGTTTCGTTTGTTTCAAAAAACATGCCAATCACCTAAGAGCTCATTGTTCCCAGTCTATTGCTCCATATACCATCTGTGGAGTCCATGAGGCTTGCTTACTCCTGCCATAGACTATCTCGACTAAATTTTATCATTGTCATGAATAACAGAGGATTTGAATGAGTAACTTGAGAGAAACACAAAGTCCTTGAGCCCTAATGAAGGGATAAGTGCTTAGTGAGGAGACCCCTAACCCCACAAACATCTACATTTCTGAGGAATTACCTAATCAGCTGCACCCTCATCAGACCCGGGTTAATAAATAATGATACACTAACCTGCAGAGGACACAACTTAGTATGTAATTAGTGTTATCTAGAGCAGGGGTGGGCAACTGGTGGCTCGGGGGCCACATGCGACTCTCAACTCGATTTGCCCCAGCTGTAAATGTCAAATTTCTATAATTTTAAACTTGAAGGTGACAATCTGACGTGTGTTTCAGTCTGATTTGCCTCTACAGTACAGTATGAAAATAGCAACATTTAATAATATTAAGTAACTGGTATATGTTTTATTATTTACAAGAAAATAGTAAATATAGTTAGTAATGGTTTATTTATAGCTCTTTATAAAGCACTGGTGAATACATTTGAAAAAAACACAAAAATGCTCTAACTAGTAGTTCACAGAATTGAAAAATACATTTGATTGGCTTTCATTGCATGTTTAGCTAATCAAACAGAGCTTTACTTTTTGCTTTTGAGCTCAAACTATTAATGTCGATGGGTAGAAACCCCGCCAAATTACCCTCCAGTGGAGATAGAGACAGAAAATTTTCAAGGAAAATTGTAATTGTACAAAATTTTAAAGTTTTTTTTTTTTAATTATTTATAAAGAGCACTTTCAAATGACAATGCCACAATCTGCTACAGCCAGCTTCAAACACTATCGTGCATTATCGTCCTAACATTATCGTGTGAACAATCACAGATCATCTTGATATATCTCCATATAGCTCTTCCAGATGATTTTAGACTTTTATGTCAGCATTGATGTGAATTATTTACAAAGATAAACATTGGAAGCTTTCCCATTGGAAGATATATAACAGAATAAAATGGTTCAGTTTAAAGGTCATAGAAAAAGGAAAAAATAAAATAATAATAACAATAATAAAACAAATAAAATGCATAGGTCAATAAATCACTGTTTTCCTGACCTTTATTTATTTATTTATTTATTTGAAGAGAAGTCTGGTCTTATAGGTTTAACATACTCAGTCCATTTACTCCAAATTTTATAAAATCTGTCTTTCTGAACTTTAAGGGAATATGACAACCGCTCCATTGTGTAAATTTAATGAATAGTATCAATCCATTCATTTATAGTGGCTAGTTGTGGTTTGAGCCAGTTTCTTGTAATAACTTTTTTACTTCCAGCCAGGAGAATTTGGACCAACTTTTTATTGTTATTTCTCCATCCTACAAACTTTAAAAACAGTTTTATGATTATAACTGGCTGTTGTTGCTGTTTTTTAATTGGTTTAGAATTGGTAAAACACTCTCAGCTACAAAGGGAGACCAAGAGGACTGACTGATGACAAAATTAAAATCATGAAAAATATAAATGTGAGAATCTACAGATTTCTGTCCTACAGCGTCAGCGTGTATAATTTTGTTAGATTAATTTTGATTGTGTTATTGAGAACATGCTTCAGTTTGTATCAATTTAGCCATTTAAAAGTGAACACAATATTAATAGTCACGAAAGTTGCCCATCCGTGATCCAGCGGGAAAAGGGTGTTTAATTTTTACGACTACACCTGAAGGCATCATGACTAATACAAACTTTCTGATTGGACGGGCCCAGACCAAGCCGCCGGCCTGATAACCAATCAGATTAACGCTACTGTTTCGTTCAGAAAGTTTCGCGCTGTTTGACGACAGCTGCCACCAACGGTTGAGGTAGGATGTTCTCAACTAAATTAAGACTTCTACCTGGTAAATACTGTTTATCAGGGGTAAGAATTCGGTTGGTTATCTTTATAACTGTTAATAAAAGTCATGGTAGCAGTTTGGCTGAAAACGGCACAAAGCAGGAATAAGCGAATCACTGGCTAACGTAATATTCTAATACTTAAATGACGTTTGTTTGCTAGCAGCTAACATGTAAGGCTAGCTTACTAGTGCTCTGTATTTAGTTTTTGGATAACACATTTTAGATGTTTATATGTTGTTATCTCTACTTATCTCTAATACAGAACATATCCTAGCAACCTACCTTGGCATACAGAAAAGTATTACAAGTAATTAAGCAGTAGTTAGACCTCTTTTGATCGACATGTACAGATACTGTAAGAGACTCCCCATTGGCTGGCTGGATAGTACATCAACGTCGACGTTATGTTGAAAGAGTCAAACCATTAAAAGCTGATGGGCAAAGTTAGTACTTTCCTGATAAAAAAAAAAGCTGATTTTGACTAAACGCTTCATGGTACAATGATTAAAATTCATACCAATAATAATAATAATGACTACTGCTGAGACCAATAAGAACAGGAATAACAATAGAGTCTGCCATTAAAATAGTAAAACTTCAAGTAAAGTTTTTATGAATCTCGGACAGGGTTTCTTATATTATCTTATTTAGGACAGTATTAACGCTGATTGAACAATAGGATTTAGCAAAACATCCTTCAAAATTTGGTAGACTTGTATATGTCAACAAACACTATATGTATACTTTTGCCGATATTTACGGACGATATATGAGCCATACATATTGGTAAAATATACAAATGTACCATATTGCTGCAGTTTATCATCACTGCAGGGGTACATTTAAAAATCTAGCATTTAATTTTTCAGGAG
This sequence comes from Cetoscarus ocellatus, assembly GCA_037902135.1. Classification (NCBI taxonomy): domain Eukaryota; kingdom Metazoa; phylum Chordata; class Actinopteri; order Labriformes; family Labridae; genus Cetoscarus; species Cetoscarus ocellatus. Next base: position 300,489 of record JBAMNC010001513.1, read on the forward strand.
TTAAATGTTGTATTTCATGTTTTACATCTGTTCTTTACACTAATAGTCTGTCACATTGAAAGAAACAAGTCCATTTTTTTAAAGAAGAGGGCTTGTCCTCTTGACTATAGTATCAGTATCAGCGATAATGAGTTCAGAAATATCAGCATATCAGATATTGGCAAAAATCTAATATTGTGCGTCCCTGAATTACTTACATCTTGCAGTTCACAAGGAAAAAGAAACAGACTCACTTCATCCTCCTTCCATCCAAGTTTTACCATTTTCATCTTAGACATTGTTGCATGACAAACCATTTCATCAAAATCAGTTTTAAAGCCAGTATTAATCCATAAATTTACAAAACAGGGAGCTTCCCCATCAGTTTACACCTATTTAGGGCTAGTCTTGTCCCATCTAATACTGTGCTGGCATCAAGTATTGCGGCTCCTTGCATACACAGGAAACACGGGGTCAGCTTATTAATGTTTATCCTAATAAATCTTTCAATGCACAGTTATTCTCTTTTCAAAAGTCTGTTGACTTAACGTTAATAATAAGATACAAGTATTGCAGATGGTTTTAAACGAGCTGAAGCTTTAAAAAGAAAACTTAGATCCCTATGTCATATTTTAGCCACAAAATGATTGCTTGTTTTTGTCAGTTGTGTTACAGTATTATTGATGTTTCAGTCATCATATCATGGCCATAACATAGGCTATTCACCTCCTCTGATATTGGGCTGAGGGATGGATAAGTGTCACCTCTTCTCTTAAATAGATTAAAACTCCATTAAGGATTCATTTAAGATCCCTCACACTAAGTGTCCTTAACTTAGTAATAAGAAATAGACAGCTGTCCTCTTGTGGCCTTTTTTTTCATGTCACTTTTGTCCTTTAATTAGCCCTCAGGCTTTTTCACCTGGACCTCCTCTTCCCTTCATCCTTCTTTCAGTCTTCACCCTCTCATCCATCTTTGAGTGTCTGTTCTGCCCATGATCTCCTCCATTTTCATAACCCTCATTAACCCCAGACAGCACCATGAGCTTCTGAGTGTTTGATAATCTGCTTCCAAGGAATAGTTTTATTTAAAGGTAGGCCTGTATATTAGAGGAAAATATGCAATATGCGATAATAATCTTCAATATGAAGATAACTAAGCTTGAGAGAAAAAAAAGATAAGAGTGCATATAAATATATATATTTTTAAACAATATAAAATACTTATGTTTCTCCACTGTGCCACCATTGGCGCAAGAAAAACTGGAGGTAGCTCAGCTTTAGCTTCATCTAAATGCTTTGAAAGATTTGACAGTAAAGCTGTTATAATGCATCATACTGCCTTAATAATAAGTTTGTGATTTATTGCACAGCCCTACTCAAAAGAGTTTTTATTGTAACTATTGTATTATTGTTGAGTTGAAGTTTAAGTCCAGGTGCTGAGAGAGCTTTGTCTCGTTGGTCAGTTATTTAAAAATGTTTACATTTTTTTCACTCAGAAATGTAAATGTTTTTATTCATATTACCTTTTCTAATTTCCTTTTTTGCTCAAAGTAAAGTTCTTAAAGACTGCATCAAGAGGCTCTAACTGAGCGAGGAGTGCAGCGTGAAGGAATGCTCTTATTGGTTTATTGACCATAGATGGCAGATTTTTGCTGGTAAATAAAAGTGAAAAAATGAGAACAGTTTACAAATAACCGCCCTCCCAGGTGTGGCTTAAGTGTGGGGAGACTCTGATGTCAGTTTCAAGTTATTTCTATCCTGCAGTTGTCCACCAGGTGGCACTAGAGTCATCTTTAATATTGAAGCACATGACCTGTGTCAGTGCATTAACAGTCTCCTATGTGATGTGTATGAAATACAAACTTAAGTTGAATTTAACACATTAACATTATATTGCACAAATATAATATTACACAGCAGCTGTTGCCCTGATTCATGTCACTTGTGTTTAATGTTAGATTTTATGTGCACACGAATGCATCAGGAGATGACTGTTCATACAGCTTAAGTGTTTTGTTGTTGTTGACCACTGCATGGAAATATAACAAGTCTTGACAGGTAGTAAAAGTGTGTGCAGATAAGTGCTCTCATCCTCTCAGGATGTTTGGAAAATGGTCTTCTCGGGTCGTGGGAATGAGAGAAACGGATTCTTTCAGTCTGTAAACTGTAAGACAATTGAGGCTGAGAGCGCACAGGAGGAGAAAGTGTTGCAACAAAAACTTTATTGGAGAAAAAACAGATAAGAATACTCACTGAGACTCCAGGAAGGTCGTTCACGGGGTTAAGAGTAAAGTTCTGTTTTTAATCAGGAGGCACAAATGTAGGCAAACAATGCAGAAAAATTATTCCAGCTTCTTTACCCATTTTTTATCAAATGTAATGCACCTTTTTTTCTTTAAACATAGTTTTTTCATCCTTGAGAAGTATATTCAGAAAACTGAGACCTCTGGGAGGTCAAATACCACTAAAGCAGTCACTTAGCTTTCTTAGCATTTATCTCTTCTTACTTTTCTATTTGCTGCATTTTTTGTACTAAAAGGCATTTAATTTCCAGGCTAGACTTATAGAAATGAAGTAATGGATTTCACTTTTGAAGAGGGCTAGAGCCGTGAACAATCTTCAGTTTACAAAACAAATAATGAACACAAAGACGTCACGTTCCATGGTGTGAAAGCATGTTTATTGCTTGATTTATCACTCTCTGCAGATATATCAGAGCTCATTTGCTGGAAAGAAGTATGTCATCGCAGGTTAATTATTGCTGTGGGTAAATAAATGTTGCTTCAGTAGCTGCAGACAAATCGTTTGCTCAGATAATCGCCCAATCTTCAAATCTTTATCATGTTTGCAGTGACTAGAGAGCAGAAGGAAAGATGGAAAGATCATCAGTGTTTCTACATGTGTTAATTATACATCTAATTTTAGTGCATTTTGCGTAAAAAAAAGCCAAAGAACTTACTGTTTTTGGCCCACTCCTCATTTGGATCAATGCAGACCTTTCCCTCTGGAATGCTGAAACTGACAAATAAAAGGAAAACATCTGTTGCAGCAAATACACAAAACTTTGGTCTCGATCATCTTTGAAAGCATTTGGGGACTGATCCAATTACTAATGTTTAGTAGGCTGAAGCTAGAGCTTATCAGGCTCATCATTCTTACCTAACAAATAAGCATTTCTGAAACTGCTAGTGAATGTTTTGTGCTTTTGGTGTTTTTTTATGACTTACATGAAAGCCCTCACACAGGGAGGATGTGCCGATTGTTCACGGTATGTTTCCCCGATCACGTCATCGCTGACATCAGCTTTAAAATACTTTGTGCAGCATGGAGGAGGGCGATGAAACTTCGAAGGGCCTCGCACTAAAAAGGGGAAAGGATATGCTGTTCAGATTTTGTAATAAAAAATAAACAAGCAAAAAGTTCTTTAAAAAGGAAATAAACTATATCAGACTAACAGTTAGGACTTTCCTCTTGTTTAAGGAAGAGAGACAAGATTTCTAGTCAATACTTAAACACGTTTTTAATATCAGGTATTTTAATACAAAACAGTCTTTGTTATTGTAACCTTTTTGCAACATTTAAAAGTATTGCGACTTAATTTATATATCTTTGCCATAGGCCTGGGCTTAATAATGGAGTTTTTGACGTATACTGATATATTTTCAAATACTGGTATTGTTTATTTCCTGTTAAAATAAGGTTATATGTCTTTACTGACCTCATATAGCCATTAATAAGGTCAATGATAAAGATTTGAATTAGAAATACACACCAGACCAAATGCTCAGTTAACGATTGTTTACAGCAGGGCTGGACAGTTAATCCAGTTTTAATTTGAATTACAAATACTACCTTCCATAATTCTAAAAACTGAGTAATCAGGGTTCAAAGATTACTAGACATATTGAATACTTTTGTATTTTTTCCATCATCATCTTTATTTTTAGGTATTTGTGTTTTTTCACATGTACTTTCATGTATTGCCCGTTTCAAAGTGTCCTTAATAATCATCGGAAAAGCTTTCATGTTCAACAATAGCATGTGGTGGATGCCACAAAATCAGTGAGTTATTGTGTTTTTATGATTGTGATTTCAATATCAGTCATAATAACCGTGATTTATGATTTTTGACATAATCTAGCAGCCCTATCAGATAATACAGCTGCACACTGTTTTTTTGTATTTCTCCTTTATTGTTGGTTTGTTAATTAAGCACATAGAATAACAAGATTATCATTATTGTAAACTCCTTAAAAATAAAAGATTGTACTTAGAATGGTAAGTTTATATACTCAGAGTGCCTGTTGGATTTTTATCGCTGTGTAAATTAGCAAGTGTTTCCATGTATGACTTGTTAGCCACAGGGCTGCAATTTTTACCTCACTCGCTCATTTATGGCCTGCTGTACTTACGGAAACTGACGTATACAATTGGGGTGAGATGATTGATCCTTAATCAACTACAAAAGCACTCAGAGAGCGCATACCTCCGCCAAGCAGCTTCAGTCCACTTTGGCGAAAATAGTCCTATCTGGCAATGTTACAGAATCCTTTAAAAAATTCCTGTATCCGGATGGTGATCCGGATCAGTCCCAAAATCTAATCATTTCTTCCTTATCCCGTTCCACACATTTCCTGAAAATTTCTGATAATTTTGATAATTTTCTTATTTTACCTTTGATTTTAGTTAAAATATGTATTGATATGGGGCATAAAAACTTGATAAATTACCCAGCCCTATTATGTTTTTTATGTCAATGATAAAATGTACTCACAGTTGTGCTTTGTTTTCCTGGCAGAGGACTGACAGAACATTAGGAACAGGAGGAGAGTGACGGTCAGGATCCTGGTGGACATTGTGACAGACGTACAGGCTGCTGGATGATCGACTGAAGTTTGGATGTTTCTTTGGTAAGTGCAGATGTTCATATATACTGTGTGTGTTTTTATGTTGGTATTTTAACAACTCCTCCCCTTATCAACCAGTGGATATTTTTTAGACCTCAGAACAGCTTCATAACCTCATCATATGCGACATTTCTGAGAAACAGACCCAAGCACGCTTACAGACCCTGACACTTATAAAGTTCTCACATGCAGGTGTGAAAAGATGCAAAAGATGAGGGTGGGTGTTGCACGCTCAGCAAAATCATTAGAGTTGACAGGGCTTTTTTTTAATTATCTCAGCACTTGATACAGACCCACCAGGATTTTGTGGGACTTTTTCTTGTGATTATTGCAGCAAAAAATGCATGATTTTGTAGCAGTTCTTGTTTTTTCTTTTCAAAAAAAGATGTGGCAAAAATTGCAATGTTTTGGGACTTTTCTTTTCAATTAAATGTCATCAGAAAATCAATTTGCAAGTCTTTTTGGTGTTTTAAGTGTCAAACATAACCTGATTTAACAATACCACAATTATGAATTCTGAGAAATGAAGATTTAAAGATCATTGTGCCACATGACATGTTGAACCTTTCTTCCTTTTCCAGTATTACTATTGTTAGCACTATTTGAAGTATTTTTATTTTTATGTGTTTATTTCTTTGTATACAAAATAAAATACAAAATCTCGCTCACCCACTCAATCCACATTCAACACACACAGCCACTCACGAGTGCACACACACAGATGCACACACCACAGACGCACACACAAGTGAGGTTTCCTCAAACAGCCACAGACGACTGAGGAAATGCTATCTTGAGTTAAAAATGAGGATGCACAGGAGCTAAGATGAAACTGATAAAACCACGATAAGATATAATAAAGTGTTATAAGTTAGTTAAAGTAAAACCAAAACTTTTAAAACCAAATATAGACTCAGTCAATCATTTTTTATATAGCACCATATTTGTTTAATATAAATTTATTAAAGGTGTATCAGCATTGGCCGGCTGGGGTTTGATTCCCACCTGAGGCCCACTTTCCTCCACTGCTCTCTCTCACCCTTTCACGGGCCTATCCACTGTCTGTCTTTATCAAATTAAGGCGAAAATACCGCAAAATATACTTGAAAAACAAATGAGGTCTGCCTCTTCAAACAAGTGATCAGGCATGTTTAATAATCATGATCTCAATATCTGTTAAAATAATTGCAAGTTTGATTTTTGTCATAATGAAGCACCCTTAGCAAGAGACAAGATGATGGTTGAAAGCTGTGGAGAAGTTGCTGTGACTGTACAAAACTGTGTGCAGAATTTTGCAAGGATTTGCTGAATTTGCATGAATTGCTGAAAATCTGATTCTTGGGAGGATGTTACAATTCTAATTAAAAGATGCCAACCTTTAAACCAAAAGAATAAAATGTGATTTGGTTGCTTTATATGTATTTTTATGTCAAGCTGTCAAATTTATCTTTTATTTAGGGATGCACAATTTTGTTTTTTCTCTGTTGTCCAGTATGCTGATGTTTCCAAACTGATTATCGCTGTTACTGATGTTTTTTTTTTTACCAAGAGCATTAGGCCTCCACTCGTCTAAATTTGACCTGTTCCTTTCAAGATGACAGTCATTTTGTGTTAGAAACAGATGTGAAGCAAGAAAAACATTTACTGCTTTAATAAAAAAAAAGTCTTTGGATTTAAAAGAGTCAACATTCGGTGATGATGAGGGGAATCATTTTGGTACTGTTATGTTCTGCAAAAGTTACTGCTAATATATGACCAAAATATTGACTGTACCTTTTGGCAAAAATGTTCATATCTGTTGTTACTAATATTGTTCCAGTAATATCATACATCCCTACTTTCCCTAGTGTCATATCAAGATTAAACTTTTAAGCTTTTTACTTCTTTATAGAAATTAGTAAAAGATGAAAAACAGTCCACAAAATTCCACATTAGGGGTAATGCTCAAAATTTATTGTTTTTGTAACGTCTTCAGAGAAAAAAACAGTGCAATTAATAGCTTGAGTTTAATACAACCTTTTAGATAATATATAAAAAATTAAGAGCTCACAACAAAGACACATACAATCCAGTGCAAATACTATTTTTAAAAATAATTTAGTAACAGTAACTATCACAACTGATAATAAATACTTAAATACTTTATCAGAAATGGTCAATTCATTTTAACTAATAAATAAATTCAACTCAAAGTTACAGAAAGAAACTAAACATTGAAATAATATATAAGTCATAGCTTTCTATTTGAAGTGCTGTTTCACAAATGAGCTCCTAACAGTTTTAAAGCTGTAATTAGAAATATCTTAATAACGCTGATGAGAATTTTCAGCTGGAGGTAGAAAAGATGAAGATTTATTCGTCCTTGTCCTCTGAGAAGGTTTCATCATCATCAGCTGGCAGCTCGGACGTGGGGGTGAGAGAGGGAAGAGAGGAGGATGAAGAGGGAATGGAGGATGAAGGAGGTAGAGAGGAGGACGAAGGAGGGACTGGGATGGAGGATGAAGAGGAAGGAGGCAGAGAGGAGGATGAAGGAGAGGCTGGGACGGAGGATGAAGAGGAAGGAGAAGGAGGAGAGAATGAAGGAGACAGAGAGGAGGATGAAGAGGGAATGGAGGAGGAAGGAGGCAGAGAGGAGGATGAAGGAGAGGCTGGGATGGAGGATGAAAAGGAAGGAGAAGAAGGAGAGGATGAAGGAGGCAGAGAGGAGGACGTAGGAGAGGAGGTGGTGGATGTGATGATGGAGAGGAGGGAGGCTGTGGACGAGGGGGTCACAGAAAAGGCTGTGGCCTTAGCTTTAGCTTCCCTGTTAAAAAGACAAATAGACCATAAATATCAGTGTGATTAATGAATTAATGAATTATAAATGCACTGACTGTAAATGTGGATCGTTGAACTCACTCAAATGCAGCAATCTTGCGGCGGACCCATGGAGCGGTCAGCTGACTGCAGTAGAGACCCGTCTCTGTCTGAAAGCTGTGAGAGAGGGAAAAGTGCAAAATTAATTTATGGCTATAAAACATTGCAATCATGTTTTCTAAATTTACTTTTTATTGTTTTAAATCATCTTCAATACTAATGAAACACAATCTGAAAAAACATGCAATTGGTAAAAAATGTAAGCATGTTAAAAAATAATGAAAACAAATAAATGAACTATATTTTTTAGATAGCGGTGATTTGCTCATGTGGCCAAAATATTAGAAACTCTCATTTACCATACAAGACAAAACATAGTCAAGTGTCAGCCTATTGCAGTGAGCAGCAAAGTCATTGTGCTGAACTTGTCTACATCGTGGGAGGCTTAAATATTTAGCCAAACAACAAATATTGAGTTTTAAAAACAGGAATTTTATAACTCTGGGTTTTACTCTTCGTTTGTTGTGTTTTCTGGTTGGATGCCGGTTTCTTTCCTTATTTTATTGCTTCCATCTAAACCTCGCTCAACTGATTTCCTCTTTCCCTGTTTCCTCCCAAATATCGAAATTGCTCTGCAGTCAAAGAAAGTTATCAAAAATGTTGCTGCCTTGGAGTCAGGGCAAAAATGAAAATGAAAAAATGAAATATAGCTTCAGATTTTCTGTATAAATCCTGTTTATACATTGAGAACGGAGCACCTTTCCTATCATAACAGGGTTCCCACATGTCCTGGAAAACCTGGAAAACCTGGAAAATCTGGAAAATCTGGAAAATGATTGACCAATTTTCCAGTCATGGAAAACGTGGAAAATGAGGAAAAAAGTAAAATGTCCTGGAAAAGCTTGAATTGTCCTGGAAAATCATTTACCTTCCTTCTACCTTGTTAGTGAACAAAAATAAAACATAGGGAATTAAGTAAAAATGTAACTAGGTAAAAGGTAACTAATGCAAACTTAGCCATAAAATATGAGTAGATAAAATAATGCAAGTTAAGTAATAAAATTAAAAAAAAATTCAAAACAATGGTGACAAAAAGAAACGATAAAAAATGGCAAAATTAAATTTTGGCTACTTACACAGTAAGTCAACAAAAAATTATTTATGAAAAAAGCAGAGTAAATAAAGATAAAAAAATAATTATAACCATAAATTATAATATTAAGACGCTACATAAAAGCCAGACTGAAAAGATAGCTACCAGACAATGTTCATGCTCGAGATTTAGCAATAAATAACTTTTAAGGGGGCGTGAAAACGTCCTGGAAAAGTCCTAGAAAATGATTTCTAGAAAAGAGTGGGATCCCTGCATAACCTTACCTATCTATCATAAGCTTTCTATACTGCCTAGTGTTGAGGGCCGATTGAGCCTATCCCAGCCCGCTCTTGTCAGTAAGGCGGGAAATGGATTTTCATTCTTGAGGGTTAACTTTTTTTTTCTTTTTCTTTTAAATACTTTATTTTCACTTTTCATTTTAACAACAACTAAGCAAAACAAAGTACAACACAACACAAGACAGTAAAAAAGGCTGTCAAATAATTCTAATTACACATGGAAAATGCCAGAAATTTAATAACTCAAGACTAAAAATAAAATAAAAAAAAAGACACTATGCATGTTCTAATGTCCATGAAAGACAGGTTCTCTCTTTTCTTTCCTTTCATATTCATTTCTTGTGAGAAAAGAGCCAGATGCTGGTTTCGAGCCCAGGCTGTCTGCGCAACAACAGCTTTATACATCAGATCTGCAGACTTAACCACAATGCCACCACCTCCCCCAGTGTTACAATTCTTACTTACATGACAGCAAGGACGCACGGAGGATTCGGCCTCTGGACCATGTATCCTGTGATTGGCTCAGATATCTCCAGCCTGTTTACAGTTGTACAGCAGGTTGCCAGCTTCTCACCTAAAACAGTCACATAAAAGATTCACATCATTATTAAAAATGTCATTTTACCAGCTCAGAAGAAAAAGAATTGTGTTAGGTCATGAAATTTCTCTCATTAGAGGAAAATCTCACCTGCTGGTCCAGACTCAACCAACGCCACCAAGACCAGGGCAACAAACACGCTCTTCAACATTTCTCCACTGAATGCCATTTTAAAGTACGACTTTAGGTTTGAGATAAACTGATAAATAAAAGAGCGAGGTACCCAGTCTTCCTCCCCAGAGAGCTCAATGAAGTGACAGACGTCTGGAGGTGTTAAATACTTAAGGCGGAAGCAGAAAAGCAGAAGTGGTCCTTCCTGTTAGTCGTATTCTTACATTTGCTTTGCCCTTCGCTGTCTTGAAAGTCGCGGCTCAGTGTTGCGGGGGTTTCCATAAAGTGACCGAGGTCTGAGCAACAGGAACACTTTCAACATAAGAGCTTAGTTTGGAAAATTAAGTCACATTTTTCTGAATGTGTGATCGCGGGGGTGTTAGGAATCCCTCCCACAGTGGAGGTCATCCTCATGCCAAATTATCTTTACTCAGCACTTTTATCAAAATGTTTGTGAAGGAAAATTTAAGGATGAACTAACGACGTTGAAGCTTAATTTTGCTTTTCAGAGTAATAAATGTTGTCCTTGTTGTTGGCCATTTAACTCTCAAGAATGGACAGTTATTCTTTACATGATTGAACTTATTTTCATTTTGGGGAAGTTTTCCTGTAGAGTTCATGTCATCAGGCGTTGCACAGTCAGACCTGGTGGACTCTGTTTAGTCATGATGCATTCAGCTCGTTGACACACAAACATGTCACAACATGAAACCCTCTCAGTTTCCATTTGTTTGTGACATACAGTAGAGCAGAGCTTCCTAGAACTGAGTTACTAACAGAGTACATGTGATGTAATGTTTAACAAAGGAAACAAATTCCAAAGAAATAGCTTTTTATGGTTTTCAGTGTTAAAAATGTCTATCATGTGGTGGATCTGCAATCACAGGCCACTTAATTTTTGGGCAACCAGATTTTCCGACTTTCACATAGATAAACTGTAATTTCAATGCAAACCAACATGCATGAGCTTGAGATACTAAAGGATTTTTCATCAGTGAAACTTTTAACATGTAATACGCAGCAGTTTTACAATCAAACCTTCACATCAGCTAAAACTGCATTTTAATAAATTAATTATAACATTAATTAAACAAAATTAGTTTCACAGGTCTTGTTATTATTGGTATATATATTTTTTAATTATTTACCCTTTTGTTTAAATTTCCATATGCCAAACCCACAGCACTATTCTGTTATCAGTGATGTTTTCTTTTTCATAATTCATCTTGGCATTTTTTGTGATTTTACATAGTTTTAGGACTTGTCATCATTTATCACTTTATGTAATTTTTAAAGTAGCGTCTTTTTCTTTGCAATACTTTCATAATACGTTTACTCATTAATCTACTTTGGTCTTGGCATAATCATATATAATCATAGTCATATTTAATGTTAGTCATTTTCTTACATTTGCTATGCCCTCACAGTCTTGAAAGTTGCGGCTCAGTTTTAAGGGTATTTCCATGAAGTGACCGAGGTCTTAGCAACAGGAAACACTTTCAACATAAGAGTTTAGTTTGAAAAGTTAAGTCACATTTTTCTGAATATGTGATCACGGGGCTGTTAGGAATCTCTCCCACAGTGGAGGTCGTAGGTGAACATAAATACTGAATTTGGCTTTTTAGAATAATAAATGCATCCTTATTTTTAACCATTTAGCTCCCAAGAATGGACAGTTATTTCTTCACATTATTGAACTTATTTTCATTTTGAGGAAGTTTTCCTGTAGAGTTCATGTCATCAGGCGTTGGACAGTCAGTCCTGGTGGACTCTGTTTAGTCATGATGCATTCAGCTCGTTGACACACAAACATGTCACAACATGAAACCCTCTCAGTTTCCATTTGTTTGTGACCTACAGTAGAGCAGAGCTTCCTAGAACTGAGTTACTAACAGAGTACATGTGATGTAATGCTAGAAGAAGGAAACAAGTTCCAAAGAAATAGCTTTTATGGTTTTTAGTGTTAAAAATGTCTATCATGTGGTGGATCTACAATCACAGGCCACTTAATTTTTGGGTGAGCAGATTTTCAGACTTTCAAATAGAGAAACTGTAATTTCACTGCAAACCAACACGCATGAGCATTTTAATAAAGTGAATATAACATTAATCAAACAAAATTCTGATTCACAAGTCATTGTTAATATTGTTGTCATTTTTTTTAACAATTTTGATCTAAATTTTTATTTAAATTTCCCACAACACTCTTCCGTCATCAATGATGTTATCTTTTTCATAATTAATCTGTTCCTTTTAATGATTTTACATAGTTTCAGGACTTGTCATCATTTATCACTTTATGTAATTTTAAAAGTAGCATTTTTTTCTTTCACTCATTAATCTACATCAGTCTTGGCATAATGATGTTTAATTATAGTCGTCTCTCTTTATTCCTTTTATACTGCATATATTGGTTAGGAATAGCTACTGATGAATAATAACTGAATATTCTGACTGAACATGTTTTTTTATTCTAAAATTTGGTTTGGGGTTTAATTCAGTGCCTTGTTTTTCCTATAATATTTCTTAAAGCAAATGGCACACGTTATTTTCATGCACACAAGTAGATGCAAACATAGAGAGAACATTTATCCAGGAGAACACGAGTTGATATCAGCGTCATTTGCTTTATTACAACAGAGCTATTTCCAGCCTGTACCTTGTTACTGTTTGCCAGCTTAAATACGGTTAAATGTCGGCATTTCCTCCATGGAGGATTAAAAATTGGCTCTTGCTGTGATTGTTGCACAAGACAAATCCATTTACAGTATTTGCAGAGAGCTGTGCCTCATAGGGCTGAACGATTTTGGGAAAAGATCTAATTGGTATTTTTCTGGCAGATATTGTGATTTCAATTTGATTCACGATTTCAAGCTTCAGTGCAATATTCACTATATTTACAGTATAGACAACAGTAAGGACATCAGTGATCAAAAGCACATAACATGTTATTCATCATCTAATATTGATAATAAATAATCTGTTTTCATTATTTAAGGGATACTCCAACTTCTACTCCTAAACAGAGGCTTTGTGTTGTTGACCTGCTTACCAGCACTTCTGTAAATGCAAATTGCTGCAAATGTGTAAAATAGTTGACACAACAGATCCTGGGTCAGTCAGGAGCACTGCAAAAAATTGCAGCTTTGGCAATCACGATTGCGTTGTCTGAAATTGTGATTTCGATCTAAAAACAAATATTTCAGCTCTAGTGCCTCACCTCAAGCTCTGTAGAAACCACTGACATCCTGTCTGAGGCTCTCTCTCTATCTGACACTACGCAGCTGTCAGTGTGATGAGCTGGGCAAACTCCTGCTGCACTGTGATTGATTGACACTTGAACAGATCAATCAGCAGTGAGCATTAACATGCAGTGCATTTTTGAAGATTCTACTGGTTAAATCAACAACACATTTTGAAACGCTGACTGACAAATCTACAGACAATTCAGTGTTGCTCGCATGGTGGAATGTTTTGGTATCTGATTTCAGTTGGTCAAAATAGGGACGGGGACTGTCTCAAATCAGGACATATTTGCCTTTTTAGGGTATTTGTAGGGACACAGGATATTAAAGCCTGAAAACAGGATGGTCTCAGTTCATTTGGGACATCTGGTGTCATAGATCCAAGAAGGTGCTAGAAGATTTTAGTCCAAGTTGACTTGATGGCATCACACAGTTGCTGCAGATTTGTTGGTTGCACATCCATGATGAGAATCTCCTGTATACCACACTCATCATCCTGTTCAAGAAACTAGTCTGAGATGATCTGAGCTTTGAGACATAGAGCTTTATCCTGCTGGAAGTCTCCATCAGAAGATGGTACAATGCAGTCATAAAGGGATGAACATGGAGTTTAAAGATACTCAATTGGTACTGAGGGACCCAGAGTGTGCCAAGAAAATATTCCCCTGGCAGTCAACAAGGCATTTTGGCCCAGAGAGCTGCTGATTACAGAATATTTTTCCTTTTTTGGACCATTGTAACTGAACTCTAGAGATGATTGTGTGGGAAAATCCCAGTGGAGCAGCAGTTTCTGAAATACTCAGACCAGCCTGTCTGGTGCCAACAACCACATCATGCTCAAAGTCAGTTAAATCACCTTTCTTCTCCATGTTGATGCTCAGTTTGGACTTCACAAGGTTGTCTTGACCATGTCTACATGCCCAACTGCACTGAGTCGCTGCCATGTGATTGGCTCAGCTATTTCCCTTTTTCTGCCTTGCTAGTTATTATTTTCCATTTACAAAATACAATTCTGTATAAACAATCAATTATACAGCTAACATTTACCATCAACCCCAACCCACCCTCCCACCCTCCACAACTAGAGTGAGACCATTAACTCAGTCCATATGGCTTTGCTACATAAATAAAAACCAAAGTAAATAAAAGTAAAGTATTTACAGCTACCAACTTCCTCATGTATTCATAGTTGAGATGTATCCGCCCCACTTCTGTATATATTTTTGTGCCTTGTTAGTCATTCTGTTAGACATTTTTTCATACGAAGCCACTTTTCCTAGGTCAGAGGTCTATTTCCCTGTTCTCTGACAGTGAAAAATGATAAAAAGTATACTCAAATACCTTTAAAATTTGGTGTGAATGATGCCTATTTAATCTTTTTATCCTCATTTGAAGTACCCATACTCTTTGTTCTGGTTTTGTTGGTGTCCGTGTGGCAGCGCCAATATCTCCCCTCAGGGGTTGCAGTGCTTGAACTTTCCTGCAAAGTTATAGCAGGTGTCAGTTCTTTGAATTTATAGTTTGAAATGGGTCTTGCCGACATGTGTGACCTGAACCCCACCCTTCTGTGAAACAGAGCCACAGAGATCTGAAAACAGAAGCTAAATGTCTATAAATGATGTATGAATACAGTTCTGTCAAAGTTTTTTTGTCACTTGTCATATGTGCTGTGAAAAACCCTAAATGTTGTTGGTAAAAGCAAGAAATTTGAGAAATTAAGTCAAGGTGGCACTTTTAAAGAGGTCCTTCATTTTTCTGCCGACTCAGTCTGCTATTTCAAAAATGTAGAAATCACAAAACCTCGAATATTGTGCTGGTCTGTTTGAAAACTGTTTTCTGCCTTATTAACAAGGAGTTACGCCAATACACTCTGCCTTGATTTAGGTTAGATTCATTATTTATTCTGACATTTTTTTAATTTAACAGTTTCTACTTTATTTGGATGACAGTAGTTAATGTAGAAAGTCAGGAGATAAAATAGGTCATGACATAAGAGAAAGGAGCCAGGAGCTCTTATTAACCGTTTGTTTCATACTTTGGCTCACAACAGATTGTAGGGCTGGGAAATAAATCGAAAAATAATCAAAACCAACATTTAGACCCTCTAATCGAAGTAATTTTACTCATGTTGATTATTTTAATTATTTTCCCTGTGCAAGTCACATGCAGAGCCCCCTCCATACAGTCTACGTTTACTTTCGCCAAGAGCAAAAAAATAATCGTTTTTTAATCATAATTGAGGTAAAAGCATCAATTAATCATGATACTGAGATTAGGCAATATCACCCAGCCCTAACAGATTGTGATATATCATTTTTACAGATTTATAGTACACTCTGTTTACTTTAGACCTCGGATGTTAGAACTGGGAATGAGTTCACACAGAACTGACTACATTTAATTTATAAACTCTGGATCAATGAGGATTCTATATAATTATATCTTCAGAGGGCGTTGTCCAACAAATATCTAAGTATCCAACTTGCAACTTGGATTTTCTGACTTCCAGGATTAAATACAACACATCATAAGGTGACTAACCTCAGTTAAAGGAATACTCCAACATTTTCTTTGTTTTCATGTCTTCCCTCCCTCCCAAGTCCATGACAAGCAGATAGACTCCATTCTTTTGACTGTGCGTCCAGTAGCAAGGAAGAGACGGGTAGAGCTCACCCACCACTAGTTAGCCTTGCTCAAACGCTGGGAGTCAGTGGGAAGTGTTAGCCTGCCTCTGCCTACAGTCATCAGATAAACACTTCAGCAACTCTAAAGGGTTCTGTGTGCTTGTTGTGACTCGTTGTTTTTAGTCCTTTATGCTATGCTTTCTTTCATTACCCTCGTATTATCTTCTTCTCCTAAACAGAGGCTTTTGTTGACCTACTTCCACAGTGGTTTTGAACAGCTCTTTTAAGTGAGCGATGAGAACCGATTCGCAGTTCTGAGTGAACGTTTGCAAGCCATTATTAAATGCAAATTGCCTGCAAATTTAAGAAACAAATGGCTCATTCACAATGTGAGTGGTCTGCTGTAGACATGGACATTAAAAGCCCCTCTTGTTCATGCACGAAGCTTGTTTACACATAAGGCATGTACCACATTCATAAATATCCTCATCTGTATAATCTTACATAGGAGGCTTCATATTTGCTATCACCATCGTCATCTTTTGGGTAGCTTGACCCGCTGGCTTTCTTCCCATAATGCATAGCGTACTCATAGGAATGCTGGCTGTGACATTAGGCCAGCTCTAGCCCTTCAGCCTGGATTAGGAATGCTTCAAAATGAAACAATCCAAAGAAAATGTGCAAATTTAATTTCCAGTTTCAACTGAATCGGAACAAAGCAACTGAGCTGTAGGTGTGAAAAACACTGAAGAAAAATTTGCCAGTTGCCCACTGGATCACTGATTTTTCAGTCAGTTAATTGTGTGTCTGAGCTCGGGGACCAGTTGTGATATTGATCCTTGATTTAGCTTTGATGATGTTGAAGAAATAATATGCCAGATTCACATATCAAACATAAGCATATCCTAATAAACAAAGATAACCAGATAAATATTTCTTTTTTCGTGACTAATTGGCAGATTTTTGTCATGTTTTCTTAAAATTTATGGTCTTATTATTATTTTAAATTGACATTTTGGCTGCATTGAGAAGGATGGCAACATGATGTTCCCAGGCCCCGACAGACAGCTGGGGGGCTGAGACAGAAGCTTCACCAAACATGCTGAAAATTTTTTATACAGAGCTCCAAAGTTACCAACCAGCTATGTGGTGCATAACCCTTCAGATTTACCTGTCCAACTGAAAAACCTGTCCATATTTGGTGATTGGCAGTTGCTGATTTCAGAACTTGATTGGTAGGCTAAGAAATTATCAACCAGCTGTGTGTAGATGTAAAGATCACTACTTGCATAAAGATATTTTAAGGTACTTTTCCTTTGGCATACAAAGAAAAAAAAATCTGATAAAATGGAGACAGACAGATAAAAACTGATCATTTTTAAACATTTTATTTCTACCCAAAGAATCACAAGTTTTGAAACTTAACATTTTCTCACATGTCTTTGAATTTAAACCAATTTAACAAAAAAAAACAACCAAATATTTAAAACCAAAAAGTAGACTTTGTAATCTAAGTAAAAAAAATAGAAATAGCTGGTCTCGAATCATGGAACCATAAATAAACACAAACAATAAATACATGAATTCTCCTGTAGGGACTGGGTATTTAAATTAAACCAATAAATAAAGTCACTCTTTCAAAGAAGAGTGCACTAAAAGAAACTAGAAAATAACAATCAAGTTACTCAAGTGCTATTCTCAACATTAAAGTCACTATTATCATTTTTTCCCACAAAAGGAGTCTTTGTAGTTGTCAGATGGAATCAGAATCAGAGAAGATGCAGATTTACTCGTCCTTATCTTCTGAAAATGTTTCACCATCCCACATCTCTGATGTGACGTCGACAGAGGTGAAAGTGGTGGGAGAAAGAGAAGAAGGGGAAGGAGAAAGAGATGAGGACGGTAGTGTGGCGGAGGATGAGGAGGGGGAGGCAGTGGATGTGATGATGGAGAGGAGGGAGACTGTAGAGGAGGGAGCAGCTGATGAAGATGCCTCCAGAGCTTTTGCTTTCCTGTAAAACACAAAAAATTATGAGTACACATAAATTGGGGTTCAGTGTTTGATAATAAGGAGTGATAAACACATAATCTGACTTAAAGAACACAAACTCACCTGAAGGCAGCAATCTTGCCTCGAACCCATGGAGCATTCAGCTGACTGCAGAAAAGACCTGACTTTGTTTGGAAACTGCAGGAATGAAAACAAAATATGAGCATTTTTTTGACATTTGCTCCTGAAGCCATCCTTTTTTCCTTAAAGAAATTCTTAATTCACACTCACATGACGGCCTGAACACATTGACCGTTGGGTCTTTGGACCAAATACCCTAGGATCTCTTCTTTAATCTCCGTCTTGTCGACTTTCTCACAGCAGTCTGCCAGCTTCTCAGCTAAAACAAGATCAGAACAGATCATGGTTAGAATAAGAAAATAGATCAAACATTTTGTTGGCTGAGAAGAAGTAAAATCTCTTGTTTGGTTGATATAAAGCTTGATCTTACTTGCTGCTCCAGGCTGAATCATAGCTGCCACAACAATGCCGACCAGCACCATCAACAGACTGCTCAAGTTTTCCATTTTCAAAGTTCTGGTGTAGATGAGATGTGAAAATGATGAATGGAGTGATATGTGCTGGTGTCTCCTTTTCGTTCCTCTCTGGTGTCGAATGTCTGGAGACTTCAGATACTTAAGGCCTGAAAATGCAGAAGTGTTCCCTCCGGTTAGTCATCGTTCAACGCTTTTCCTCCTCTGTTTTCTGAATGAGTGACCGGATGATGATGGGATTTCCATGAAGTGAACGTCAGGAAGGACTTTCATCAGAGTTTAGTTTGAAAAATGAAGACACCTTAGAGAATAATACCTTTACCAGCTCAGGTCACTTTCAGGTTCAAGTGTCATTTACCAGCACAGTCTTGCATACGTGTTTTTCAAAATAATTTTAAATGTAAGGAAGTGTATCCTATTGCATTTAAGTCATAGAGAATTAGGCAATCTCTCTGGGCAGAACTTCTAACCTCATCCCAGTGACGCTCAGACATGTCTTAACATGAACAAGCATGTTGTAAACAGCGCTCTAGTTTAACTGCATTTTGCTAAATGGTCATTCAAGGTTCAGTGGTCTCTACTGCTCAATAGTTTTTCCATATCCAACTTAAGCGGGGTACACTCATACAGGTTATCGGGCTGTTTTTGTCCTGACTTTCCCCCTTCCTGACCAAGGACGGCAAACACCAGATTATCTTCTGTTTTATAAGATTATCTTGTGGTCTGAGGTGTGTTAAGAGCGAATTTGTCCTGATAATCGGCTCCTATACAGGTTGGGGCTGACAATCGTAAATATTAAACTTGTACAATATTTATGGCCAACAATCTTCATGTGTGTGGGGAAAGCCGACGACTCCCAGGTCATGGCTCAGTGGTGGAGCTCAGAAATGGAGGACCAGCTCACATGTTCACGCCGTCTCCAGGATTTCTTTCACAGTATTTTCTTTTGTTTAGTTCGCGATTTTTCCGTCAAAAATAGTCCCAAGACCACCATCATCCCCCCTTCTCATATGTCCTCTTCCTTGTTGTGTTTTCCGGTTGTTGCTATGTTTCTTCTTCTTCAGTTTTGTTAGATCACATTTGATCAGATTTCTGTCTTGGAGGACTAGATTCTAGATCGGTGGTGGGACAGAATGGTTATGTGTGTGGTGTGCTGTGTTGAGATTATCGGAGCACACCACACACAGCACAATTAAAACTGTTCAATGCATGATAGAACAAAATGCCTCAGACCAAAAGCATGCTTGTTAGAGTGTTTGGTGACTCTATTGCCCATTGATATGAGTGTGTTGGCGAATCATTGTCTGTCTCTACATTTTGGCTTTGTGAGTGGCAGGGGCCAGTCCAGGGTGCACCCCTCTTAACGTCAGCTGGGATAGGTAGTTGATTTACATAAAAGTTGAATTTTTGTTCTTCCGATAAAACTCGACTTCAAGAATTCATGTTAGTCCAACAGAAATACCCCTAAATCTGGTTATGTGATTATATGAGGTCAAGGTTACGTGGAGGCCACACTACATGGTTTAAACCAGACTTTTTGCCTGACCCAAGCAGATGTAGGGTACAAGACCTGTTGTTCTTCTCTTAACTTCTGACACAGACCCAAACGTGTTCCTTGATTTGATCTCAGGAAAAAGGAAGTTACATGGTGCTAAAACAGGTGAATAGGTGATTAAGCGCTGTGATTTATTTTAAGGCCAGAAACTTCTTTACCAAGAGCACAGTGTGAGCTGGTACGTTGTCTTGATAAAGGATAAAACATTTTTCCACATCATTATCCATGTCATTATCAGCTTGCCAACCTCTCAAGTTTCCAAAACTAACTTACTGAACATCAAACTCAAAACTGTTGCATCAGAAAACTTTGTTAGAAGACTGAAGGAAGATTTACATGCAGCTCAATAACTAAAACTGAGAGAAAATGGAAAGGAGACAGGAACTGACTTGTGGCTGAACCTCAGTAAAGCAGAACTGCGAATCTTCAGACTTTTATTTTTATTTGGTTCACTTAAGATCTGAAAAAAAAAGTAAAAACAAGCATCCTTAAATTTCACCAAAGAACAAAACTCAAGCTCTTAGCTGCTTTTTTGCCTCAAACCTGTGGTCCTATTGTAAATGATTTGAATCCAGTCTTACTGGAAAATATACACTTTGATTGTTAAATTACATTTAGTGCAAGAGGACAAACTGGATACTTGGAATAGAAAATAAAAATCTTTATTTCCATTTAAGATCAGTGAAGTAAAATTTTGCAGCAGGGAACACCTCATATCTTCTTTGATAACCATAAATACCATGAATCAATTAGTCACCATCATCTGTGATGAAAGTGTGAGGACTGGATGTGATTCTTGTAACAGAGTTTGCTAAATCATTTCTGAAGGGTCATGGGTGGGGTCTTGCACTTCAGCGTTGCAAAATGTGAACTATGGACTGAATTTTCACACTGTTTTACAGTAAAATAGCCTTGTGGTAGAAGCATTTACTTTCAGACAGACTAAGTGTGAACACGAGTTAATAAGATCTCTGGTTTAAAATGTGTTTCTTGCCCAAGGCACAACTAAAAACTGAACTAAAATCTCAAGACACTACATATTCATGTCCATAAAATATTCCTTTGGTATGTTGCAGTATTTTATCAGTCTGTACGTTTATTTATGTCCAATAATGGCAGGCAGAGTAGGACAAACAGCTCCATTGCTATTGAAGTATCTAAAAGTAAAGTCATATAAGAATTTATATAAATATTTGTTACATTTCAGAAATTCACTAAAACTCTTAACTTGACAGGTCATAATTTTATGAATTTATAAATGAGAAACAATATAAAATAAAAATCTATTACAGGCTTTTCCTCTGTTATTGCAAAAGATTATGTTTCCTTAAAAGTTTTGAAAGGGCTTTTTACAGCTACAGACTTTACAGTCATAAATAGTAATGTGTAAAAGAGCCCTTATTAGGCTTTTATGTAGATTCATAGTGTTTAACATGAGTCTGCCTGTATGAGAGATTTACCAATCCTGCAAACACTCATCGCTTTCCACCAAATATGTTTCCTTGACTCTATTCTGTAATAACAGTAGGGATGCAACTAACAAATATGTCTATCACTGACTAGTCATCAACCCCCCAAAATTACCTAATGGGTCTTATCATTGCTCTGCAAACTTAGTTGGTTTGGAATTTTTAAGAGACTCATAATTTATGATTTGTGAATGTGCTTTTCAAAGTTAGTCCTCCTTTAATGCCTGTGCAGTACTGACTTGCTCAAACTCCAAAAGGCAGCTAAATAAATAAATAAAGTCTTTTACACAGGTTTGTTAAACTATGGCTGAGTGAGAACAGAGTGGTGATAAATAAGACTGAGTTGGAGTTACGTTGTTACATATGGAGTGCTAAAACCTGGTCTTTGCCATTAATACATAGCAAGAAATGGGGTTAGCTCTTAAATTAGCCACAACTTTATCCCCGTTATTTCTGCAACTTTGGCCTTGGAGCAGACAAAAGGGTCTCCATTGTTCCTCTTGATGTGAGACCGTTTTTCTCCTTTATTGTCAGAGTAGAGGATGAAATACATCCAGAGAATGGAAGGTTTAGGACGTGGTAGCAACAGGATCTACATTGTTGTGAATTCCTGATGTGCTGTGGCCGCTGTTTGACGACGGTAATCCAACAAAGATAGGAAGAGGAGTAAGATGTATCACTCCTCTCCAGTAAACAATTTAATGTCCATGCATCACTCCAAAAACATGGGATGACGTAATTTAATGCTTATCCGACTATTAAATCCATCATTGACTTTTTATGTCATTGATTTTTTTCAAATACGTCAACAATTTATTGCTTCCTTAAATGTGAGTGGAAGTAAAATGTTTCTACCTTAGTAAGAAAGAGTGCTTCCACCTGCTCAGCTGCACTACCCCTCTTCTCCTTTTCGCAGTGGTTATAGCATTGCTGAGCTACAACGGTGGAAAATGCTGTCAAAACAAGAGTGGCAACGAGCTGCCTTCAGTGCTTTTTCTCATAGAACAGATTTTCACTGACTGAGGCAAAATTCTCTGTAGTTTGACATGTTGTTTGTGCTCGCTACAGCTCTGACGAAAGAAACAAGATGTGGTTTTTTTTCACATAAATACCACATCATCAAATGTCCCAAGCTTTTTCATGTCTGTTCGGCGTCTTGGGTCCACAGTAGTCCCATATGTTATTGTCTCATCTCTGACATGCCTTGAGGCAAAGCATCACAGGGGCGTCCGGCTTGAGACGGCAGTGTGAATTAGGCTAATGATGCAACAGACAGGAACCCAGTGGAAGTCAACAGTCAGTGCAACAGGAGGAAATCCTGCAGTCTGCACCACAAAGGTAACACCAGATCCCTTTGTCTGACCAGGGGCCTCATTTATAAACGCTGCGTACGCACAAAAGAAAGCATACGCCACTTGTAAGCAACTTTTGTGATTTATAAAAAACAAACTTGATGAGAGAATGTGCACACCTCCACTTCACTTAATAATTGTAATTTAAATGATGTGATTGTTTCACAAAACTGCTGATCAATTAGGCTACAATGCCTGTAGCTGTTCAGAATATGAAGTGATGGTTGGATATAAAAAGGCACGCACTCACAATGCGTGAAGATGCGCAGTGGCTGATCTGGCACTGCTGGAGGATGTGGCGCACGGGAGACTCCGGCGCACTTGGTGCATCCGTGTCCCCCTCCACCTCCGTCACCACATTGCCCAGGAGGGATTCCCCCACGATCCCAGACAGCTTTTCGTCTGTGGGGGTGAGCTCCAGTTCCCCCACCTGTCGCACAGAAACTTCTTCTATGGAGAGTTTCGCCTTTTCGACTCCAATTTTATTTTAGATTGTTATTTTTACTTCAGCCACAGTCCGACCCTCTGAGGCGGCCATATTTACAGCATCAGCCACATGCTTCACTCTTTTGCCTCTCTGGCATTAGTGATGCCCGAACAGGGACCACCTGTCAATCTCTTGACCTCACATTGAGTTTAATTTCTTTTTTTCACTCATTTTCCCTCTCAGTCCATCCTGAAATTGGTATCATTGAATATTCACCAAGGGCATTCACCTGACCTTTTATAGGCACCATATGGGCGGGGCAAAGCGTTCCCTCACGTGCGACAGCTTTAGAGTTGATTGTGGTTTATAAATGGAAACAGGCGTAGGACGTGCGTGCGCACTCTTTTATAAATCTGAAAGTTTTTGTGTGCACGCATTTCCTGTGTGCTTTTGTAAATGAGGCACCTGGTGTGGTCATAGCCGTGCTCAAAAGCCTCCAGGCCATTATGCCCTTTCATAGCCCCTGTAGCAGGATGCATTCAGCTGCCCACGATGCCACCAAGTGGTCGTGCCCACATGATCTGAGGGGAGTCGTTTGGGATCAGATTTGGTAACCAACAAGTAGAAAAGGTTTGCTCTTTGGTCTGTGGTTGTGTTGCCACACAGGATGTATAATCCTCTGCATTACTGTCTGACTGATGGGCAGCCTTTCGAATTGTCTATCATTTGTAGAAGATGAATCATTTCTTTTAAATACAACCTCTGATGTGAATAAGTCAAGGGGAACTCAGAGGCTGTCCCGAATTTTCTAGAAATTCCAGGTGGGGCATCTGGGAAAGCAGCTCTGAAGTGTTTTGAGTTTGCTTGAAAGGCCCCAATAAACTGAAACAAAAGGAAAGCTTGTCTGCATTTTTGAATTATTTGTAATAAATGGTAAGATTTGCATTTGAACAAATAAACAGGTTGAAATGACGAGTTTAAATAAGTCTTTAATATGAAGTCCCTTTTAGCCATCTCTGTTCATTTGAAGAGCTTAAAATAAAACTTCCTTCCTTCCTTTTCTTTTTGCCGCAGTTTCAGTCTTCGTTGAGAAATATGTACTTTTTGCAGGGATTCACATGCTGAATATGCTGATTCTTAAATAATTAGTTTCCTCTTTGAAAAAAACCCCTCATGACAGTCTCAGCGTTGATCTAGAAACCTGTCTGAACAAGTATTTGACAGAAACTCAGTATTATGACAGAAAGGAAACAGAGGAGGGGGTGCATTTTTAAATAGGGTGTCTTTTTTATTGTGTGGAACATTAAGTAGGAGTTTAGAGTTGTTTCACTTTCTCCAACTTTACATTTAAAGCACCTGATGCACTGTTTACAAAGGGAAATGTGTATAGATTTATTAACTATGCAGTGTAGACAGTGGGCATGCAATGTGACATTTGACACTCATGTTCAATTAGGACGTGTTATAAGGTAAAGCATCATGGTACATTCTGCTGAGGTAACTAAGGTTGTCACAATTCCATGGTCTTAAACTTCAGTACAATACCAGGAAAAACATTCAATAATGTAGTATGTTTTTATACCATGGAAAAACATCAATAAATGTATCTTTATTTGTATAGCACAGGTTCATAAGTGTTTTCTCAAGACACTCTACAACAGAGCAGGCTGAAGACATACCCTTTGTTTAATAGATACACATAAATGCATTTATACAAATACATTTGCACAATATACATCTTAACAGAAATTTAAAGAAATCCATTCCATTCTGTTCCATTCCTTTAATAATGATACTCATCTTTGTATACATGTATATAGTTAGAATATATCTTTATCTTGTTTACATTTAGACAAGTTTTTTTCTTGCTGCTATTGTTAGTATTATCTAGTATTTTTCTTGCTGCTATTTAAATCTTATTTTTATACCTCTTACCTGGCATTCGTTGCGGACAGCAGAGTAGCAATTTAATTGTGCAGGGAAACATGTTTCTTAATGTGCAAATGGCACTTAACACTTTGAATCTTGAATCTTTGAATCTTGAATATAAATATATATGTTTGTATATCCAGAGATGTATCCATCCAGGCAGAGACAAAGGGACTAAAAATAAGAATTTATGATAGAGACAAACCCATGGATCATCAATCTGTCATCGTCACATTTGTCTCTGCTGAATATAGATTAAATAAATCAATCTTTCTTTATATAGCACCATATTTGTCTTTGTTGAATAAAAATTCACTAAAGGTAAACCCCTTGAATTGTGGCATTTGATTTTCCAGAGAGATTTCATGTCAGTATGGTAGTAAAGATAGTTACTATGGATGTATAATCAATACAACCATGAATAGAGAGATCAATCTAATACTAACTTTACTACCCTTAATTAATACAATCTGGAGATGAATGATGTTGATTAATATAGCAGCATCTAACTGAACTGTTATTAATATGGTTTAACTGGTCTAAAAGTATGAATTTATGTTAAATGCTGTCATTTCTGTTGATGATTGATGCATATGGAGTCGAGCAGGTCCACAGCAGCAGGTCATCCATGATTCTTTGTCAAGATCATACTAATATATGTGTGCTCTTTGCAGGAACTACCATGCTTTTAATTTTATTTATCTCTTTGAAGTAAATATCAGGGACTGTAATGATAATGGAATAGGGCTAAAGAAACGGCCAAATAATTGTAATTATAGTGAACATTGAATTAAATGAAATTAAAAGAATCTTTTTTCCAGCCTGCAGCAAATAAAGCAGGTCTGGTAAAAGTAACTGAGCATGTAACACATTTACAGTGAATTCTGAGGACTTTCCTTATTTTGTAAACCTACACAATTTTTGAGTCATGTTGACACAAAAGACCACAACAATAAATTTATGAACTTGAATGCCCAGTCTGAGTGTTGGAAGGTAAACATTTTGCTGCAGTTTTCTTACAAATGCTGTGCACCTTTCCTCAGTTGTGGGTGTTCTTAATGAAAAACAAGTTAGTAAGCGAGCTTTAAAAGATTAAGCACTAAACTTTCTCACATCAGTGTATTTGTGGACACTTGAAGTAACGTCTTCTTCTTTTCAGCAGACCGCATCCTCTGCATGTGATCACAAACCACTTCCTCTTCATCTCCTGCACTTGTATTTGAACCGTTTTGATTGTCTGAAAGAAACTGATGACATTATTTACTGAGCATGAAACATTTTTTTTTATAACCGAGTAATGTGTGTGAACAAATAATGAGGGTTCTACAAATAAAAACTGTTTGTGCACGCTAGGGATGCATTTTATTATTGGTATGATATCAGCAGATTTTGGTGTAAGATGTTAGATGTCAGTGTCTGCCAATATTGAGGTTTTTGTCAATATTTACAGCCCGTGTATTGGCCATATATCAGCTGTAGTGTCGATAAAATGCACAAATGTCCCATAATGTTTGACCTTATCATCTCTGCATGGTTACATTTAAAATCAAGAGCTTCATTTTTGTCAAGAGTTATATGTTGTTTGTCCTTTTTCACATTAGTTCCTTACACAGTGACAGTGTTGTTTGCTTTTTGTTGGTGTCAACAAGACATTAAAAAGAAACAAATTCTGGCCCAACTTCACCAACATTCAAAGTGCATGATGGATGAAAAGGTCCAGAAGAAATGAAAAGCTCAAACAAAATTACAAAATTATTTTAATTGACTTATGCCATGGCAGCTCAAAGACTTGACAAAGACGACAATATAAGTGAAGTTTGTTGGGCTCTACATTGATGGGTCAAGATTTTTGAATATTTGAAAAGTGATTAATTTTGACCTAATAATCCGTGTGTTTCAGTGCTGTTTGTCTCTCTAAGTCCACCTTGCACTGAGTTGTTGTTGACAGTGAGGTTGAGGAGGAAAGAGCCACCACGTCCAAGTAAGGCCGTCCAAAAAGGCGTGATATTGGGTAAAGTTTTCCACTGCCCAGAGTCTGTAATGGTTTATTTTATTATTATTTGTATTTGTTTTTAGATATAATTTTTTTTCAAACATTTGTTTATTATGCATTTTGTTCATTTAATAAACAGAACAGCACAATTAGGCACATATAAAAATAAATAAATAAAAAATGAAAATAAAAACTATCCAGAAAAAGGGGAAGAGCACAAAACAAAAGGGAGACTTGCAATTAAACGTAGTACGTGTAGCCTCTAATAGTTTGAATTCACGCAAATCCCACACATACAGTGTGCTATGGTCCAAAAGATTACATTATCTACACTTCAAAGAATAAAAGACACAGGATGAAAAAAATAATAATAAATAAGTAAAACCCAGTTTTAGACAGAATTATTCAACCTATTTGAAGCATGAGATACATTTTCATTGCCATCACTTATGTGGCCTTTTAGGGGCCCAGCTTTTTCTGTGAACAGGCCTGCTTCTAAGTCCAGGAGCAGAACTTCAGCACAACATTCAGTTCAGATGAAGCCAACTTTCTGTACAAGAT
Organism: Cetoscarus ocellatus; assembly: GCA_037902135.1. Taxonomy (NCBI): domain Eukaryota; kingdom Metazoa; phylum Chordata; class Actinopteri; order Labriformes; family Labridae; genus Cetoscarus; species Cetoscarus ocellatus. Next base: position 328,033 of record JBAMNC010001513.1, read on the forward strand.
AAAAGGTTATTAGTGTGTTTGATACCCAGTGTTTAACTGTAAGAGTGGTTGTGATAATTTGTGATAATAATAAAATATAAATTGTCAAAAATCAAGAACAAGAAATAATCTAGAGTTTGTCTGGAAGGATTTGAATGAATGACCTTTAACTTTACAAACTTGTGACTTTATGGGTTTTCAGGTCTGATTGAGGAAAAGATTTCCTAAGTAAACTTAAGAATTACTTCCTTCCTATACTGAAAAATGGCTTCATGTCATGCAAGAATGAAGAAAAGCAGAAGTAGTTATGCCAAATAAGAGTTTCAGAGAGGATGACTGGGTCATGTGCTTCATCAACAGTTAGTGTATTAAAGAGAATTACAGCACAAAATGACATTTATTCATTAGTCAGTATCATACGTCTGTTTCACAGGATGTGATGAAGGGTCAGTTTGGAGCAGCAACATGTCAGCAGTTCATGTGAACAGCCGTCTCTCAGACATCTTGTCTGCAGTTTGTGGAAATAGTGACGGGATGTGGTCAGTATGACCAGTAGACACTTTTCCTACCTAAAGGCTGAACATCAGCAACAGCAGGTTTTTATACATTTTAATGTGAAATATGCAAAAATGTAAAATTTGACATTACAATGAATTTATTGATCATTTTAAACAATTTGTTAAATGTTTTCAGCAGGTTTGGGACTTCATGGGCGACCAGGATGTTCAATGTCTTTGACATCCTCTCTGCCATCTCGTTCAAACACACGTGCTCTAGGGCTGTTTATTCTCAGCAACCTCACAATACAATACACATCCCGACACCAACGCCATGATACAATATGTATCCCGATACACGTAAATTGTGAACATTGATTAAGCTTTTAACAAAATTCTTGACAAGTTTTGTTTTTATTACAAGAAGAAAAAGAACAAGGATGAGTTTTAAATGATTCTACAACTTAAGAAACTTAAATTCAGGTCCTCCAAGATGGTAGACCTAAGCTCAAATTTAGAATATGTGCTTCATCATGTAGCTTGGCTTCTACTTTGAACTGTGCCATTGTTAACATTACCCAAAGTATACTGACAACAACTGTCAAAACACTGAGGCCGTATCGATTCTGTACCATCCATATCCATACACATATCCCCAAAGAGTGCATGACAATATTTTGTTGCATCTATATTTTCAGCACAGGCCTAACTTGCATGTGAGATGCACTCTTCCCCATACACCTCGGTTAATGTTCCAAAAGATTCGACTGCTGTTTTGTTCAGTTTAACCAAAAAGTTACTACGCTGCTCAGCTTTTGAGCTAATCATCCTCAGATGCCTCGGCAAAAACACTTAAGTTAGTAGCTCAACTCTTGACTCAATTCAACTTTATTTATAAAGCACTTCAAAATAAACCGCAGCCGAACCAAAGTGCTGTGCATAGTAGAAAAAACAATGCAGGCATAAAAACAGTTAAAACAATGGATGAAGCAGTTATAAACACTAAAATAATTGTTTCATTGTTTTTAAAAACAATTTAAAAAAAATGGAAACAAATAACTAAAAACAAAACCATAAAACACTCAAACAGGAGCAGAGTCTCATGCGGGGTTAAAAGCCAAGGAATAAAAATGGGTTTTAAGATGAGTTTTAAAAGCGGACAGTGAAGAGGCCTGTCTAATGTGGAGGGGGAGCTCGTTCCACAAGTTAGGGGCAGTCACAGAAAAAGCTCGATCCCCTCTGAGCTTCCGTTTTGACCTCGGTACCTCCAGGAGCAGCAGGTCAGCTGAGACTGAGGCACCAAGCAGGAGTGTAGGGCTGAAGGAGCTCAGAGAGGTAAGGTGGGCCGGACCATTTAAAGATGGTTAAAAGAATCTTAAAATGAACTCTAAAATGCACAGGCAGCCAGTGGAGGGAGGCCAGGATGGGGGTAATGTGCTCCCTCTCACATACTCCAGTTAAGAGGCGAGCGGCTGCGTTTTGCACCAACTGGAGACGTGAGAGGGAGGACTGGCTTACTCCAAAATAAAGTGCATTACAGTAATCCAGCCGAGATGTTATAAAGGCATGGATTACTGTTTCAAAGTGATTTTGTGCAAGGGACGGCTTCACCTTTGCCAGCTGCCTGTGTGAAAGAAACTGGACCTCACCACAGAACTAATTTGCCGATCCAATTTAAAATCAATGTCCATCTTAAAACCCAAGTTTGAGATTGTTGGTTTTAAATAACCTGCTAAAGGACCCAAGTCGGCAGGAAGAGGTTCACAAGGGCCACTGGGACCAAACACCATCACTTCTGTTTTTTTCTCAAAGTTTAAAAAATTCAAAGCCATCCAGGCTTTGATGTCTTAAAGTAGCTAGCAGTAAACTACAGACATCACTTATTGGAAACTCAAAACTGCTGTGCACCCATCGTTTAATATCTAAATGGTGAAAACAATGGTAAATGGACTTGATCTTAAATAGCTCTTTTCTAGTCTTTGACACTCAGTGTGACTGTGAACCGCGTGGTTTATCCTCATAAGCGCAGTCTGCTTACGAGGCAAACCTTGTATGTATTGCTGCATTCCAGTTGTACTGGGATGTTGGGATTTCTGAGTTCCAAGTGGGAAATTTCATCTGGAAATCAGCCTGGTAGATCAGTGAGTATTTTTTCCAACTTTGTAACTGGAACGCTGATAACTCGAATATGGCGTCATTCCCACTCCCCTCTTCCCAGTTCCCATATGGCTGATATATGTGCTGTAAATATGGTCTGAAATTTGAATCATGAGGCTAGTATCTGCAGATACTAATGTCTTACCACTAATATGTTACATCCCCTAATAACTACCAAAAATGCAGGCATACCGTGCATACCCAATCAGTACATGCTGCTCACTGGTCTCCCAAATAGGCTTTTCATTGTGACATCCTACCATAATTTTGTCTGCAGTTTAAGCCCATTGGCTCAAAGTGGCAAGCCCAGTGCAGAGTATACATCGCAGGATGAATGCAGAGTCGTTGAAAACATGCCACTGAGCAGCAATGAACTGGCCAATCACCACAGAGTAGGTGATCAGCCATTCAGAGCAGACTGTGTATTTGGGAAAGTGGGCCAGAAGTGACAGGGGCTCTCAGTCAGAGTGAGAATATGGGAGGATCAGGGGTATTCAGTATGAAAACTATAATTTTTTTGACATTTGTGAATGTGACTATATCCCAATCGTCGCTGAAATTGAATGTATGAACCAGAGTTAAGGCAAAATACAGGCTCTTTAATCTCAATTAGTTTTCTTTTCCTGGTTAATAAAGTTTGATTTAATCAAATAAACCATAAAACCCTCAAACAAATAAGGCATTCACACACGAAGCAAAGGACAATTCAGATTTTTAATTAAGATTTTATTGATGACATTTATTTATTTTCGGCCTTCACATTGTTTTTATTTATGGATTTTGTTCTTTTCTCTCCTTAATGTTTTAGTTGTACTATTTTATGTTCTAGTTCTTTTTTAAAATTTTATTTCATATCTTAGTTTTTACTTATTTTTATTCTTTTATCATAAGGTTCTCCAGTGTTTCCTCTGGGGGAGCCCTCAGCACCAGGAGCTGTGGTTGGCTATGGCTGCAGGGCTCTGTCTCATAGGTTTCCTGGTGGAGTCTTGAGGTCCATCATCTCTCCTCTGGGTTCTGCGTTGGTGTCCTGTGGCTGTGGTTGACTCTCTGCTCCTGGTGCAGACGACTCCTCTGATGGCACTTTCTCAACTGGTTCGTCTGTAAGGGGAAAATTAAAGTTACATAATTTAGTATTGTCAAGGACAGAGGTTTTTTGTATTTAGTAGAAAATTAGTCTTTTTCCGCCTTGAAGCTGTGAAATGAATTAGTTTCTGTCTTTCTCTTCAGTTTAAATTGATTTTTAATGTTACCTAAATAAAGAAGAGCAGTGGGGTAAATGTGTTGAGGGTTTGTGTACAAAACCACAAGTTTTTGGTTTCATTTTTTTAACTTTTGGTACCATAGAGATCAATTTTTCTAAAGGCTGACCTAAACATAAAATGGGTACATCAAAAATTTGTGCAAAAAAGAGTTAGGACTTACTTATCAGTGTAACTCAGGACTGTGTCTCCATCTACTGGGGAATATTACGTTTGCAACCCAAATTAAGAAAACATCACAACGAGCCTGCAGTTTCCTCTACTTTTGATAAAATGCACTCATATAAAGTCTGTGCAGTGGCATGGATCTGAGAAAAACAGTAAAACCTATTCAATGGACCTTTAAATTACATTTATTTGACGAAATATATGAAGAGTTCATTTCCAAAAAAATACATGAGTGGCAGATCAAGCTGGTTTCTTGTCCTTCAGTAGTTGTTTTATAATTTATCTTTAAAAAGAGGCATAAAGGTTTATCATAGTGTTGGAGCAACTTTCCTTTTTTTTGATAAATGAGATATTCTTAAATATTGAATGGAAGAGAAAGATACAAACTTTAGTTGATCAATTATCTATTTAGTTGTATTATGTAGTGTTTTAGTCCTATGTGTAAAGAGCTCATATCCTGTTTCAAGTCTTATGCACCTTTTATTTTGTTTGATCTTTATTCCCTGTGGAACTTTAGAGTATTTCTGTTGTAAAGTCTGCAGCAACAGGACTTCTCCCTCTCCCTCTTGTTTACAGCACCAGTAGCTGCTCAATACAGCTCACCCTCCCCACCCTGAACAGACCTATCAGTGTGAAATCCTACCATTGTTTCAGTGCCTGGACTGGCAAGCTCAGAGCAGAATAGAGACAGAGAGAATGTAGAGTTGTTGAAAACATGCCCCTAAGCAGTGCTGAACTAACCAATTACCAAAGATCTGTCAGCTAATCCGAACACTGGACCCTTGTTGGCAAGCAGTGTTAACTTTGTTCACTAATTATTTTCGTTGTAGTTTTGCCAACAATCTTTTTTCCCCTGAAAACAAGCGCACTTGGACAAAAACTTAAACTAAATTAACTGACAATTTTCTCAGCAAATAAATACTGGATGAAAATGTTTGACTGAGACTTAATGCAATCAGACCTAATTTGGTCATGTCGAAAGTAGGAACAAATTAGGAATATGTCCAATCACAGATACTCTGGTTGTGTGGACAGGTTGGATGAGTTAAGAAGGACATCCAATCACAGCTGCCTTAGCTTGGTGGTGGTGGGATAAGTTGTGGAGCGATCCAATCAGAGCTCCTCTCTTTATGAATTGATATATTCATGTAGAGCAGGTTCACTGTTTGTTGTCAGTTCTGGAATTGTAACTGAGATGCTCTGCCAGGTAGCCTAAATAAAGGTGACTGCATTTCACAAAAAAGTTCAATTTGTTTCTGTTCATTTATACGTTCAAACTTTACTAGCATTCAATAAAGGGTTATTAGATGTTTGATTTTATCCAAGTGTAAAACATGACTTCAGAAATTCAAGGAAACATGAAAAATGCCTTACCCTTTACACTTGTGTTTTAGTCGACTGAATTTGCAGTAGATTTCATCTTGTGAGATGTTGTGAAATTTCATCAACTAAAACTAGACCAAAAATAAAACAATTTAGATGACTAAATTATGACTAAAACTAAAAGATATTTTTGGCAAAAGACTATAAAAAATATGATCTTAAGGGCTGTCATTTTTCCAAAACTCAAACCCATTGGTTTTCGAGCATACGCTCTAATGGCTGAAGATTTTTAGTTATTCAAGTGTATGCTTATTAACACCCCCAACCCCAACACACAGACAGAGCATTGTGCTTCCACTGGGCACTCCTCACATATTTCGACTTTAGTATCCGTCTGCCCAGAGGGACTTTGCTGGTCCTCCATTTCCTCCAAATGTCTTCTTCTTCTGTTGGTTTCCGGCAGACGAGATGTAGCTGTTGATGAGGTCAACAGGGTTGCAGTATGAGCGTATCAAGTGGTCCCCTGCTCCAGGGGCCCTAATGTGTTCAGCTGTTTGTTTTATATTCCAATGTTTATTTACACCTTTAGAGCAGATTTTAACCCCCATGCTCAAACAGATAGTTGAATTTTGTTCATATCTATAGATCTTTAATAATCTATAGATATGACTAATCGATAAGATCCAAGTGCGTTTAAATTTGATTTTTACATTTTCTGCATTCAATTTGCTCCTTTAAATAAAGGTTATAGTTACCAGTGGTGCGCTTACTACTAAGTCATGGAAGAAACATGGAGTAATACCTCGTCTGCCTGTTTGTTGTTGCTCCATCATTACACAATAATCTGATAAAGATCCTTTCACAATGGCATGATAAGAATCAACCTGTGTCAACATTTAGGGAACTGTGAACAAATAAGTCACTCTAGTGCCGTCGTCAAGTACACTTATGTTCATGTACATGTTGTCTAACTACTCCCTTGTACCTCCGAGGTTAAATAAAGTAATATATTTCTTCACTACATTTACATGTCAACTGTTTAAACCAAAACAAAAAAGGATTTTAAACATTAAAATTAAACAGTAGGTTTTTGTGAAGTAAACTAGCTAAAAGTCTGAGTAATTGCACAACAGATCAGTTAGTTGAGAATTTGGGCAACATTTCCACCCAGAGGGCCACATAAAACCTTCTCTCACTGCCTCAAGGCTACGATGTTACAAATTGACTGTACTTTCTATTAAGAATTTAAGATTATCTAGAAGAAAATTGCGAATAAAGAGCTTTCACAGAATTATACTAACATTAATCTGTCTAGACTTAAATGCAATAAATAAATTCATAATTTAATGAGCTTTACAGATAATCACAGCCAGCCTATGCTCCTTTTTAATTGCAATGAAATGAAAGGTTGCCTGTTATTTCAAGTAAAGATGTTTTCACCCTCACCATTTTACCCCAAATATATTTCCTAATACTTGACATTAGTTGTATTTTGATGCACATTGGCATCAGTTCAGCATTGGTATTGGCAGATATTGGCCCATTTTCAAACATCTGCCCTTAGCAAGCTAAGTTAATGCTAACATCTGGCACAACTAACTGCTGCAATCTGTGGACAAAACCTGATCTGTTTTCATGATCAAACTGAAGCGAAAAACACTGGCATTGTGGAAAAGTGACACCAAAAGAGTTCTTTAGAAAAACATCTGAATCTGCATGGATATCAACTAAAATCATTATTTTAAACATACCGTCGCTGCATCACAACTTGATGTCATATTTTAATGTTTTCCAAAAGAGAGTTAGGGAAACAATTATGCAATGTAAGTCCTGTTATTTCAAAAATAGAATAATACCAATAATCCAGTGGTTCTCAATTCATTTTTGATGTGCCTCCATTCAAAGATAAATATCTTTTCATGCCCCTCCAAACTACCACCTACGAGGTGCATTGAAGGGCAAAGTTAAGATTTTTTTCATAATACTTCCAAACATGTGTATATTTATTTCTTAAGTATTGCTGTGTAAACAAAGACATCAATAGAATTTATTTTCCCTTGTTATATCCACGTGTAAAATTTATTCAGTATTATAGCCTCCAGTCCTAGAAATAAAATCCCATATTTTTCATCACAAAAAAATAAGATTTAATTATTTATTTCCTTCTCAAGAAGAAAAACGCCTGCAAATGACCCAGAACTGACATAAAATAAGCACAAAACTAAACTGAATTTCCCCCTTTGAATACACTGACATCACAAGACATCAATAAAAGCAGCACTAATTTCACCAATCATTTACAGGCATGGCAAAATGAGTAACGGATTAAGTCAAGGGAAAATAATCCTGATTTTTTTCTATTTTTTTTTTAAATCTCCTGCAACAAAAAAAAAAGAGAATTATCTTCTTTAAGTAGTATATTTCCAAGCCCTACCCCTTGAAATCTCAAAAAGATAGGAATAACTTGTTGGCAGCTTATATACCTATTTCTTTAAAGACTTAAATAAAAGATTTGGGTCCAGAGTCACAATTTCAAGTGAAACCTGTTGTTGACAGCACTCATTGATTTTCATACAAGTCCCATCTTGGCAAGTAGCCAATCACAGTACAGAATTTGAGATTGGCACATGGGCTGGCCTATCAAATTTTCTTTAGGTCCATGCCCCTGTACCTGCCCAAAAAAGTCATGGCCTTGCCCCCGTTGGGGTTGTGCCACACTCTTTGAGAAATCCAGCGGTAATCCAAGATTATAATGAAATCCATTCGCTATCCTGTCTTTTTCATAGCCTCGTGTTTACATCATTTTGACAGCATTGCGTAAGGTGGAGGGCTGCATGTGGCTTTTTTTGACATCAGACTTTTGCGTCTTTATGTCTCGACCAGTTGGAGGTTTATATTAAGTTTCAGTAGTTACAGCCAGATATCCTGACCTAGATGTATCCTCCTGACTAACAGATTTTAGTCATATAAAATTCTTATCCAGCTTTCTGATGTTCCTTTCCATTAAACTCAGTCTAACCCTTTTGGTTTATAACTGTTGACTTATCATCAAAAGACAACAATCATTTTTTATATACAGAAAAAAGAAAAGATGAAAACCGAAGTTAGATGCTGTGCTTTTTATTTTTGTCCCCAAACTTTCCTTTTCTTTTGGGCTCCATGTTCAAGCTCATTTCAAGGCTGAAAGCATGAAAGGAAAAAAAACTCCACGAGGAAGCATTAAGGCCACACAGATAATCATCAGAACTATCCGTGGTAGCTGCATCAATTTCCCTGATTTTTCTGCTTCTGCTGAACCTTCTTCTGCTGAACCTGCTTCTTCTGTTTCTGCTTCTTCTGCTGAACCTGCTTCTGTTTCTGCTTCTTCTGCTGAACCTGCTTCTGCTGAACGTTCTTCTGTTTCTGCTTCTTCTGCTGAACCTGCTTCTGCTGAACCTTCTTCTGCTGTTTCTGCGTCTCGTTTCTCTTTTTTTTGCCTTTTGGTTGAACTTCTGGACGGCAGGTGACTTGACCCTGTGAAGGAGAGTAGGAGCAGGGGCAGGACAAGACAAGACAATTCGTCATGAGTGATGGGAATCAAAACAACACAGTTGAGAAATGATAAGTCCCTTTAAAGAATCGACATCTTTAGTCTTTTTGCTTATTAATTCCCTCTGCTTTGTCCTGCTCGCTTTGCCAATGAAGGATGTCACACTCTAATCAGAGGCAGCCAGCAGGAATGACAACAAAGCAGTCTAAACTCATGGCAGACAGGGGCAGAAATAGTCAAAATTGTGTCTTGATTTTTGATTTTACCTACTGTTCCAGAGTGTTATGTGTTTGACATTATTACCACTGAAACCTATGTAGGACAACTCCTTTCTGCACAAAAATTCAGCAGGAATCAATAAAGGAAACATTAAGGGCTCTAATTTCCTTGCGCAACTCAGGGTGGTAATTTTGTCCGGCGCACCACCGTGCGCAGCCAATTTGGCAATTTGGTAGACCGGCCGCGCCGAGATGGGTGTGACGGCGCACCAGGGGGAGGTGTCAAAAGATTCAGCTTGGCGCAGTGATAATTTCGTGCCAAAAACACGTGCGGAAGGTGCGCTGAAAGCCCGCCAGCTCCAACCTGGTCTATTCTTGGCGCGGGGGAGGCGCCAACCGTGTAGTGGTAATTTGGCTGACAGGCGCACAGTGCGCACACGTCACCAAAACCTCACAGACAGGTATCCAGAGTGTCAGACACATTTCAATGCAATAAACAATCACAACAACCACTATTTAATGTAACTGTCTGAACCAGCATATACATTTGTATCTATATTAATTGTCCCGTCACATCTGATGTCAGATCAGAGACGTTTGTCATAACTAATGAGTTCACATCTCTCAGCCAACCACAAACAGCCACATCATCCGATACAGAGTATCTGGCTTCTCTCATCTCATGAAATTCAAAACAAAAGAAAAAAGAGAGAGACGCTCGCTGAATAAATGTAAGTCTCTCGGTGTCTTAAGGATTTACCTGTGATTGCCCATATTTCTGTGTTTTAATCTTTATTCGTAGCGTGATCTAAAAAGATGGAGTACAGTATTGCAAGGAGGATGAGTAGGAAATATATTTTCACCTAAGGTGCTGCTATTTGGTGATGACAGACCAGGAATGCAGGTGGATCACAAGCATGATGAATGGATTAGCCTGCTGCTGTGTTTAAATGTAATTATTACTTAATTTTGTACTCCTCTTTATGGCAAAGGAACAGATTACATCTGTCCCGCGAGGTGGTCCACACGGTGACGCGCATCGTGGCTCCGATGTGCGGCCCGGTGGCCCCTGCGCTCTCCCAGTCGCTGCAAAGTGACAGCGGCTCTGACCATCTTCGCCACCGAGGTGAAATTGTCACTGCGCCTCACCCGCGGCGCATTTAAAGGCGAGGAGAGGCGTTCATTTGATTGGTGAAGATTACACTCGGCTGTGTTAAACCCACTCACTCTCTCCTCCCTCTCTGCTACTTGCGCCGCTGGGCGTGGGTGCGCCTCCCTGCGCCAGACTGCGCCGTTCACGAAACTTGCAAAAAGCCCTGGACACACCCCGTTGGTGCAGGGCAGGTGCACCCCGCCTGCGCCTGGTCTACAAAATTAGAGCCCTCAGTCATCAGATTGACAAGAGAAATTGTTAATGGCATTGATATTAATAAGGACAACACTAAAAATATTGACCAGAAGGGTGGGGGAGGGCATGACAGAGAGTAATTGAGAAACACTGATGTACATCCTACACTGTAACTAGAGATGGAAATTGAAAACCAATTTCAATTTTAAATCAATGTCATTAATATTTTTGGTTACCAATTCCTTCCACTGACAAGGGATCAGAAGTGGTCAAAATTGTGGCTTTGTTTTTCAACAAAAACACACATACTGTAATTTCTTATATATAACATGCACCCCATTTTTTCATGCTTTTTTCCTGGAAAAACGCTTTATTCAAATATAACACGCACCCACATTTCGCCCAAACCTTACTCTCTCAGACAACTCAAAAATGACCTTTATTTTAAGTTTTAATCAATGAAATTTCAATATTTTCACAACAAATACCGTACACAATTTTCTCTCTCAACCGGATGCAGAAACACCTTTTGCTTCACGCATGCACACTTACTCGATTTCTGCCCGAGCATGCTAAGTCGTAGTGTATCGACCAATCGGACATCAGCTATCACCATGCCGATGGATTCGATGTCGCCCTGTGTTTACATGTGAGTGGTACCGTAATGCTTGAGGATTACAAAGGTAAACTAATTAAGACCCAAAATATTATATTAGAACAGTTTAACAGTCAGTTTAATAAGAATTACACAAGTTTGGCTGTAATGTTTCGTAGAGAGAGAGCAAATATTTCGGCTTTATGTATCAGGTGTGTTGTAATCGCGATGTTGGTGAGACGAAATGTTTTACATATTTTGCTTGTGTAAAACACGCACCCAAAAATTAGACCTTATTTAAGAACAAAAAAATGCATGTTATATACGAGAAATTACGGTTCTTACTTTCTGTAAGTGAAAACACCAGAAACTTATATATGCAGCACAGCATTGAATCAGGAGTGTAATGTGTTTGATGTTGTTGTTTCTGAAAACCTACAGGTCATCTTTTACCCACATAGAAAATAAACAGGAATCTTTAAAGCATTGGATTGATAAGCAGAATTGGTGACTGTAACTTTATGTTGTTTGGTTGACCCATTAATGTACAGCTCAAAAACCCCTCTAACACTGCTAAGGTTAGCCTTTTTCTAAGAATACTCCAATCCTGCTTATAAATGTAAGTAGTCAGGGGTTTCCCTGATTAAAACACAGTGTTGTGAACTGACAACAAGCTTCTTTACTTCTTTACAAACAGAAATGATCTGTACAGACCTTGAACATGTTATTATTTAAAATATACTAAGTAAACTTCTATATCTGCTATTTTTGGTATTCTAAGTAAGAATCTATTTCTCATTAAAAAAAAATCAAAGCAATGAAATAGATCAGTTTGATAGACTGATTCTTACAGTTAGTATCTGTAGTCGCATCCACCTGGAGTTGGAGCTGATGCAGTGCCAACCTCCACTCACAACTCTCACCCTGAAACAGGAAAGAAGGTAGAGAAATGTCAGACTTGTTCATTACCTGAGCTTTACTCATCTTCAGGAGCTCAGATTTCTTCTGTTGTTGATTTATACATTCTTTGGATCTGTTCATGAACACTGATTATTCATAAATGTCACCTTTGAGAAGAGATTCAGTCAAGAGTAGCTCAGAGAAGAGTGCATGTGGTCCCGTATTTAACTGTATTTCCCATTTACAATATTTTGAATGTGATCAGACTGTCTTCCTGTTGTCCACACACAACACTTCACAGCTGTGGTCTTTCCTCTGATACTCTGCACAGGGATTCATCAGCAGGACATGTTTTGATGATACATCTCCATCTCACTGCAGCTCACTTTAATCATAAAGTTTGGGGTTTATCTGTGCTCATTTATTGCATCAGTAATGGTCCCTGAAGCAGTGATTGTATTAAATTTTAGTTTAAAGGCTGATGTACTCACAAATAGTGTTTTGAGTTGCAGCTCCTCTTTGGTTCCTGCTTGATGCAGATGATTATACCTTTACTGATGTAAGGTTTGGCACTGTAGCAGCAGGGAGTCCTTACAAAGGCCGTCTCTGTGACAGACAGACAATGTTGTGTTTCAGCTTATAAATTAGTACACAACAAGACAAACATAGGCGATATTTCTTAAACTATGTTTTTATTTACTGAGAGATAAATTTGTATTTTAATATGTCAGTCTTGCATTTGTCAAAGCATTTTGTTCGTGGTTTTAGTGGTGAGTTTCTCTTCTTCAGTGTGCATCAGTTGGCCTTATAGTAGTGTATTTTTACCAGGTAGTACTGTATTGTCCTCTTTGCAGGATGCATTGGAATAAAACAGGTCACATATAGGTTTTGGAGCAACCTGCTTTATTCTGCAAGAGTGTGGGTTCTAGACTGGCCTGCCTGCAGTTTGGACATGTCTTCCATTGAACATGTGTGCACTGTTGAGCAACTGAAGTCTTACGTCAAGCAAGAATGTGAAAGAATTCCACCTACAAAGCTTCAAAACTTAGTGTTCTCAGTTCCCAAACACAGATTTAGTGTTAAAAGGAAAGGCGATGCCCCAGCTTTATTGGAACGGGTTGCAGGCATCAAATTCAAAATGAGTGAATATTTGCGAAGAAAAAGAAAGTTAATTATTTGTACATCAAATATCTTGTCTTTTTAGTGTATTAATTGAATAGGATTTTAAATCATTGCTTTTTTATTCATGTTTATATTAGGGCTGGGCGATACAGCCTAAAATAAAATCCCTGATTTTTTTTCCACAACATTTGATTGACAATTTGAATCGATTTTTTTCTCTCGCTCTCAAAAAAAGAACCTGACACAAAAAATACATTAATCAGGTGTTGCCCTTACATTATCACAATATATTCCCAAACCAAACAGAATTTCCCTCTTAAAGTAAAAGTGCATGTAATAAATGTTGATTATGTTAAATGAAGGCAGGTTTGTCTACATAAACACTGAAAGCTGAGCTATTTTCACATCATATTAACATGGAATTCTCTGATCAATGTTGATCTGTTTTACTAAACAAATACAAGCTTAAACATGCGCTCGTGCGAAACCTGATAGGGCTGACCATCATAAAAACTGTTAATTTTACGTATTTTTATGTTCAAACATTGCAACAACTTATAATCTTCTGCAGAAAATTATTCGACTTAATCAATTCAAACAATATATTGCCCCATCCTGGTTTATATATCTATATCTATATCTACATTTCTATATCTATCTATCTATATCTATATCTATATCTATATCTACATTTTTTTTTTTTTTTACAAACATTAATTTAATTACTTTAACCCTTATGTTGTGTTCCGGTCCAACTTGACAAATTTCAAAGTTTTTTTCTCTGAAAATTGTAGTTAATTTGTTCAGATTGACCTGAAATCCCATGACTTTGTCTAAAAAGAGGATTTGAACACAAAATAAATTGTATTGATTTTAATACATTTTTTTGAGGTTTATTTAACTTTTGTACACTCTTAATGTTCCTGGTCAAAATATATTAATTATAACATTCTTACTGTTCTCTCTGTTTACCTTCAGACTCAGAGACAAGCATCATGGCAGTCAGGGTGAACAGACAGATCCACTGTCCTGCAGAGAGACGCGTCCACATCTTCAAATGCTGCAAATCACCTAAACAGGACTCTGGACCTTGTCTACGACGTCAGTATTCACTCTTTGACCTCAACTCCCTAAAGTGTGATGATCAGAGAAATGCCATCTTATGAACTGCAGCTTCACTCTGAAAGAGGAACAAGGTATGTTGAAACAAGGGCCTTGTTTCTCTGATATAGACTAAAATCTTTAGTAATACTAGAATATTATCAGACCTCAGTTAAGAGAAGATAAACAGGGAGGAGCTTTGACCTGGAGAGTGGACTTATAAATTTTAGGAAGGACTTGGATGTGCTTAAAATGCAGTTAAAGACACACACCCATTAAAGCAGGGCAATAAATAGTGTTTTTTTTTTTGGAAAGAGATTATTTAAGCTCCGCCAAGGAAGTTATGTTTTTCCAGGTATTTGTCTGTGAGCAAGATAACTTGGATGAAATTTTCACAATGAAGAAGTGATTAGATTTTAATGATGATCCATTAACTTTAATCCATAGCAAATTTTATAATGAATCTTTTAGGTACAGCCAGCCAGTAGCCATATTTTTATTTATATTTATCTATATTTTTTATTTGTATGTATCTTATTTATATATCTTTTTATCTGCTGTACAATGCTGCTGCTGGAGTCTTAATTTCCCAGAGGGAGTCTTCCAAAGGGCTTTATAAAGTTCTATCTAATCTAATCTAATCTATTTAGCATTACCTTTAAATAACTTTAGTTTAAAGTGACCTGCTGTTCGAAAATCAGTCCGAAGTATCAAATTTGGAGAAATTAGACACACCTCATTATTATACAAATGTATTATTTAATTTATTTTTAAAGGTTAGGTTAATTATGATTTAATGCATATAAACAGGTAAATAATGACATGTAAAAAGATTAAATATGTTTCATTTTTCCAAGAGCATATATATGGAGTTTTGATTTGAGGAGAAAAGGCCGGAGTCCATTGACGTTTTTTTTAAATTTAGCTAGTGCTGGTTGATTCATAATTTTTTAATTACTATTATGCCCCCTCCCTCTTTTTTAAAATTTTTTATTCTTCCTCTCTCCCCCTCCTCTTACAGCTCTGCTCATCCGCTCTGTAGAGTAAAACCTGAGCACACTGAATCAACACGCTCGTATTTTTTATAAATAAACGGTTCAGTGTTTGAGTCATGGACGAGATGAGAGTTTGGTTAACTGTAATGACAGAATATGTGCTTTAACAAACACTCAGAGTTTCATGCTGCATGTGTGATGAGGCTCACTCTGTACTGGTCTGCTCTGTACCTGTCCATATGTTCAGGGTATTAACATTACGCTGTAAGACTCCTGCATTGTATTTCGAAGTAAAAGCTCAGTCTGTTTTATTCAATACTGAGATTAACCTCATCTTCACTCGATGCTTTTGTTCTGAATGTGTTTCCAAGTCAGTTATTCAGTTAAAGATGTGACTCCAGTGACTACAGGCTGCGCAGTGGGCTCCCTAAACAGTCACGGCGTCTGCCTGTGACAAGCAGAAAATGCACATGGAGGTAGAGGCTGTATAGCTATGACATCATAAACCTCAGGAAGTAGAAATCAGTGTTTTAATAATAATAATAATTCATTTTATTTCAAAGGGTCTTTCTGTACACTCAAGGACACTTTACAGAGTGATTAAAAACACAAAGGGTAATTTTCTTTAAAGAGGCACAGAGCATTTCTCCATGAACTGAGACCTTTAAGCAGAATTCCTAAAAACTTAAAAAAAAACAACCCACCTCTGGAAATATTTGACAAACACTGTTTGTCTTTCATTTTGCAGCCTGTAAAATAAAAAGTGATTAAATAGGTTTACTTCATAGATTGAAATTTGGTTCTTTGGATCATATTCTTTTTAAACTTTCAGTCCCATTATATTAATAGCAAATTTCCAACCATTTTTATGACAGGGAAAATGGTTTGCAGATTTGTTTGCTGCATCTCGCTGCAGTATGATTTGTTTAATCATTAAAAATTCTTGCATGGATGTAAAATCAATACGTAATTGTGCTTAATTATTTTGATCTCAATTTCAGTCAAAATAATTGTGTTTATTATTTTTCCATGAAGCAGCCCTAGGGGCAGCAGGAGCCTTCAGTGGTGAACCACCATTCAGCTTCTGGTGTAATTTTTTGGTCCATATTTGCCCAGCCCTAATTCCTGTAACTAACAATGCAACACTAGCAATCAGAAAACATCCCATCATTAACACAATACTATTCTTTCCCATCATTCTACATTTCGTCCGTTTTAGACGTTTGTTAGCCTTTTGTTCTTTTTTTACATTTACCAGAATTGAGATGAAAGCTGGAATAATGTGCTTATTTTAAATGTCAGAGAAATACCAACAGTTCACACAAGAACATTAACACAAATCATTGTGACCTGTGGTTATGTCGTATACTCAGCTCAGACATACTCATTCAAAGAAGCACAGAGGGGATCAAACCTCAGTCATTTCACTACAAAAGTTTTATTTTCATGTTGAGATTCAGCTTGAATAATACTGAACATTATGCATTTAAATGCTGAGAAATCACGGTGAGAAATAAACCATTCAGGAGGATAACATGTTATAGCCGTAGCATTAAAAGCCATCAGTGTTTTTCACCAGGAGCTGCTGTTTTTGTTGCTTCACCTCAGCTCTCATTATTCGGCCATGGCCAGATGTGAACAGCTCACTTTTCCCTGTGATGAAGACAGAACAGATAAAGAAATTAAAATGTCACATGCTTTTCAATTTTTCTTTTCAGTTTTGTAGGTTATCTAAGGTGTTCAACAAAAGGCTCAGTCTTTGGCATCACATCATATAATCAGTTGTTACCTTCACCAAGGAGATTATGTTTTTGCTGGCGTGTGTTTGTTTGTTTGAAAGATTACACAAAAGCTACTCGATGGATTTTGTTGAACTTTTTTTAGGAGATTTTGGTAAAGGCCCAACTTAGAAATGATTAGATTTTGGTGGTGATAAGTATATTTGTCTGGATACAAAAAAATTCCAAAATTAAAAAAAATCCCATAAGTTAACATTGGGCGGAATTAAAAAAACATAATATCTCTGCCATTTTTTAATGGACTCTCCTCCAATTTTACAGGATAATTTGGGGTCCATGCCTCTCTCATCAAGGTAAATTTCATCAGGATCTGATCCAGATTGACATTACAAAAAACATTGAACTTTATAATAGGAAATCCTATTGATGACATTCAATAATTCATATAAAATCAAAATATTAAGTGATGTCCTCAAAACTTGTTGTGTTCGTACAGGATAAAAACATCCGTGTATTGGCTGAGTTTGGTCTGGATCCTGGTTTTATTGCATCTTTTACAGGGGTTGTGGAAAAGCCACTGCTGGAACTGAGCTGCTTGGTGGAGGTCTGTGCTCTCTGTGTGCTTTACTAGATTTAAAAATAAAACATGCTTGGTTCACAGGTTTCGTTTCTTTATGGGAGACATCCTCAGACACCATGATGTAAGCACTGTCCTGTTAGAGGACTAATGTAAGTATTATCTCAATCAAAGCCCCACAGACTTTAACTGCAGATTCTCACCGTCCGTATCTGCCATTTCATCCACCTGGATTTATAACTGATGCAGTACCATTTGCCAGTCACAACTTGGACCCTGAAAATAAAATAACAAAGGTTATAGTCACCCTGACGTGGTCATTCAAGAGGTTTTATCCAGACAAAATCAGGATTTAGTCATTCACTTTTTTCTACCATGGATTATTCTTTGGCTCCTTTTTGTTTTAACTGTTTATGGAAAAACTTAACTCCTCAAACATAACTTTGGAAATGTTATTTTAGTCGATTTCCCCCCTTTAGTGATACCAATAGACATTGTATTTGATGTTGTTGGAAAGCCTGATTCGTCACCTTGACAGCGAGGTACAACTTGAAAGAATCCTGCATTTGTGGATTGAGTAACAGAGCTAAACGAGCAGGTGGTGCTCTCCTGCAACTGGAGGCTGGTGTTCTGGTGCGACGAGTAGCAGGATTATTTGGTGTCAGCTCTGGTGCCATTTCATTTACAGAAGCTTTATTGTCATTGCATTAAATACAGTGTATTAACACAACAAAAGTAAGGTGCTACTCTGAACAGTGCTTAAAAGGAAAAAAGATAAATAATATCAATAAATAAGTAAGTAGTAAATAGTAAATAAACAAGACATTCCCCGTTCCCCTACATACACTTCACTCTCACAGTCATAATTTAGTCATCTGAATTTTTTTAAATTTTAGTCTAGTTTTAGTTGATGAAATTTCACAACATTTTACTCGAAATCTACGGTAAATTTAGTCAACTAAAATATGAAGTGTAAAGAGTAAGGCATTTTTTAAGTTTCCTTGAATTTCTGAAGTCATGTTTTACTCTTGGATAAAATCAAACATCTAATAACCCTTTATTGAATACTAGTAAAGTCTGAATGTATAAATGAACAGAAACAAATTGAACTGTTGTGTGAAATGCAATCACCTTTATTTAGGCTACCTGGCAGAGCATCTCAGTTACAATACCAGAACTGACAACAAACAGTGAACCTGCTCTACATGAATATATCAATTCATAAAGAGAGGAGCTCTGATTGGATCGCTCCACAACTTATCCCACCACCAAACTAAGGCAGCTGTGATTGGATGTCCCTCTTAACTCATCCAACCTTTCCACACAACCAAAGTAGCTGTGATTGGATATATTCCTAACTTGTCCCTACTTTCTACATGACCAAATTAGGTCTGATTGGATTAAGTCTCTGTCAAACATTTTAGTCTAGTTTTTATTTGCTGATGAAAATGTCAACAAACATGGTCAGTACTCTGAAGCTGTGGCTACATGCCTAATTTATTGAGTTGCTGCCATGTGTTTGGCTTTTTGAGTGAACAAGCAGTTGAAGGGTGTACCTGATAAAGTAGCCTCAAGTGTATTTAGCAGTGATAAAAATATATTTTATTCTTCCTTTTTTCTTTCTCTTTCTTATTTTGAACAGAAGAAATAATTAAACATAGAACAATAATGAAACAACAAAAGCGCAAAATAAAATTGTCATTTGCATGTTCTAAAAGAAGTAGGAGCAAGTCGAAACTTATCTGGTCCCACGCCTTCACCTTACACAGGTAGTCAATAATTAACCCACTTCCAAATAATAATGATAGTAATCACACATAAACAAAATATACCAAATAGTAATAATACAATAACATAAATAGTAATTAGACAAATTCATTTCAGAAATGTGAACGGGTCTGTTGTTCCGGGCCCAGGGTAGAGGAGGGGGCCCAGAACTGGCCCGGAGCGGAGGGACAGACTCAGACAGAGCCAGACTACCGGTAAGTTGAATACATTAACAGTTTAGCGGTCTGCTTACCGTTCGTGAAGAATGCAGTTGAAGCTTGACTCAGACATTACTCAAATTTGTGCTAAGTGGACTGGTGAATTCCAGCTGCGGCTTGATATCGACTCTGTGTGCGCTGTATGCTGTGTGCGTGTGCTCGCCTGGTAGGGGGGGCTCAGGGCGGAGACGAACGAAACCTAACTCAGATGAGACTCAAAAATCAACTGTTTTCTGGCTTTCTACCTACTGCAGCTTTAAGCAGATGAGTGATTCTAGGAGACAGACTGTAAAACCTTTTTTATTTTTGCTTGTTTTAGGGAATGTGTCAGAATTCTTTGTACTTACGCATAGTTATGTGAATTGCAGTAGAAGGTTGGTTCTTGTTTAATGCATTTCGTGATTGGAAGACTGATGTAATAGCCAGCCTTTATGCAGCAGGGTGGTCGAACAAAGGTAGCCACTGTGACCAACAAACAGAGAAGGACAGAGACGCAGTCAAACAGTCATCATATTAATCCACAAAAATGCAGGGCTGTTCTACATAGAATGATCATCACCTTTAGCAGTTTCACTTGGCTTGGGAGGTGGAATAGCTGGCCAGATAATTATGCCTGTAATCAAATTATAAATAGTTGTAACAATGCCAGAATTTAAAACTTTTATATGCTTGTAGTAAAACACTTTCAATGAGCAAGGACACAAATGCTCAGCACTTCTGTTGACAAAAGGCAACTCGGTTTATCGTAAAAACAGGCAGGGTTCAGTACACAGAAAAGTTATATAGTTCATCTGCTTCAAGATGCAACATGTGCGTTCAGAAATGGTCTGCTGGTGATTGTTATTATCATGACATACTTCGCCGAAAAATGTGTACTCCTCCTTTGGAAAAACATATCACCAACTTTCAACATGCTCTTTACTCAAATATCCCAATTCCTTCCTTTAGAAAAAATAAACTCAAGAGGCATAACCAGAGTCACATATTCCATGACCTCTGGCATTCATTATGTGCTCAACTGGAAAAACAAGACTCATAAATAGCTACATTTAACTTGGCACTGTTCATGCATTGACATTTATATATCTGAGCTTGTATATGTGTTTTGAAGTGTTTTTTTCTTTCATATCTATGTTTTCACTTAACCTATCTTGCTGTCTTGTTTCTGGCTGTTTTTATTTAATTTGTTTCATTTTGTTTGTGTTTTATTTCCCATTTGTGTAAGTGCATTGAAGGAGGAAGGACCAGGGTAGGTGTGGGGCATATCTGAGCACTTGTCTATGAAAACTGCTGGAAACATTAGTGAAACCAAATGAAAATTAAAAGAAGTTAAAACAGAAATCGTCTTCTGGGAACCTCGGGGGGGAATAGGTGGTTATTTGAGTTGCTGTTGCCTTTCTATCATCTCAAACCACTCCGGCTATTCACTTCAGACCTCTAGCATCAACAAGACATTTTCACCTAAAGAACTGCTGCTCACTGGATTTTTCTCTTTTGGGACCATTCTTGGCATCATTAGATTCCCATTGTCCACTCAGCGCTACACTCCATACACTAACATTTCATGTCATCTGCTTTTAAATTACTGTATAGAATAATTTTACAGCCTTCAGGGTCACATATGTATTCGTGTTATTCTGATGCCAGCGGTGGGAAAGGCCTCTTAGTGCAACATTTGATGCTGTCACCAACTCCACAGATGGTCGGGGTCCTTAGTCCCCGGTGCTTCTGCCTCTGGGGTCATAAACCTCACAAGTCTGGGAACTCCTTCTTTTGTGTTTTCTCGTTCTGTCTTCATAAACTCTACACAAAATAAATTTCATGTTTTAATAGGACATCTTGAAAAACAGATTTTGCAACACTCCAGTCGAGTTGATTGCAAGAAGAGCTCACTTTTTTGCATGTCATTCATGAACAACAAAATAAACCACCTCACTGTTCATAGGAAGGTGTGGAGAAACCAGCATTTGTCTTGCACAAGAAGACCATCAGCCAGCCATCTTCCCTTTTCTTCTTCATCTTTTTTGAAAAGAAAGATGAACGGGCCAGCCTCTGTTGTGAAATGTTTCGTGATAACACTTTTTATGAACTGGCACTACAAAAATAAAGAGTGATTGATTGTTGGTGGCACAGTCTGGTCATGCGCTCTGTTAGTAAATGGAAGGTTGCAGGTTCTAGCCCAGCTCTGGCTATTACATGGCGACGTACCATCAGTGAGTGAATATGGGAGTGAATGGATATGAGTGGGTGGATGTGACCTGTGGTGTGAAGCTGCTTTGAGTAGCCAAAGAGCCTAGAAAAGTGCAATATAAGCCCAAGTCCATTCACCCAACCTTCTTACTGTGAGGCACGTGCACTACCTGCTGTAAAATGAAAAATATCAAATAGAACAAAAAATGAATTGAAGTGAAGTAAAAAATAAACAAATAATAAAAGTGTGCTGCAATATTTTTTTTGAAAAATGGCAACCGTTCCTGACATATTTCAACTCCCTACAGACTTTACCAACAGACTGAACAAAAACTAGCGCTTTTTTAATATTCCTTCTCCATCTCTTATTCTCCTTTTCCCCTTATTTATTTATTTTATTTTATTTATTTGATTTATTTTAAACTATTTATTTTATCTATTTTTTTTCCTTGTGGAAATGTTGACCCGGAAAAATAATGAAGAAAACAATGAGAAGTGGGAATACCAATATATATATTTTTTCCTATCTTCTTCACTTTGTTGGATCATTTATGTAATTTGCAATGTCAAGTAGATCAAAATGTAATAGTTTTAAAATCTGCACTCTTCGATAAAGAAATTAAAACAAAAAGGGTGCTGCAATGAGAATAAAAACACAAAAAGGTAACAGCAATATGTTCCAACAGGGGAATCTGAGACTTAAGAGGATAAACATCTAAAAGATAATTCTGAAGGTGAAACAGAATAAGATAAAACCTAAATTAATAAAACAGATTAAGCTGAGTACATTAATTTCAACTGAAAGGCAGACTAAAGAGGTAGGTCTTGAGTGAATTAAAGCATTTTTTAATTTGATTATTTTAAGCTCGCAGCTGCATTGAAAAGGACAAAAAAAAGTCAAATTTAACCACTTGAATCAACAGCAGGCATAACAATGTTTAGTAAAAATTTGAGTTTGATTTCATATTGATTTACCTCTTCACACCTTATCATGCTCTTCCTTATTTACCTTTCCATGCAGAGATGGGTGTCAGTGTGGCCAAGGCGAACAGACAGATCCACCGACCTGCAGAGAGAGTCGTCCACATCTTTGAGTCTGGATCGCACCTGAGAACAGCTTCACCGCTCGGTTCGTGACTGCAGAAATTTCTCAAGTGTGATGAGAACTGGCATCTTATAAACTGCTGCCTCACACTGAAAGAGGAACTTTTTTTGAGCAAGGTTATTGAGAAGATGCCCCCATTCCGATGAAAGGTGGAGTTGGCTGATTAGAGATGTTCAGGTATGTTGTCTGTTGTGTTCCAGAGTTAAGTATCAAGATAATAAGTACATTAAAGGGATACGCCACCTTTTTTTTTTTTTCTTTTAGTGTCTTGCCTTACTCCAGAGTCCATGACGAGCAGATAGACGCTATTCTTGTGTGCAGTAACAAGATAGAGACGGGCAGAGCTCGCCCACTGCTAATTAGCTTAGCTAAAACACTGGGAGTCAGTAGGAAGTGTTAGCCTGCCTCTGCCTACAGTCATCAGCTAAACTCTTCAGCAACTCTAAACGCTCTTGTGTGTTTGTTGTGACTCATTTTTTCACCCTGTTATGTTACGTGTTCCTCTACTATCACTGTATCATCCTCTTCTTCTACTCCTAAACAAAGGCTTTGTTTTGTTGACCTACTTCCGCGGTGCTTTGCCAGAGATGTGACATTCGTAAATGAGTCAAATCTTTTGATCAGCACTTTTAAGTGAATGATAAGAACCGATTCGCAGTTGCAAGTGAGCTGTTTGTTTGCAAGCCATTCTGAAATGCAATGCCTGCAAATTTGCATTTAAGAATGATACCATGATAGAAGAAGATAACGTAGCATAAAACGAGTCACAACAAGCACACAGGACCATTTAAAGTTGCTGAAGAGTTTAGCTGATGACTGTAAGCAGAGGCAGGCTACCACAACCTGTTGACTCCCAGTGTTTGAGCTAAGCTAAATAGTGTTGGGCGAGCTTTGGCTGTCTCTTCCTTATTACTGCAGCACAGTTGAGAGAATGGAGTCTATCTGCTTGTCATGGACTCAGGAGTGAGGCAAGACGTGAAAACAAAAAAAGTGTTGGCGTATCCCTTTAAGCCTTAATAGCATGCAAAGGGATTTTACAGATGAAAACATGCTGTTTCCAAACTTTTTCTATTCAGACATTAATTCAAACATTTATCCAAAATCCTCTAGGCTTTGAGACATGGGGACAGGAAGTGCTAAAAAGCAGACTGTCTTTCACATTTTAGGCTCTTTATTGCACCATTTTATTCTAACAATAAGGCAGTTTTCATTTGCCAAAGCTGCTGTGGCTTCTCATGGTGTTAAGCTGCTCTACAGTCTAGACCAGGGGTGGGAAACTGGCAGCCCTGGGCCGTCATGCGGCCCTTCACCTCACTCAATGCAGCCCACCAATCATTCCCCCCCCCCCCCCCCCCCCCCCATTCCCTTTATCATATGACTGATAGAAAATAAGATGTGATTTTTTTAAGTAGAGACACCTTAGACATTGAGTCACAGAAAACACCCTTCAGTTCAGTGAGTCAGTCAAACCAGACAGCACACATGAAGGAAAATGAGTCGGTTACTGTTCAGTCGAGACTTGTTTTTATTCTTAAACAATGTCACAAAATTCAGATGAATAAATTCATCAAATATGGTAGAAAAATAAGTAAATCCTCTTTAAATACATATCAGTGAAAAAGAATAAATAGTAAATCATCTGTAGATCATCTGTGTAGCTGCTCTGCTGGGATGTTTCTCATTGTTAGGGATCAAAATCAAAAACCGATTTCAGTTGAGAATCAACAAAAACTCCCTCCAGGACTCAATATCACTATTCTATTTGCTTATCGAATCCCTTATCAAGTCCTTTTGTCTTGTTCTGCGTGTCTTGCAAATCAGATCTAATGAGCAGAAATGATAAAGAAGTCAAAAATCACTGCAGGAAGGCAGAAGTGGTCAAAATGGTGGCTTAATTTTTCAACACAAAGATGCTTTCACAACTTTCTGTAAGTGGGAACAGCAGCAACTCGCAGAGGCATTTGGCACTGACTATCAGGTGTGTCATATGTTTGACATTTTTACCACTGAAAATCCATGATGGTGACTTTTTCCCATGCATAAAATCTGCAGGAATTGATCAGGGAATTGTTACAGAATCGATAAGCAGAATCATTAATGGCATTGGTATCAGTGAAATCTTGTCAACTCCCATCCCTGCTCGTCACGAAGCATCGACCTCAGTAAGATGTACACTTCAGTTCTCCCTGCAGAGAAACAAAAGAGACCCAAGAACAAAAAAATCTTGTAAGATTAGAGTCCAAGTGAGTTTAACTTTAAACTTTCCACTTTATTTATTGTTATCCCTTGGGAAATTTGATTTGCAGCAGGCATCAGCACACCTGTACATGATAAAACATAGAACATACAGGCATCAGGAAAATCAGCAACAATCCTGAACACAAGTGAAATGAAAGGAACTTGAACCACAAAAAGTCAAAGGCTAAAGAATCAGACAAAGCTTCATAAAGTGCATTCAGTTGGTAAAGTGCTCTAAATAAACAGTAATAATGAACAGTCGAGGTAAAGCAGATAAAAGAGAATCAATAAATAGTCAAGGATTACAGTCTAAAAGTCAATCTTATTCACAAGGTGCATGAAGTACACACAAGAACAAGGATCAGGCCAATGGATTTAGGTTGTCAATGGCAACCAGAATAGAAGAAGTTCTGGTTTAAGAAATATTTCAAGAAATTCCCTCATCTATTGGAAAGTTTGGAGCCTCTTCTAGAGTTGAAATCATCCACTGAAGGTCACTGTGATGTAATATTTCTTCAGTTATTTTTTAGTTCTGTATTTGTCTGTGTCAAGAATTAGAGATGAATGCTGAAATCCAATATACCAGATCAATAAGGACTGATCTCACATTCAACGACCAGGATACATTTAATTTGTTCTGGCGTTTTGGTTTAATTTGATGTTAATGCTATGCTAATACTGAGTATCTCAAGCTCAAACATTTTTGATTTGGGTTTTATTTCGAGTTACTGGATTTGAATTTTTATGCAGAAATTCAAGAAAGCACTGATAGATTATGTCGAAAACTAAATGAACTGCTGCTGCATAGTTGTAGTATTGACACGTGGCTATACAATTTCCTGAGGCACACCAGGACTTGTATGAAGGCACAGTGGTGTCCCTGCTAAAGAGACGCTGATATAGAGGTAAAACAAAATGAATATATCAGAAACAGAGGAAGAATGAGGTCTCAGTCTGACTTATTTCACAACCAGATGCTTCTCAGATAACAATTAATTTCACAAGACATATGTTTACTTTTTAAGTCAAATGCAGAATTTATCACCCCTTAATTTGCAAGTAACTGGTGCCTTAAACTGTTAGATTAGGTAAGTGTAATATTGCAGAAATGTACAAATCTTCTACAGAAAAAGCTCAGCTGAAGGTGCAGGTACTTCAATATAGTACAATCAGTTAATTTTAGATAATTAAAATAAGATTTAGATGGTTTAATAGTTTTTTATTCTTTTTTGATTGTGAGACAGTAGTCATGTGTGCATTTAATATTTCCTATAGTAAAAAAATGTTCAGACTAGCTTTCCAGCATTTTATAATTCAGTGAACAGGCTAAGTTATAAACAGTGTCCCACAATAAATGTCTTATTCTCACCTTTTTGATCCTGTTCAAGAGCCACTCAGCCTTTGGACTGATACAAAAAGTCCTCTTTTTGCCCTTAACCCTGAAACAAATATAAGATGTTTAGACTTTCTTTTTTTACCATTTAATGTCTTTCAGAGATGATCGTGCAAAAAGTTAGATCAATAAATTGGACAGACATTGCATAAAGTGTTTTATAAGTGGGCTGTTCTTACAGGAAGGCGTGATGATTGCAGTCAAGTCGAGGATTCTGTTCATAGCAGGCTACGATATTTGGTACTTTCTTGGTGGTGACATTCACACAGCATGGCATATTGACCTGGTAGAAGGAGTGCACTGCAAACCAGGCAAGCACAGGAAAAAAATATCTTAACAATTCAGCTTGAAAACATAAAATGAACGTTCAAGTAACCCATTGCACACTAACGCTCAACAGGTTTTAATTATTTTGCTGTGGTTTCATCAGGATTCAAATTCTAAAAGACAAGAGCAAATATTTCACCTGCAACATAGGGCTTAGTCCCTCCTGATGTAGAAAAGATCACCACCAACATGAGAGAGAGCAGAAAGATCCACCGGCCTGCAGAGGGAATTGTCCACATCTTCAAATGTTCCTCTGTGTCAATTTCTCTGGGTCTCAGTGCAAACCAGTCTTGGTTTGTCGTTGAATCTTCAAAGTCTAATGATGCTTGAACGGTGAGGACGAGTTTTATACTCTGCAGCTTCTCACAAAAAGAGGAACCAAGGTTGTGATGAGTAATGATGCTCAGATGGAACAATCACTCTGCAGCGGCAACAAGACGGAGAAAAGAGGCTGAGTTTGTCCATATATGTTCAGGTCTGTACCGTGCTGTTTAGAGGATGAGGGGCTGAGCTGTTAGTTAATTTGATCCTCAGGGTTTCATCAAACATGTCAGGGTGTTAATTGGCAACATGTTAAACCAAAGGTTGCTCCTTAGCCGTGTTAACTTTGTTGACTAATTATTTTTGTCATAGTTTTCGTCAACAACCGTTTTTCCCCTGACAAAAATTAGACAGTAACTAATAAAAACAAGTGCACATGGACAAAAACTAAAACTAAATTAACTGACATTTTCATAAAAGCTGAAGAAAATGTTTGACAGAGACTTAATCCAATCAGACCTAATTTGTTCATGTGGAAAGTAGGGACAAGTTAGGAATATATCCAATCACAGCTACTTTGGTTGTGTGGAGGAGGCGAGTAGACATATGGATGCATTTCATGTTTGACGCTGTGGAGAACAAGTGGCTGTGTAAACTGAGTGGAGTGGTTATGATCGGTAAAAACACAACAAATTTTACACTGCATCTCCAGTCAGGTCATCCTGACATCTATGCAATGATGAGTAGACCGAAGCTAACATTATTATATG
The DNA here is from genome assembly GCA_037902135.1 of Cetoscarus ocellatus. Taxonomy (NCBI): domain Eukaryota; kingdom Metazoa; phylum Chordata; class Actinopteri; order Labriformes; family Labridae; genus Cetoscarus; species Cetoscarus ocellatus. The sequence goes on from JBAMNC010001513.1 coordinate 355,809, forward strand.
GCTTATTGGTGTGTTTTTACTCGGCTTCAACTTCGTAGCAGTGCTAATAGGGTGATAACATAATGACATGTTTTCTGTAATGGGTTAGTGTTGATAAGAAACATGAATATATATAAAATTGTAACACATGACTTCAGAAATTTAAGGAAACATAAAAAATGCCTTACCCTTTACACTCCATATTTTAGTCGACTAAATTTACAGTAGATTTCATCTGCTAAAACTCGACTAAAATTAAAACAATTTAGATGACTAACTTATGACTAAAACTAAAAGATATTTTAGGCAAAAACTATAACTATCCTAAATTAAAACATGCTGTCAAAATTAACACTGCTCCTTAGTGTCATATCCATCAATATACGAATATAGTGATTAAAACTAGCTGAATGGTGTTCATATGTCTACAGTTTCTTAGAAGTAGTTTTCTTTTTTCCTTTATCTCAAACATGTATACTTTTCACGTGCCTTGACATGTTTTGCCTTCCTAAGAAGTGTCACTTGGTGGTAGGCGTGACGTGTCTTATCAGCTGGTGTTATGGTGGCGTGATCGTCCTGTCAAAAAAATTGACGCCTCTGTAACACCAGCTGATAAGACACGTCACACCTACCACCAAGTGACACTTCTGAGGAAGGCGGGAGTTTCCGCCGAAACATGTCAAGGTACACTATATTGCCAAAAGTATTCGCTCACCTGCCTTGACTCGCATATGAACTTAAGTGACATCCCATTCCTAATCCATTGGGTTCAATATGACGTTGGTCCACCCTTTGCAGCTATAACAGCTTCAACTCTTCTGGGAAGGCTGTCCACAAGGTTTAGGAGTGTGTTTATGGGAATTTTTGACCATTCTTCCAGAAGCACATTTGTGAGGTCACACACTGATGTTGGACGAGAAGGCCTGGCTCTCAGTCTCCGCTCTAATTCATCCCAAAGGTGTTCTGTCGGGTTGAGGTCAGGACTCTGTGCAGGCCAGTCAAGTTCATCCACACCAGACTCTGTCATCCATGTCTTTATGGACCTTGCTTTGTGCACTGGTGCACAGTCATGTTGGAAGAGGAAGGGGCCAGCTCCAAACTGTTCCCACAAAGTTGGGAGCATGGAATTGTCCAAAATGTCTTGGTATGCTGAAGCATTCAGAGTTCCTTTGACTGGAACTAAGGGGCCAAGCCCAGCTCCTGAAAAACAACCCCACACCATAATCCCCCCTCAGCCAAACTTTACACTTGGCACAATGCAGTCCGACAAGTATCGTTCTCCTGGCAACCGCCAAAACCAGACTCGTCCATCAGATTTCCAGATGGAGAAGCGCGATTCATCAATCCAGAGAGCGCGTCTCCACTGCTTTGGAGTCCAGTGGCGGCGTGCTTTACACCACTGCATCCGACGCTTTGCATTGCACTTGGTGATGTATGGCTTGGATGCAGCTGCTCGGCCATGGAAACCCATTCCATGAAGCTCTCTGCGCACTGTTCTTGAGCTAATCTGAAGGCCACATGAAGTTTGGAGGTCTGTAGCGATTGACTCTGCAGAAAGTCGGCGACCTCTTCACACTATGCGCCTCAGCATCCACTGACCCCGCTCCATCAGTTTACGTGGCCTACCACTTTGTGGCTGAGTTGCTGTCATTCCCAAACACTTCCACGCTCTTATAACACAGCTGACAGTTGACTGTGGAATATTTAGGAGTGAGGAAATTTCACGACTGGATTAGTTGCACAGGTGGCATCCTATCACAGCTCCACGCTGGAATTCACCGAGCTCCTGAGAGCGACCCATTCTTTCACAAATGTTTGTAAAAGCAGTCTGCATGCCTAGGTGCTTGATTTTATACACCTGTGGCCATGGAAGTGACTGGAACACCTGGTTCTGAGTATTTGGATGGGTGAGCGAATACTTTTGGCAATATAGTGTACGTGAAAAGTATACATGTCTGAGATAAAGAAAACAAAAGAAAACTATTTCTAATGATTAAAACTTTGTTTATTCAGCACCTTTTACAAGATACAAGAAAGTTTATTTGTCGCTGTGCAACAGGTTGCACTATGAAATTAGATTGTGGCTCCAAAACAAAAACAAAACTGTTAGCCATAGGGTAGTGCAGATGGTTCATTCAGTAATCTCACAGCCTGAGGGAAGAAGCTGCTCTGCAGTCCGGTGGTACAGCGGATACTTCTGTACCTTCTGTCTGATGGCAGCAGGGTGGACAGACTGTGGTGGGGTGGATGTGGCCCTCCAGTATCCTCTTCCTCACCTCCTCGATATCACCAATGTTCAGGAGATGGGTGCCAATGATGTTTTGGGCAGTTTTAATCTTTGCATCCTAGATCGCTGGTACATGCTTTGTTTTTTACAAGTCGTTGAAGAACTTTCTTTGGTATGATGTATCTTTAATTGTCTTTCATGAGGCATTAAAATGTAATATATAGGATTAGTAAAAACTATATTTGGAAACAATGGTAAAGGTAATATATTTGTGCTTAAAAAAACGGTGAACATTAATTCTTTTATTGCATTAAAAAGAAGCTTAAATTGGCTGTAGTTATATGTCATGCTCATTAAATCATGAATTTTTAATTGTGTTTGAGTTACCATAACATATATGTTTGTATTATCCTTTTTGAAGCTTTGTATTTGCTATTTTTTGTTAATATATTTTTTCCTCATTGAGAGTCCCCAACAATATGTAACAGTGCGGCCCAAAGGTGCTGAAAAAAAAAAAAAATTATTAAGGTCCTCTTGGTAGTCAGAGTTTCCCACCCCTAGTCTAGACAAAACATCTGTCTGAGGTTGTGGGCAAGAATTGATATAAATTATGAGTTTAGCCAAATATTAAACTTGGCACAGACTAGTAAGGGATCAAGCTGTGACTGTCAGCGCACGTCTTTTTCAAAATATTTTAGTGTAAGAAAAAGTCATAAAATATTTCAGCTCTTTGAGTCAAAACATGTTTCTCTTTAAACTAATAAAGTTAGCATGAGGGTAACAGTGTATGAAAATAGTGCTGAAATATGAAAACTCTAAACATCATATGTGTGAAATCGGGATCCATCTACATCCTTAAAAAAGTGTTGAAAGATTTTAATGTGATTTTTTCAACTTGGGCCATAAAAGACTGAGGGCTGAATCCACAGAGAATGGATTGAGGCTGCTATTCATGTGTTCAGTTTCCTGCTCTTCGCTGACAGTGATGGCGCCCGGCGTGGTCTTCTCCTGCTGTATCTGCTTCAACATTTGATGATCTTTGGGTTTAGACGCGGTCTTCAGCAGACCTTTGTTGTAATGAGTGGTAATTTAAGTTACTGTTGTCTTCCTGTCATCTTGAGCCATGCTGACCATTGTCCTCTGACCTCTGGCATCAACAAGGCAATTTTTGGCCTGAGAAATCCAGCTTACTGGATATTTTCTCTTTTCACACCCTTCTCTGTGAACCCTTGAGATGGTTGTTTTAAATGGTGCACCAACAACCATCTCATCTCATGTCCCATTCAAAGTCACAATGTTGTGAGTTGCTGCCATGTGATTGACTGATTTGCTATTTGTGTTTAACAAGCAGTTGAACCAAAAGTTGTGGCTGTTAGTGAAATAAATGATATGTTTTGTTGTTTTAAACGTGACCCAACAGTTAATTGCATAAAGTAAAAAGTACCTTTAATTTGGCTTTGGTTCTATGTTTGGCTCATTAAATTCAGCTTCACATCTTGTTTTTGAACTTAAGAATATTTCTGTTGGCATCATGAATTCTGATGTTAGCTTTATATTTATTTTTTTGTTATATAACAGGTATTTTTTTGTCCTTTTCTTATTTAGATTATTGCAAGTTTTTTTCAGTTTGACCCTCTGAAAGTGAAGATACCAATAATGTGGCCCTCATGGTGACCACAGTTACCATTCCCTTTATCATATGACTGATAGAAAATAAGATGTGATTTTTTTAAGTAGAGACACCTTAGACATTGAGTCACAGAAAACACCCTTCAGTTCAGTGAGTCAGTCAAACCAGACAGCACACATGAAGGAAACTGAGTCGGTTACTGTTCAGGCGAGACTTGTTTTTATTTTTAAACAATGTCACAAAATTCAGATAAATAAATTCATCAGATATGGTAGAAAAATAAGTAAATCATATTTAAATAAATATCAGTGAAAAAGAATAAATAGTAAATCATCTGTAGATCATCTGTGTAGCTGCTCTGCTGGGATGTTTCTCATTGTTAGGGATCAAAATCAAAAACCAATTCCAGGTGAGAATCAACAAAAACTCCCTTCAGGAATCAATATCACTATTCTATTTGCTTATCGAATCCCTTATTAAGTCCTTTTGTTTTGTTCTGCGTGTCTTGCAAATCAGATCTAATGAGCAGAAATGATAAAGAAGTCAAAAATCACTGCAGGAAGGCAGAAGTGGTCAAAGTTGTGGCTTAATTTTTCAACACAAAGATGCTTTCACAACTTCCTGTAAGTGGGAACAGCAGCAACTCGCAGAGGCATTTAGCACTGACTATCAGGTGTGTCATATGTTTGACATTTTTACCACTGAAAATCCATGATGATGACTTTTTCCCATGCAGAAAATCTGCAGGAATTGATCAGGGAATTGTTACAGAATCGATAAGCAGAATCATTAATGGCATTGGTATCAATGAAATCCTATCAACTCCCATCCCTACTCGTCATGAAGCGTCAACCTCAGTAAGATGTACAGTTCAGTTTTCCCTGCAGAGAAACAAAAGAGACAAAGAACAAAAAATCTTGTGAGATTAGAGTCCAAGAGAGTTTAAGAAATACTTCAAGAATTTCACTCATTACTGGAAAGTTTGGAGCCTCTTCTAGAGTTCAAATCGTCCACAGGAGGTCACTGTGATAGAATAGTTATTCAGGTTATTTTTTTTAGTTCTCTTTTTGTCTGTGTTAAGTTCAGTACGATGTTGAGATAGCTAGAGACTTTGGTCATAAACCTTTAATTCTGTTTTTTTGAAGGCTAGATTAACCTGAGAATTACCCCCATGCCAGTCTTGTAACTTCAGTTGGTTATGTGACACTTGAATCTGTGGGTGTCATTGCGCTGTTCTATGATAAATTTGTCATAATTTCTAAGAATGTCAGAGAATGTATGAATTTTCCTAGATTTGTTACAGCCATAGACTGCACATGTTATAAATCAGACCTCTGGGGAGGAAGAGGCATAAACATAATAATCTGGGTAAATGTACAAAATGTAAGGCACAAAAAATGTAAGGGTCCTGGAAAATGATTTCTCGAAAAGAGTGAGAACCCTGATTTATTTGATTTGGGGTTTTGAAAAATCCTGAACAGTATCTCTCTCTCTATTCTAACCTGCTTATTCTATTAATTGCAAAAACTCTTTAAGGTTTATCAGGGTTTTTTCAAGTTACTGGATTTGCATTTTTATGCAGAAATTAAAGCATATACAGCACTGATAGATTATGTCAAAAACTAAATGAACTGCTGCTGCATAGTTATAGTATTGACACATGGCTATACAATGTCCCGAGGCACAACAGGACATATGTTTACTTTTTAAGTCAAATGCGTAATTTATCACCCCTTAATTTGCAAGTAATTGGTGCCTTAGACTGTTAGATTAGATAAGTATAATATTGAAGAAATGTACAAATCTTCTACAGAAAAAACTCAACTGAAGGTGCAGGTACCTCAGTAGATAATTGAAATAAGATTTACATGGTTTAATAATTTTTTGTTCTTTTTTGATTGTAAGACAGTAATCACGTGTGAATTTAATATTTCCTATAGTAAAAAAATGTTCGAACCAGCTTTCCAGCATTTTATAATTCAGTGAAAGGCTAAGTTATAAACAGTGTCCCACAAAAAAAGGTCTGATTCTTACCTTTTCAATCCTGTTCAAGAGCCACTCAGCCTTCGGACTGATGCAAACAAATCTCTCCGCTTTGGTCTTAACCCTGAAAAAAAAAATACGATACTTAGACTTTTTTTTTTACCATTTTAATGTCTTTCAGAGATGATTGTGCAAAATAAATTTGATCAATAGATTAGGCAGGTATTGCATAAAGTGTTTATAAGTGGGCTGTTCTTACACGAAGGCGTGATGTTTGCAGTCAGATCGAGGATTCTGTTCAAAGCAGGCTACGACTTTTGGTCTTTTGGTGGTGACATTCGCACAGCATGGCATGTTTAAGAGGGAGTCGGAATCCACTGCAAACCAGGCACACAGGAAAAAATATCTTAACAATTCAGCTTGAAAACAAAGATTATTCCTAAAAAAAGTGAACATTCAAGTAACCCATTGCACACTAATGCTCAGGAGAATTGCAATTACTTAAAACTCCCATTAACTTTTTATTCCTTTGGCTCACAAAGTTAGGACTTTATCTCAACAGATTTTAATTATTTTGCTGTGGTTTCATCAGGATTCAAATTCTAAAAGACAAGAGCAAATATTTCACGTGCAACATAGGGCTCAGTACCTTCTGATGTAGAAAAGATCACCACCAACATGAGAGAGAGCAGAAAGATCCACCGGCCTGCAGAGGGAATCGTCCACATCGTCAAATGTTCCTCTGTGTCAACTTCTCTGGGTCTCAGTTCAAACCAGTCTTGGTTTGTCGTTGAACCTTCAAAGTCTAATGATGCTCGAACGGTGAGGACGAGTTTTATACTCTGCAGCTTCTCACAAAAAGAGGAACCAAGGTTGTGATGAGTAATGGTGCTCAGATGGAACAATCATGCTGCAGCGGTGACAAGACGGAGGAAAGAGGCTGAGTTTGTCCATATATGTTCAGGTCTGTGCCGTGCTGTTTAGGGGATGAGGGGCTGAGCTGTTAGTTAATTTGATCCTCAGGGTTTCATCAGACATGTCAGGGTGTTTTTTTTAAACATCTATGTTTATTGCATTTTTGTGTAATTCAATTAATACAATAGAACAACAAAAGACAAGGTACAATTCAGAACAAACACAGCAAGGCATCGTCTCATGATACAGCTCTAAATTTCTAAGATGTTTAAATTTCTACAACAGGACTTCACATTGAGTGCCTCTAGAAGGCTCAAAGTAAGTGTTCTGAAATAGCCACCCATATAATTCTTGAGTCAAAAATCAAAACAAAATGTAACTTTCTCCCCTTCTAGAAATGTCATAAAACGTCCCCATATTGTATCAAAGGTGGAATATTTACCCTTGATCGTAAATGTAAGTTTTTCAAGGGCAAGGGAGTGTGACAGTCCTGCAAGCCAGGCTTGTAGATTAGGTCTAGTAACAGATTTCCAGTATTTGGATATGGTGTGTTTTGCTTGTAATAAACAAAAAATGGTCATTTTGTTTTCTGCCTTGCTGAGAAGACAATCCACAGGAAAAATTCCAACAATACACAGTTTGGGGCATATGAGTAATTTTACTCCTGTAACCTGGATAATGACCTCCAATACCTCTATCCAGAAGGCTTGGATAAGTGGACAGTTCTAAAGGCAATGAAATAATGTGCCTGTCATGTACCACATACATCTGGGGTATCGGGGTTGAATTTAACATGGTTGGAGTTACATACAATGTCATTATCCCCTTATGTTGGAGTAGTTTAAAATGGGTATTTATGGAACGTGTTTGAGCTTCTAAGCAGGTCGTCTGTTATTCCTCAACTGAGATTTCGCTGTTTAGATCCTCACACCATGGAAGTCTTTTAATGTCTGAAGAGACCTGGGAGCCGTCTATGATTGCTCTGTAAAAGCGTGATATCAGGCCCCTCGTGGAGTGGTGTTTTACTATTATTTCTTCTACAGATGTGAGGGGAGGTAAGGATAAGGATTTTTGTAAGTTTGATATAAATCTTCTAATTTTCAGATATTTAAAAAAATGTTTTGGCTGGATGTCATATTTCTGTCTCAACTCTGCAGAAGACATGAAAATACCATTGTTGAACAGGTCTGTGATTTTACAAAGACCTTTATCTGCCCAAATTTTAAAGCCCATATCTCTCTCACCGGGTGTGAAGTTGCTGTTACCCCACATTGGAATAAACTGTGATAAAACCGGAGTCATTTAGCTTATTGTAGTTCACTAAATAAATCTGAGACGTACTTCGAGACTGGCAGTCACTTGATGCTTTATGGTGGACCAATCACAGGGCTTATGCGCGTCATCCTTTGTACATTGGGCTACGCTAGGGGTGTCCAAACTATGGCCCAGGGGCCAAATGTGGCCTGTGGTCCATTTTGAATTGGCCCCAAAACAGTTGACTGAAAAAAGGCGTTTAGTTTACAGCAGCAAATACCATCAGTCATGCACATTTTCTGCTGTATTTGCTTTATCACAAGGTCCTATTTACAAAGTATGTTGCAGTATTCATCTTCAAGCACCAACAGTCCCCCAAAACTTGGCACATTCTTGTAGTTTACTCTTGTTTTGTGTTTGACTGTGAAATTCAACCGTCAGTGTCTCCCATCTCTCAAAATGTCATCTTTGCCCTGACTTGGGGTGAACCCAGTGTTAGACCGGCCGTCCCAGAGCCTCTTGACAGGTGTCAACCCACCCCTAAACCCTTAAATGTGAACTTAAATATGCTAAAGTGAGGTGTGGCAGGTGGCCCAGTCGTCCCTGTTTTTTTTTCTTTATGTGGCCCTCGCTGTAAGAAGTTTGGACACCACTGGGCTACACACATAGCCCTCCTCGTTGGTTCAAGGCTGTGCAGAACTGGAGCAAAGATAACGGTGAAGTATAAATCAGCCTTTACTCCCCTGCTGTCTACCTGGAGTTCAGAGGCCACACATAGCATCGGGGCCTCCGTCTCACTCATTTTGACCCACAAGAACAGTGACAAATACTGATTAATATAAACATGAGTAAACATGAAAATATGAGCAATAACACCATAACCTCAAGTTTCTTTTAAACAACAGTCAGGGAATCTCCAAAACTCATGGTGTTACTCACGCTAATAATAACCTCCACAGACTGAGAAGTTTACTATTCTTAGCATCAGATGTTTCTATACTAAGATCAGTCAGAGAGACATGAGACACGCCTGAGGACCTTAAAAAGAGGAATTACTCACACACATGGCACGCAACTAACAAAATTTTTCTACTTCTTCTCACAGACTTTATCTGCACATGGTGCTGGTCATTTTAGCTTTGGACTAATACACGTTTTATGAGAGACGTGTAGGCTTGGCCAGAGTACCGAGAAAAGTTAGTGCGAAACTCCAGTCGTTTTTACCAAAATGTGGAAAACTCCAAACTAAAAGCCTTTTTATGCCTACATGCAATGTTGTTTTAAACTCCATCTGTGCCAAAGTTTAAAAACTGAAGCACACAAAATTTTGCCTGAAATTCAACTCAGATATAAAGGTATATACACTCATAAAATTCAGATTTTTATAAACTTTAAATCCACTGAAACAAGAATAAGAGAATCCCAGACTAAAGATGTACCAGACCTGGTCCCCTCCATGTGATTTGGGAGAAGCCTTTGGACCAGCAGGTTGATGGGACTTATTTTCTGGCTTCAGTTCTCAGAAGCTCAGGGTGATGTGATGGTAGGACTTGGTGTCACTAGTTTTAAATGTTGGTAAAATTTAACTGCTTTTTAAAAAAAATATGATAGATACTCTACAGTATATCTACATGTTTTTATGTTCAGTTGCTCCAACTGAGTTGCTTCTAGTTGATTAAACTGTATGATTTAAGCTATAAATCATACACCTTGACATGTAAGCTCCTCAGTCAAACATTACTAGGGCAGTTGTAAAGTCAAGAATATTGATTGAAGTAAAATAAAGCGTGGTAAATGCTCAGTAACCTGCTTTGATAAGGTTGTTTTTAATTCTGTTTTGCTAAATTATTGCCAGTTGCATTGAGTTTCTTGAACTTCTTAGCTATCTGTTTGTTCCTTGTGTTAAAATTTAAGGAGAAACTGTTAGAAGTGTCATACATTTGTCCAAACCAAAGCTTGAGGGACTCAAAGTTGCCATCCCCAGAGTAATCATTATGCATGGAAACAGCAGCGTGAATGGGGATGCTGTGGACAAACACACAAACCATCCACTGTATTTTTCTTACTCCTTAAATGTAGTATTTTATGTATGTATTTATTTTTATTCAGCCTTTACTGAACAGGACAATGGAACTTACTGAGATCAAACTTTCAGTTTTTATGGCAGGGAAACTTAAAGAAATCACTTTGTCACTTTATATCAGCATTGTTCAGCTCTTGTTTTGAGTCGTCCAGGGTCCCTGCAGGACATTAAAGTCTTACATCTTTTTTTTTTTTTTTTGTGAAGTGGCCCTTTGCTCTTGTAAATATGAGTACCAACAAAGGAACCTGCGAGCTATGTCCCTGGGGGGAGGTGTCTATACATAGCAGTACATGGTGCCATCAAAAGCCTTGTAATTAACTCGCTTATAGATTAAAACTCTCAAAAAACTGTGTTAGCTCCACGATATGACGCAGTAAGAGTCTTTTCCTGTGTTTAAAGTTTAGTTTGTTGGGGCGTAGGGGTTCTGTAACTAACCCTTTAAAGCCTTAAGAGTCCCATTTTGACCTGTGAGAGGTCTTCAGTTTTGGATGGCATGCGTTGACTAAAGTGGGGTACACAGGTAAAGATTATTGGCTGTTTTTATCCTGACTTTCCACCTTCTTGACCAAGGACGGCTAACTCCGGATTATCTTCTGTTTTATAAGATTATCCTAGAAGATTACCCTGTGGTCTGAGGTGTGTTAAGAGTGAATTTGTCCTGATAATCTGCTCCAAAATGGGTCGGGGACGACAGTCATAAATATTAAACTTGTTCAATATTTACGACCAAAAATCTTCGTGTGTGGGGAAAGCCGACGACTCCCGAGTCATGAATCCGTGAATTTTGACGTGACTGTAGCCAATCAAGAAGTGAGCTGACTAAGGAGTTTGAGTTAATATATATATGTTGGTATAACCTTTTTTGAAGCTTTGTATTTGCTATTTTTTGTTTATATTTTTTTCCTCATTGAGAGTGCCCAACAATATGTAACAGTGCGGCCCAAAGGTGCTGCAAAAAATAAATTATTAAGGTCCTCTTGATAATCAGAGTTTCCCACCCCTAGTCTAGACAAAACATCTGTCTGAGGGTTTGGGCAAGAACTGATATAAATTATGAGTTTAGCCAAATATTAAATTTGGCACAGACTAGTGAGAGATCAAACTCTGATCATGGGTCAATAGCACACGTCTTTTTCAAAATATTTTAGTCAAAAACAGTCAAAAAATATTTCAGCTCTTTGTGTCAAAACATGTTTGTCTTTAAACTAATAATGTCCGCATGAATATAACACTGTATGAAAATAGTGCTGAAATATGAAAACTCTAAACATCATATGTGTGAAATTGGGGTCCATCTACATCCTTAAAAAAGTGTTGAAAGATTTTAATGTGATTTTTTCAACTTGGGCCATAAAAGACTGAGGGCTGAATCCACAGAGAATGGATTGAGGCTGCTATTCATGTGTTCAGTTTCCTGCTCTTCGCTGACAGTGATGGCGCCCGGCGTGGTCTTCTCCTGCTGTATCTGCTTCAACATTTGATGATCTTTGGGTTTAGACGCGGTCTTCAGCAGACCTTTGTTGTAATGAGTGGTAATTTAAGTTACTGTTGTCTTCCTGTCATCTTGAGCCATGCTGACCATTGTCCTCTGACCTCTGGCATCAACAAGGCAATTTTTGGCCTGAGAAATCCAGCTTACTGGATATTTTCTCTTTTCACACCCTTCTCTGTGAACCCTTGAGATGGTTGTTTTAAATGGTGCACCAACAACCATCTCATCTCATGTCCCATTCAAAGTCACAATGTTGTGAGTTGCTGCCATGTGATTGACTGATTTGCTATTTGTGCTTAACAAGCAGTTGAACCAAAAGTTGTGGCTGTTAGTGAAATAAATAATATGTTTTGTTGTTTTAAACGTGACCCAACAGTTAATTGCATAAAGTAAAAAGTACCTTTAATTTGGCTTTGGTTCTATGTTTGGCTCATTAAATTCAGCTTCACATCTTGTTTTTGAACTTAAGAATATTTCTGTTGGCATCATAAATTCTGATGTTAGCTTTATATTTATTTTTTGTTATGTAACAGGTATTTTTTGTCCTTTTCTTATTTAGATTATTGCAAGTTTTTTTCAGTTTGACCCTCTGAAAGTGAAGATACCAATAATGTGGCCCTCATGGTGACCACAGTTACCATTCCCTTTATCATATGACTGATAGAAAATAAGATGTGATTTTTTTAAGTAGAGACACCTTAGACATTGAGTCACAGAAAACACCCTTCAGTTCAGTGAGTCAGTCAAACCAGACAGCACACATGAAGGAAAATGAGTCGGTTACTGTTCAGGCGAGACTTGTTTTTATTTTTAAACAATGTCACAAAATTCAGATAAATAAATTCATCAGATATGGTAGAAAAATAAGTAAATCCTCTTTAAATACATATCAGTGAAAAAGAATAAATAGTAAATCATCTGTAGATCATCTGTGTAGCTGCTCTGCTGGGATGTTTCTCATTGTTAGGGATCAAAATCAAAAACCAATTCCAGGTGAGAATCAACAAAAACTCCCTCCAGGACTCAATATCACTTTTCTATTTGCTTATCGAATCCCTTATCAAGTCCTTTTTTTTTGTTCTGCGTGTCTTGCAAATCAGATCTAATGAGCAGAAATTATAAAGAAGTCAAAAATCACTGCAGGAGGGCAGAAGTGGTCAAAATGGTGGCTTAATTTTTCAACACAAAGATGCTTTCACAACTTCCTGTAAGTGGAAGCAGTAGCAACTCGCAGAGGCATTTAGCACTGACTATCAGGTGTGTCATATGTTTGACATTTTTACCACTGAAAATCCATGATGGTGACTTTTTCCCATGCAGAAAATCTGCAGGAATTGATAAGGGAATTGTTCAAGAATCGATAAGCAGAATCTTTAATGGCATTGGTATCAATGAAATCCTGTCAACTCCCATCCCTACTCGTCATGAAGCGTCAACCTCAGTAAGATGTACAGTTCAGTTCTCCCTGCAGAGAAACAAAAGAGACAAAGAAGAAAAAATCTTGTAAGATTAGAGTCCAAGAGAGTTTAACTTTAAACTTTCCACTTTATTTATTGTTATCCCTTGGGAAATTTGATTTGCAGCAGGATCAGCACACCTGTACATGATAAAACATAGAACATACAGGCATCAGGAAAATCAGGAACAATCCTGAACACAAGTGAAATGAAAGGAACTTGAACCACAAAAAGTCAAAGGCTAAAGAATCAGACAAAGCTTCATAAAGTGCATTCAGTTGGTAAAGTGCTCTAAATAAACAGTAATAATGAACAGTCGAGGTAAAGCAGATAAAAGAGAATCAATAAATAGTCAAGGATTACAGTCTAAAAGTCAATCTTATTCACAAGGTGCATGAAGTACACACAAGAACAAGGATCAGGCCAATGGATTTAGGTTGTCAATGGCAACCAGAATAGAAGAAGTTCTGGTTTAAGAAATATTTCAAGAAATTCCCTCATCTATTGGAAAGTTTGGAGCCTCTTCTAGAGTTGAAATCATCCACTGAAGGTCACTGTGATGTAATATTTCTTCAGTTATTTTTTAGTTCTGTATTTGTCTGTGTCAAGAATTAGAGATGAATGCTGAAATCCAATATACCAGATCAATAAGGACTGATCTCACATTCAACGACCAGGATACATTTAATTTGTTCTGGCGTTTTGGTTTAATTTGCTATGCTATGCTAATACTGAGTATCTCAAGCTCAAACATTTTTGATATGGGTTTTATTTCGAGTTACTGGATTTGAATTTTTATGCAGAAATTCAAGAAAGCACTGATAGATTATGTCGAAAACTAAATGACTGCTGCTGCATAGTTGTAGTATTGACACATGGCTATACAATTTCCTGAGGCACACCAGGACTTGTATGAAGGCACAGTGGTGTCCCTGCTAAAGAGACGCTGATATAGAGGTAAAACAAAATGAATATATCAGAAACAGAGGAAGAATGAGGTCTCAGTCTGACTTATTTCACAACCAGATGCTTCTCAGATAACAATTAATTTCACAAGACATATGTTTACTTTTTAAGTCAAATGCAGAATTTATCACCCCTTAATTTGCAAGTAACTGGTGCCTTAAACTGTTAGATTAGGTAAGTGTAATATTGCAGAAATGTACAAATCTTCTACAGAAAAAGCTCAACTGAAGGTGCAGGTACCTCAATATAGTACAATCAGTTAATTTTAGATAATTAAAATAAGATTTACATGGTTTAATAGTTTTTTATTCTTTTTTGATTGTGAGACAGTAGTCACGTGTGCATTTAATGTTTCCTATAGTAAAAAAATGTTCAGACTAGCTTTCCAGCATTTTATAATTCAGTGAACAGGCTAAGTTATAAACAGTGTCCCACACAAACATCTGATTCTCACCTTTTTGATCCTGTTCAAGAGCCACGCTGCCTGCGGACTGATGCAAAAAGTCCTCCTTTTGCCCTTAACCCTGAAACAAATATAAGATATTTAGACTTTTTAATTTTACCATGTTAATGTCTTTCAGAGATGATTGTGCAAACAAATTAGTTCAGTAAATAAGGCAGGTATTCCATAAAGTGTTTTATAAGTGGACTGTTCTTACAGGAAGGCGTGATGATTGCAGTCATGTCGAGGATTCTGTTCGTAGCAGTCTATGATATTTGGTACTTTGATGGTGCTGCTGTTCGGACAGCATGGCATATAGACCGGGGGGAACGATTTCACTGCAAACCAGGCACACACAGGAAAAAAATATCTTAACAATTCAGCTTGAAAACAAAGATTATTCCTAAAAAAAGTGAACATTCAAGTAACCCATTGCACACTAATGCTCAGGAGAATTGCAATTACTTAAAACTCCCATTAAGTTTTTGTTCCTTTGGCTCACAAAGTTAGGACTTTATCTCAACAGATTTTAATTATTTTGCTGTGGTTTCATCAGGATTCAAATTCTGAAAGACAAGAGCAAATATTTCACCTGCAACATAGGGCTCAGTACCTTCTGATGTAGAAAAGATCACCACCAACATGAGGGAGAGCAGAAAGATCCACCGGCCTGCAGAGGGAATCGTCCACATCTTCAAATGTTCCTCTGTGTCAATTTCTCTGGGTCTCAGTTCAAACCAGTCTTGGTTTGTTGTTGAACCTTCAAAGTCTAATGATGCTCGAACGGTGAGGACGAGTTTTATACTCTGCAGCTTCTCACAAAAAGAGGAACCAAGGTTGTGATGAGTAATGATGCTCAGATGGAACAATCATGCTGCAGCGGTGACAAGACGGAGGAAAGAGGCTGAGTTTGTCCATATATGTTCAGGTCTGTGCCGTGCTGTTTAGGGGATGAGGGGCTGAGCTGTTAGTTAATTTGATCCTCAGCGTTTCATCAGACATGTCAGGGTGTTTTTTTAAACATCTATGTTTATTGCATTTTCGTGTATTTCAATTAATACAATAGAACAACAACAAAAGACAAGGTACAATACTGAACAAACACAGCAAGGCATCGTCTCATGATAAAGCTCTAAATTTCTACGATGTTTAAATTTCTACAACAGGACTTCACATTGAGTGCCTCTAGAAGGTTCAAAGTAAGTGTTCTGAAATAGCCACCCATATAATTCTTGAGTCAAAAATCAAAACAAAATGTAACTTTCTCCCCTTCTAGAAATGTCATAAAACGTCCCCATATTGTATCAAAGGTGGAATATTTACCCTTGATCGTAAATGTAAGTTTTTCTGTCTCAACTCTGCAAAAGACATGAAAATACCATTGTTGAATAGGTCTGTGATTTTACGAAGACCTTTATCTGCCCAAAT
The DNA here is from genome assembly GCA_037902135.1 of Cetoscarus ocellatus. Lineage (NCBI taxonomy): Eukaryota > Metazoa > Chordata > Actinopteri > Labriformes > Labridae > Cetoscarus > Cetoscarus ocellatus. The sequence continues at coordinate 371,665 of JBAMNC010001513.1, forward strand.
TTTAAAGCCCATATCTCTCTTTCCGGGTGTGAAGTTGCTGTTACCCCAGATCGGAGTAAACTGTGATAAAACCGGAGTTTCATCTCTGTGTTTATGTACCTCATACCATGCTTTTTTTGTATTTTTAACAAAAGGATTTTTGGTGGATTTCTTTAATTCTTGTATATTAGCGGAGTACAGATAAGAATGGAGTGGAAGAGAGATGTTTTATGCCTTTCAATGCTCATCCAGGACTTTGGTCAGGGTTCCCACGCGTCCTGGAAAACCTGGAAAACCTGGAAAATGATTGACCAATTTTCCAATCATGGAAAACATATGGAAAATGAGGAAAAAAGTAAAATGTCCTGGAAAAGCTTGAATTTTCCTGGAAAATTATTTGTCTTCCTTCTACCTTGTTAGTAAAAAAAAATCAAGTACAGGAAATAAAGTGAGAATGTACTTGGTAACTAATGCACACTTCGCCATAAAGTATGAGTAGATAAAATAATGCCTGCTACGTAATAAAATATAAAAAACTCAAAACAATAGTGACAAAAAGAAATAATGAAAAATTACAAAATAAAATTTAGGCTGCTTAATCAGTAACTCAGCAAAATGTGTTTAATAAAAAGCTGAGTAAATCAAGATTTTTATAAAAAGTATAAACCATGCATTTATAATAGTAAGACACTACATAAAAGCCAGACTAAAAAATAGCTAGACAGTGTTCATGCCCCAGAGTTAGAAATAAATAAATTTTAAGGTCAATATGATACAGCTGAGCTAGCTAGAGATATCCGTCATCAACTTAAATCTTGTTTTTTAGAAGGCTAGAGTAACTTGAAAATTGCCCACATCAATATTGTAACCTCAGTTGGTTATGTGACACTGGAAAACGTACTGGAAAAGTCCTTGAAAATGATTTGTCGGAAAGAGTGGGAATCCTGTTTGGTGCCTCTAGTGAAAACCAACAGGCAGAGGCAGTAGAGAGTTGGGCTGCCCAAAAATACCACTGGAGGTTTGGAAGTTTGAGGCCTCCTCTTTCGTAGGGGTGATATAACAGCAACATAATCGGAAGGGGGATCAAGAGGAATCGACTGGAAAAGATAAAGGAATTTCAGGAGAACATTCATTTTGAGAATATTAATGCGTCCTATCATAGACCATCTACTAATTGATTCTGATACAGACTCCACAACTGGCTCATAATTTGCAGATACTAAGTTGTCTATTTTAGGGGTGACTCTTATACCCAAGTACGTAAAATTATCTCAATCTCTCAGAATGCTTAAGGAAAAGTATAGCCGATTTTGATTTGTTGATTTTATAACCGGAGAGGCTACCAAAAGTGTGAATAATCTCAAACAGATTACGTATTTGACTGCTTCAAGTGCGATTAAAATATAACAATATCATCTGCGAATAGTCCAATTTTATTTTCTATATCGTTTATTTTAATTCCAGAAACATTATTATTACTCAACATGTCAGGGTGTTAATAGGCAGCACATTAGACCAAAGGTTGCTACTTAGTGTCATATCCAGCAGTATAAGAACATAATATTGATAACAACTTATTCAGCACCTTTCAAAGCACATATTTACAAAAAACAGCCAACAACACAAATAAACAAATAAACTAAGGAAACTTAAAGGCCCTCAGGGAGCACAGACCTCCACCAAGCAGCTCAGTTCTGCCAGTGGCTTTTCCACAACCCCTGTAAAAGATACAGTTCTGGATCACCAGACCCAGCATAGAGCCAGGATCTGGACCAAACTCAGCACATACATAGAGGTTGTTTTCCTGTATGAACACGCCAAGGTTTGGGAACATCACTTAATATTTTGATTTTATGTGAATTATTGAATGTCATCAATGGGATATTCCATTATGAAGTTCAATGTATTTTCGTCACGTCAGTCTGGATCGGATCCATTTCTGTCTTGGAGGACTAGATTCTAGATCGGTGGTGGGACAGAATGGTTATGTGTGTGGTGTGCTGTGTTGAGATTATCGGAGCACACCACACACAGTACAATCCAAACTGTTCAATGCCTGATTTTTTATCTTCATGTGTGGGGTCTCTAACAGATAAAACTCTTCAGATTTAGAGAATCCTTATGTGTATACTCAGCTTTAGATCATCTTTATCAATAGTTTTTCTTTATCCAGGCAGCATCAGAAAAACTAATAAAAATTGGCAGGAGCAGCAGAACATTTACATGGTAAACAGATGATTTTTTTTATTTGTACGAAACCTAAATGCAGTCAGTGACCTCGCCCTGCTGACGAAGAAAACCTGCAATTACAAACTTAAGTGATAAACCAACAAACAGAAGGCGTTCTTGCCTGTTAAAACACCGACACAATTTACCATTAACATTTTCTGTCAAATGGATTACAGAATAAGTTAATTTGTTGTGACAAAAATAACATTAGTTTGAAGTATGAGCTATTATTTCCCCCATGGCGGAAAGTCCCTGCTTGTCAGCAGCCTTAACGGTCTCCTGGTGTGACCGTAATCACTTCATGTTAAAAACAGTCAAAAAAGAGGAAGGGCGGAGAAACGAGGTCAAAGGGCAGAGCATTGATAGATAGTGTTCATGTGTTTGCATCACACTCTGTTGTCGTCTTTCTTCTTGGTGTGGGTTTGTGGTTATTTTTACTACTAAACAGAAATCGTCAGAGTTTCATGATGAATTTTCTTCCACTCTGAGTCCATTCACAGACAAATGCACACAGAGTTTCCATCTTTGTCTGGACATAGTTATCACCACAAACAAACACAACGATCAACCAGAGGCATGTCTGTTTTAGAAGTTTAGGGGCCTTTTTATAAAGTACACCTCGGTAGAGCTGTGTTGGACCCACCAGAGCTGCCATAATTATTTATGGCATAGATTTAACCAGGTGTTTCAACATTCCTCAGAGATGTTGGTCTATATCTCACGAAAGCATCACACAGTTGCTGCAGATTTGTCAACTGCACATCCATCCATGAGAATCTCCTGCTCCACCACATCCCAAAGGTGCTTTATTGGATTGAGATCTGGTGACAGTGGAGGACACTAGAGCAGTGTTAATTTTGTTGACTACTTTTTTTTGTCATAATTTTCATCAACAACCCTTTTCCCCTGACAAAAATTAGACGGTAACTAATAAAAGAAACTGCACATGGACAAAAACTAAAACTAAACTAACAGACATTTTATCCCACCAGCTTGGTGGTGGTGGGATAAGTTGTGGAGTGATCCAATCAGAGCTCCTCTCTTAATGAATTGATATATTCATGTAGAGCAGGTTCACTGTTTGTTGTCAGTTCTGGTATTGTAACTGAGATGCTCTGCCAGGTAGCCTAAATAAAGGTGACTGCATTTCACACAAAAATTCAATTTGTTTCTGTTCATTTATACATTCAAACTTTACTAGCATTCAGTAAAGGGTTATTAGATGTTTGATTTTATCCAAGTGTAAAACATGACTTCAGAAATTCAAGGAAACAAAAAATGCCTTACCCTTTACACTTTATATTTTGGTCGACTAAATTTGCAGTAGATTTAGTCGACTAAAATATTGTGAAATTTCATCAACTAACACTAGACTAAAATCTAAACAATTTAGATGACTAAATTATCACTAAAACTTAAAAATATTTTAGGCAAAGGGCTATAACTAAAACTAAATTAAAAAGTGCTGTCAAAATTAACAATGCGGGAAATCCCATTGATGACATTCAATAATTCATATAAAATCAAAATATTAAGTGATGTCCCCAAAACTTGTTGTGTTCATACAGGATCACAACCTCCATGTATGTGCTGAGTTTGGTCCAGATCCTGGATCTATTGTATCTTTTACAGGGGTTGTGGAAAAGCCACTGCTGAACTGAGCTACGTCTGCGCTCTCTGAGTGCTTTTCTAGTTGGATTTTTGAGTTTTACATCACCATGAGGAAATCCCTGTATCCTGATGACACGAGGTCTCAGGGGTTTGAACTTTATTTCCTCTTTTAGGGACATGAAACTGTTCTCCCTTTAGCTGCTCGCTGACCTCGAAACCGTATTTTGAAATCACTCTCAGTTTTTATTTCAACATTTCAGCTTCTCATGACTCATTTAAAGCTCTCATTGTTTTTTTGTATTAAACACCAACCAGTAAGAAGAGCGCTGCCAGCAGAAATTTGTCATTTCATTCGCTCAGAAATGGGCGACGGCTCATGTCTCGAAATAGACGGATGTTGTGTAACAAAGGAATAACAGCAGTCGATCTTGAAAACAGACGTTCCCTGGAACTTCTTTATTCATTCATAAATGTGAATCTTTACATTCTTGATTAATTTTATTCAGATAATTCAACAGATATGTTGTTTTCTATTTTTAATCTTCCTTTTAAACTTTATTTATTCCCCCATAGATTTGTAAAAAATGTTGCAATGGGGGAGATTTAAAAAAAGTAGTTGAAATATTTTGTCTATATCCATCCACTATCTATACCCCTTATCCCTTTATGGGGCCGGAGCATGTCCCAGCTGACATTGGGCTAAAGGCGGGGTACACCCTGAACTGGATCAGCCAATCACAGGGCCACATAGAGAGACAAACAACCATTAATGCTCACACACATACACCTAAGGGTAATTTGGAGTCACCAGTCAACCCAGTGAACATGTTTTTGGTCTGTGGGAGGAAGCAGAGTGCCTGGAGAGAACCCACACATGCACAGGGAAAACAAGCAAACCCCACACAGAAAGGCCCTGATTGACACAGGGATTGAACCAGCAGCCTTCTTGCTGTGAGGCACATGTTTGCTTTTTGATACAAATTTCACCTGCACATTATTCTCACCGGTTACCTTGGATTTAATTCTCAACATTGGATTTTATCACAGCCTCAGTGTCCACAAGTGTGTGATCCTTCATATCCACCAGGCCATCTGCAAAGCCCTCAGTATTGTATTTTAGTATTTTTTTTTACATTTATTTTTTCTCAAATTTTCCAGAAAACTTGATTCTCAGAATTTTGGCTTAAATCTCGTGTTTTTCAACTCCTTTTTCTAAGTGCATCGTGAAAAGTATTTACTTTCTCCAATTTGTCTTCCTTTTACAAGGAAACTTTTATGCATACATATATAGTGCCGAGCAGAGGCTGGAAGCCCTGAGGTGGAAATGGGAAACACCTCCCAGAGAATAAGAAGAAGGAGAATAACCGAGCCAAAATCCTGTGGGACCTCCACTAACAAGTCATGGCCAACCAACCAGACAAATACATGAAGACGGCAATGGTGGTGGTCGATGTAGTGATCCCAAGCAACAGCAACAACCGCAAGGAGAAGCATGAGAATCTCAAAACTCCAAAGGCTGAGAGAGGAGCTGGAGGATTGTGGAGAGAAAAGACCACAGTGGTCCCTGTGGTTGTTTGAGCACTAAGGCTGCCCACAAGGGTGAGTGGGGGATTTTTGTTGTTGTTTTTGTATAATATTAACCATTTTATTGGCATTTTACAACTGTCTTTAATTCAAAGTGGCTGTAAAGTTGCACATATAAAATGCCATGAAAGGGATTTTGTGCTAAAACTTTAGCACAAATACATAAAACTTTAAAGTTTTAACAGGGTAATTCATCAGCCAATAGTATAAAACGTAATAAAGAAAGGTAAATGATAAAAAATAGATAAAAATATAAAATACAAAAATATATAGTTGCTATTGGACACAAACTTCCTATCTCCAAAACTGCTACTTTTCAGGATGTTTTTTGGTGTTCTTTAATTTGGTTAAAAAGTTATTAACAGTTGTCTGATGTTTACAGCCTGCATAAGTAATCTAAGTGCATGCAGAGGTAACACAATTCTATCATTCATTTTGGTTTGCTGCTCACTCCAATTTTTTTGACCCCTCAACTCCTTTAGAAAACATTCCTCACATTGTAACCACTGCTAAAAAAAAAGTCAGAGAAAAGCTCTTTGTCATTACTTCCACCAAGGAGGTTATGTTTGCCAGCGTATGTTTGTTTGCAAGATTAGGGAAAAACTACAGGATAGATGATGCTGAAATTTTCAGGAGATGTTGGTAATGGTTCGGTTTGAAAATGATTAGATTTTGGTGGTAATATGTGTATTTATCAGTATCAAAAAAAAAAAAAAAATCCCATAAATCAACATTGGACAGAATTTTAAAAAATCATCTCCACCATTTTTCAACAGATTTGCTTCTAATTTTACAGGATATAATGGGGTCCATGTCTCTATCATGAAGATAAATTTCATCTGGATCTGATCTAGATTGATGTCACAAAAACGTTGATTTATAATGGGAAATCCCATTGATGACATTCAATAATTCATATAAAATCAAAATATTAAGTGTTGTTCCCAAAACTTGTGATGTTCATTCGAGATAACAACCTCCATGTATGTGCTTTTCTTGTTAATAAATAGTAAATCAAGAAAATGTGGTTGTGTGCTCAAAACTGTACTTAAAAACGTGGTGAGAAGGGTGAAGCATCCTGACTGAACCCTCCACTTTGGATAGATTGTCCTCCATTGTTTTGAATTAACCGCGTCTTTCTTATTCTCGCGAGATTTGGCCAACAGCGCCCTCTTGTTTGTGTGTGGCAAAACGACGGGAGGTATGAGGAATACTGCGCGGCTAACGATAGCAAGATACTGAAACAAGGATTTAATTCACTCTCTGTCCTCTCTGAAACCCTTTGTGTGCACCAAAAGCTGCAGAGGGACATAATTTATCTAAATCCCTCTGTTTTCCTCCGTCACTCCCACCGAGGCGAGCAGCGAGACCGAGAGCGCCCCGCTAATCCCGAGGAGTGGGACGCGGCCTGCTTTCCCAGCCGGCTTCCCGGTGCAGTCGAGGCGGCTTGAGCTGTCACCAGAGTCCGAGGCTTCTGCAGGCTTATTTTTATTTACACCGAGGGAGACGTCACAGCTGAGATATTATTTTTGTTTCATCAAAGGCTGCCTCTGTACACTTGATCCCCCTTCCTTTCGACGTGGAGCTGTTTACGTTTCCCTCCACAGTGGACGTTTCGGAGCCGGGGAGGCCTGTTTTGTTTTCGAGCCGCCTCGAAACAATAACAACCATAACGAGCCTGCTGGGGCTGCAAGCACTTGGGAAATAAATGCATGGACCGACGTGAAAACCTGGCAGAAGCATGCATTTGGACTGTGGATTTATCAGAGGGGAATCGTTGCAAGCTGGATCTCCCTGTGTTGAAATGCATTGTTTAATTATACCCAACGACGTTTGCATGCATGTTCAGTCTCCCTGTGAATGCATTTAAACTGGAAGCAGCGTTTCTTCAGCTCGGACATCACATTGATGATGGATTGGATGTGACTTGGGATGAGTAACCTCGATTGCTCCCTTCGCAGACTGCTCTATATGTGGGATTTACCGATTTTATCCATCTATGCTCTCTGCAGACCACCATCCACCACCGCTCTTTCGACCACTGGAGTAGCCGCTTCAGCGCTACCTCCATCGCTCGGGTTGTTTGTGTGATTTTGCCGTTTTAACGATTTAGTACATGGGGCTGGAGCCCCGGGACAGGCAGCTGAGATGAACCCGGTGAATGCGACCTCCCTCTACGTCTCCGCAAGCCGCTCGGTGCTGCAGTGCGACCCCCGAGACCCCCGGTCTTTGGCTGAGGTCTGCAAGCTGCTGCCTTTTTTCCGACAGTCCCTCTCCTGTTTGGTCTGTGGTAAGTGTGCATTATTATTATTTTAACGTGACAGCGTGCTGGTGTGTGAGTATTTCACAGAGAGGTGCTTGGTAACGGGCGATGTTGTCAGCTGTGCTCTTTAAACAATGATGCCTTCAAGTACAGTCGGAAATATCAGACTCGATTATGAGCCACTGATCTAGCGCTGTGGAAAGTAAACAAACGTGTAGTTTGGAGTTTCTTGAGATTGAACTGGACTAAACCACATGCAACAGAAGTAGAAGACATTGTTCTACCTTTTATTTTTAGTCATCAAAAGTGCAGATAAAAAAATGTTTTGCACTGTTGCACTAAATATTAAAAACATTTAAAAATTATAGTGAGATTAAAAATTTCAGTGCTCCAAAAAACCCATATTTTTATGATGATGGAATCCACATTGTTTTACCTGACAGCAGTGTCACAATAGTACAAATGTTCAGTCACGTAAGTCATATTTAAAACAGAAGAGAGTAGTGTCTATATTATAAATTGGAAGCTTTTGAAAAAGTGGTTTGAACAGTATATCTGCACAATTTAGACAACAGCATGAGTTAATATGCAATCTTGATTCATTAAACACATTAAATTATCCAATATATGATATCTAGGGCTGTTATTTATTTATCTGTCCACTTATTTACTGTGATATCTAACAGGTATCAGTATGTTTTAGTACTGAACAATAAAATTGCCAGTTCATTATGGTTGCACAATATCAGTGTTTTTTGCCAATATCTGATATGCACACATCTCAAAATATTCATTATCGCTGATACCGGTATCTCCTGCCAAGAGCTAAAAACTTTCACTTCACCAAAACTTACCTGTTTCTCGCATGGTGACAGCCTATTTGTGTTAGAGAGAGATGTGAAGCAGGAACAACAATATTTTATACTTAAATAAATGATCATTTTGATTTATAAGAGGATTTCAGTTGTGATGATTTAAATCATTATGATACATTTGTGCATTCGGTCAGTATTACATATATGGCATATTTATGGCCAAAATGTGTGCCTAAAAAAAGTACCTGTAAATATCAATAAAATTTTCATATCTGCTGTACCAATAATCAGCATGTTAGGCAATTATCTACTGATACCAGTATTGTTATGACAAGATCGTACATGAAGTTATAATGTTGCATTTAGACTGAAAATGCTTAAATTACAATTGCATTTCACTGTCAGCAGTTCTTACTCTAACCACTTATTTTAAGTGTGACATTTTATTTATGTATTCATATGAATCCACATAGCTATATTAATAGATTTGACACTATCTTATCCTACATCTCATTTGAAAATAAATCTTAATGTGTTATTGATCTTCTGGTATCATCCAAAAGTAATTTCATCACTTCTGTGGCATCTATATAAATGCAAGCTGCTAAATAGGCCTAAAATGCTTAACTAAACTTACTTTGCAGTACAGAAATTATGATATTGCAAGGTCTCTAAATGATGCCAGGAACATTGAAGAATATTTGCATTAAAAAAATCCTGCGCAGTATTTTAAGAAAAAGAAAATCGGTGTGAGAAATTCTTTATTCAGTTATTGCAGTTGCTCTAATACACAGTGTAACAGTAGGACTATCAAGATAAATAGACGTTGAAATATGATAAAAGCATAAATGTAAATAAGCAAGACTACAAGGCATAGAATATTTTAAGAAGTAAAGGTATAGTGATCATGAAAGGATAAAAAAAAACAAAATAATGACTAAAAGATAATAAAAAGTGTGAATCAAAGTCAATGCACTTTGAATTTAACAATAATTATGCTTCAAGTTTTTTATTTTGTAAGTACAACTGTATTTGTCAAAAGTGACATAATTTTAGAGTAAATAACCCACAAAACAACTTTAAATGATTTCTCTGGATGGGATTATGTATACTAAAAGCACATAACAACCATCCCATTTGGCTGAATAAGTGCTGAAACTTCATATTTTGACCTGTCACGAACTTGATCATTTGTTCTCCTCTTTCATGTTGTGGCTGTTTTAGTTTTTGCTCAGATCTGCTCTGACATGTCATTAGGACTGGGTTTGTGTTGCTTTCACCTGAGAACAGAGTTTCCTCAGAGCCGTGAATGTATCATAATTCACAGCACACCCATCATGACACACCCCCCTCTGTGAGCTTTTTGGCAGCGCTGGGGCGTTTCTCTGTCATTGTGTTGAATAACAACTCCTCCACATGCAGAATAGGATGCATTTAATCTCTTTTCTCCCTCTCTGCTCATCCCTGAACACCCAACGCACATTAAAATTTAAGGATGAAGAAGAAGAAGAACTGATGAGACGTGGCTAGGAAAGGGGTTCAGTATCACTGGCATTTTTAGATATCGGCTGTAAAAATGCATTTTAGATGGAGTGAAATAAATCTATGAAGATTCCCCATTCAGACTTTGATAAAACAACTTGTCTTGCCCTATACCTTGCTGAATAATTTGATAAATCACAAGATCTGTAATCTCTTAAATTAGATGATAAAGACTGCTTCATATAAATGTGTACTTAATAAGGTAAACAACAGGGATGGTACCACAGCATCAATTTGGGAGTCATTTTGGCCCTATATTACTAACAATCAGCATGATGACAGCTGACTTACACCCCTCTGGTACTTTACTTTACTTCATATATTAATGGATTTATTTATTTAATATATATTCACACTGTTTAGGTTATTTATTTGATATAATTGTGTATCGTTATGATTATTAATATTATTTTTGTCCTTATTTAATGACTTTTGCCTCCCTGTAAACATTTACCACACCTTCATGTAGCATTTTATTACTCATACTTTTTTCCCTTCCCGACATAATTATGCAGCATTGTATGACTATCATGCACCAAATAAAAACTAGAGTTAAAACCTTAAAATCTTGACGTATTGATAGATGATTATCAGTTTTCATGCACAGTGCAGCTCCGTATATTGAGAATATTGAAGAGAGAGGCTTCATTAAACTGGAGGATATTGATTGTTCCTCCACCTCCGCTGCATAAATAATAGCTCAATATGCGAGCGGTGCATACATCGTGTTAAATATAGACTTCCTGCAGAGTCGTGGGATTTATCACACAGGGAGTGCAGAGTGTGTAAGGCTGGTTGTTTCTCATGAATGCACCTTCATCCCTCTTCTTTTTTTGCTGTCTGCAGCTGCACTGCCTAGAGACCCGCGTTGCTAAGGAAGCTCCTCTCAAAGAGCGGTTGTCATCAGTCTGGCTCGCCGCCGCACTCGACTGAGCTTTACAAATATCGGAGTAGGAAGCTGTTAAAACACGGCGAATGAGGAAGAGAACATTTGTTTATCCCTCTCATGCTGTCGGCTGTAAAGCCACGTCCAAAATATTCGTCTAGTTTAGTTCTGTTATTGCTAACATGCAAGGAAAACAGCAGGGAGAAATAGATCGTAATACATATTAACACGATATTATGCATAATTTAAACTATTACATTATACCAACATTGCATGCTGTCTTGTAGTTTACACAGGAGGAATAATTATCTTATCTAATCCCACTCCTTCTCCAAAATAACTCGTGCTACCTATTTAACTCCCTTGTGAATATAAACCATAACTATAGGTAGCCTGAACATGTCCCAATCAGTCTGATCTGCAGGTAGTCTTGACTTTAAAAAAAATATATATATGTATATGTATATATTTTCAGAGTGTCCTCAGTTATACTTACACACAATATAATGTTACAAATATTTCCTTCAACTTTACATTCATGTTCCAAAAAACCCATAACTTGGAAATAAGATAGGAAAAGCTAAAATAAACACAATGGTAAACTAGCAAGAGAAAACACTTAGACAGGTACCAAGTACCATATATATATTGATGTTTTTAAATAATCTAAAGGGTCAGACAGTGTCACTTACATCCTTGTAATTTATGTTGATGATGATTAAAAAGAGAAAAGCAGATGCCAGGCTCAGTGCTAAGTAAATAGATGATTCTCTGTATGAGCTTTTTACAGTAATACACTTATAAATATCAATATAACCTATAGGAAATATTTGATCTGAATGGTCAGAAAAAGAGAAAACTCCTGATACTTTTTAATACTGTCATGTTCTCCTGGGCCACAGAGCAGTCAGCCATCGCGTTTAGTATTCTCCCCCCGTGCTACCAAACAGGTCAAGTTGATTAATTTTTCGTTGTACAAGTTTGATGGACAGAACCCCAGCATTCAAATCATATTTGAGTAATTACTTTTGAAGTGATTCTCCTTTTTTTTAGCCTCCTATACAAAACAAAACATCCTGTTGATATTCAGAGCAAATATATATCTGTAGCGAGAGAGACAGACAGAGACACTGGACAAATAATCATCGAATGTCTTCGTCTTAAAAACGTATGCATTTTATTATGGATTCAAATCAAATGTTTTCCACATATCACACTGGTATCTATCACAGAAGTATCAGCATATCAGATATCTGCAAAAATTCAATGTGTTGCAACACCAGCCTACGTTGATCTGATGATCCAAAATGTTGCATCCAAATATATATGTATATCCACAACTTTTTCAGTATTATTTGCATTATTTTACAGCATCTGTTTCTTCCTCTTTTCTCTTTTTTAACAAACATACAAAACACATGAACCAAGGCGGCTTACGCAGTATTCAAACAGAAAATGAAATGGGTTTAAATTTATTTGTAGTTACTAAGTTCATTTTGTGTCAGGGTGATAAATTCAATCCATTTAGTCCAAATTTGGTCGAACTTCACTTTTTGAATTCTCAGGCAGTAAGTCAATTTTTCCATTTTGTATATCTCAAGAATTATTCCTATTTTTGCCACTTTTCAACAATCTCTTCACCTCTGAGGTGTGAAATCTAAAACAAAACAAGACAATCCATGGAGCCGCTGCTGTTCTACCCCTCGTTTTCAAACTGTTGTTAATTTGCTGGATTATTTTCTTCTTTAAACAAAGAAATACTGAAATATTTATCACTTATAATTCAGTTTTAAAAAGAGTAAGGTTATTGGTCCATAACATTATACAGTATATAAACCATGGACATGTTTTGGTATTTATGTGGTATATTTGTTTACTACATTGTCTCCTGTTACCTTTAGGCAACCTTCTGCAGGACCCCATCGCTCCCACAGACTCATCATGTCAGCACTACGTCTGTCGAGGCTGTAAGGGTCAGAGGATGCAGCTGAAGCCGTCCTGTAGTTGGTGTAAGGACTACTCCCGCTTCGAGGAGAACCGGCAGCTCTCCCTGCTCGTCAACTGTTACAGGAAGCTCTGTCTCTACATCACCCAGTCGCCGCTCGCCCCGCACATAGCCAGCGCCGCAGGTGACTCGCCAGACCTGCAGGCCATCCTCACCGAGGGCCTGACGCTGGCGGAGGTCGAGCCGGAGGCGGAGGACGTACCGGATTCGGTCAGCCTATCACAGACCGCCTCCACCTCTGAGACTGTGCAGCACGAGGACGCCCCGCTCACCAAGGAGATCAAGGAGGAGCCGAGCGCCATCAGTGTGAACGGGCTCCATGACTGCAATGGCCTGGCCAGTTCGGACTCTCTGCAGCCTGTCACCATGGAAACGGGCGGGGGTGTGGTCAAGCAGGAGAGCTTCAGTGAGGAGATCCCGGTGTGCGTGAGTGTTGGCGGGGCCGGGGAGGCAGCACTTTGCGACATCGGCTCTTTTGGGGATGACTTGAAACATGGCGGGGGGCCGTTGTTGTTGAGCGTGGAGGAGGTGCTCAGGACTCTGGAGACGGATGCTGACCATGACCCTGCCCCTGAGCCCAACCCACCGCCGGACTGCCCCCCCTCTGTACCTCTGTCCAGCCTCAACGGGCCTCACTGCCCTTCAGGCCCAGACTCCTCCCGACTCATCCCCTCTCTCCCCCCGGAGAACAGCCCCCGCCCTCTCCACCCTCACCCACAGCCCTCCATGCAGCCTCCTCCTCAGCCCTCCACGGTCGTCCCCCACGTCCCCCCTCGCTATCACCGCAAACGCTCCCGCTCGGAGAGCGACAGTGAGAAAGTGCAGCCCCTCCCCATCTCCACCCTCTTACGGGGACCTCCCCTTGGTGCCAACAGCTCCCCCCACCACCCAAACCCCGGTGCCACCACCAAACAGGAGCCTAAGTTCCTTGCAGCCGTGCCCCACCCCCACCTGGCCCCTGTGCCCAATGGTGGGCCCCCAAAGGTGGGTAAGACTGTGCTCATCCCCAACAAGGCACTGAAAAAGACTGTTGAGCACCACGGTGGTCCCAAGAAGGCTTACGCCAAGGCCAGGCAGGGGACTCCCAAGCCCCGTGCACAACCCCGGGACAGAATCCCCCCCCACCCCCACACTCATCCCCTTACTCACCCACCAAGCCCCTCAAAGCCACTGTACAAGAAGCCCGTGGAGAAGAAGGGCTGCAAGTGCGGCAGGGCCACGCAGAACCCCTCAGTGTTGACCTGCAGGGGGCAACGCTGTCCATGCTACTCCAACCGCAAGGTGAGACCAACACTGATGCCCAGTTTTCATCGATAGATTAGGGATGCATGATATGATCAAAACAATATCACTGTAGGCTAATTATTTGCCCAAAGAGTGGACTACCAGGAGCATTTTTGTGGATATTTACAGACTGTAGGGCTGTATTGTTAAGGACCTCACGATTTGATTCGATTCGATTAAATACTGATTTAAATGCTTCGATGTTGATTCAGTAAGAAGTAGAAATACACAAATAATGAAAGTACCTGTTGACAGTTTTAAAATATTAATTTTCATGCAGACATGAACATATGTGGTATGTCACCTCACATTTTTGAGGAATAAAACATCTGAAAATAAAAATTTGCACTATAGTAACTTAGTTGTGCATATGAAGCACAAAAGGAAAAAACATGGCAGTTCAGTATAAACACTGAAAAAGTAAAGTGCATGTAAACTTTAATAATACTTCTTTCCTCTTAGACATTGTGATAAACCTCATTTTACATTTTTATTAACAATATCACATGTCCCTTCATTTCTGGATACATACTAAGTGTGCATGTGTAGATTTTTGTTTAGGACAAGCATCTGTTCTATATGTTCAGCGCCCCCCACTGGCCAGGAGGTGGATTGATTCCGTGGATTTGCTTAATTGGTACTGAATTATGGAGGGAAATACTGTAATGCATTGATTGATCAATATTTTTACCCACCCCTAACAGACTGTATTTTTTATTTTTTTAAAAGTATTTTTTGTGCCTTTATTGAAAAGAGAGAGAGAGGGACAGGGGATGTGAAGGGGGTCATACCTGTTTGCTTACCACTCCGCAAAACCAGCACCCCACAGTCTATATTTTTGTTTTGTGTATTGGCCATTTATTGGCTGTAACACTAGAAGAATTTACAGATGCACCATAATGTTTAACCTCATTATCACTGAATGTCAGCTTTTGAAAGTAAACCCGTTAGTTACAGAATCTGTTTCTAATGCAAATAAACAGACACCATGAGAGGAACAGGTCAGTTTTAGTAAAGAGGAAGCTTTGTGCTTTCGACTCGATTTTCCTCAAGGCACACCTAAGATCAAGCCAAATCTCTGGGCACACCATATTCAAATAAAGCAAAATAGCCCCTGTAATGTGATTGCAGCGTCTTATGCATCTTTGCAGGTTTGTTCAAATAATGTCTAATCAAATTTGATTTAAAAAATATATATATCACTTTAGAAATACTTATCCGTAAAACAAAAGGTTTGTTAGAAACATGGTAAAAATTCAGCAACACACAGTAAAACTTGCCAGATCACATTTTGTAACACCAGGAGTTATAAAGCTAACAAAGAAACCTTAGCACCTTCTGGCACTGTTAACTGCAGAAGAAGGTGTTCCTGTGAAGGTTTTGGGATTGCAAATAATATCAGAATTTGCAGCTTAATGCAAAAATGAAAAGCATCTAAAAGAATAGCATCTTAAAAAAGAATAATTGGTAATGGTAATATCTGGTTTTACAAACTTCTGTGGCACACCAAGACACTTCATGGCACAACATTTGAGAATCTTAAGTCATATCAAAAATCTGCAAAACCATACACCATGCATCCTGACTATAGACACCTTTTCTCTTGTGGCATCATTGAATGTATTGGCTTCATGTGTATGTGTACATCATGATGTAGTTTGAGGAGCTGATTGTGTAATTTGCATGCATGCATGCTGTTGAAATAATGTGACGCAATCGAAAGTTTTTGGTTTTAGGGAAGTTGGACACACAAGTGTTTCCCAACATTTTAACAGCAGCTCAATTTCACTGTGTCCATTTTTGGCAACCTCCCACTCACCAGAAATCCACAATGTCCTACTATTCACACAAGTAAAAATAACTTAAATAACAAAAACAAAAATTAGTTCAACCAACTTTTGAGATGAGTTTATAAAGTGAAGTCATGCTGTGGAAGTGACCTTAACAATTAACACATCTGCATCTCGAAGTGCTGATGAATTGAGTCAATACAAATGCGATATTTGGTATGCCATGTAGAGTTTAGATCAAGCCCAAAACCACCATCAAACCCAACATTAACGTTCTGGCTTCAATAATCAAGGCTTTAAAGTGCAATCTACCAGGTGTTTCATAGATGAGACCTAAATGAGAGCATTGCAGAGAAGTGTTATATTACAAAACAAGCTGAAGGCGCCCTGTACTTTATACTTTCCCCTCACACTGGGATGGTGTCGATTCTCCAGATACATTTTTGTTCTTGCATCCTCGAGCTCCATTTTCTCGGTAATCTGAGCACTGAGCAAGTGATACACAAATCTAAGAAGATTCAAACATGTTTCTCATGACTATCACCAGGGCTGCATAATGTTACTGGAGCAATATCGGTATTTTCAGATAATTGTCTATAAAGTTGATTGTCCATATCAGTATAATCAGGCAGATATTTTGCAGGTAAAAGTTTGCGAAAAAATATCCTAGAATAAACTAATGCACCATAAAGGTTAACCTAGTCATCACCAAAGGTCCTCTTTTACCAATCAGAAGTGTCATTTATGAAAAGTTGAAATGTTGTTTTTCTTGTTTTACATCTGTTTCCAACACTATTAGACTGTAACCATAAAAGAAACAGGTCTCTCTGATTAAGTGAGGGCTCTGTGCAAGAAATATTGGCATCGATATTGGTGATAATGAGTCTGGAAGTATTGGCAAAAATCCAGTATTGTGTATTCCTAATAATCACTGTAGCTTATTCCCCCTTAAAGTTTCATAAAAAAGCAAGTCCAGTCTGGGGTGTCCATGTTGGAGCTATAGACGGATAACTATTTTCAGCTTTATTTGATAATTGTATTTTGTTAAACAGACAGTTATAGTTCATACTGGTATATTTTCACGGCCCAGTGTGGTAAAATCACACTGAAATGTCTTTGACAGATTGAGCTTCACTCAGGCTTGTTTGTTTTTGAGTTTCATCTGAATCCCTCAGTCCTGGTAAGCAGATGTATTTAGTTTGATGGTAATGGGAGTGAAGATCCCGAGCACGTTTTATCCTGGGTCAGGGTTTCATTCTTTTTGTTAAATCTGTTGAGGGCCTCTGCTGTGGGAAAATCTCTGGTTGTAATTGCTAATATTTTTTTATTAGTGTTATTTTTTTATAATCTGTAGTTTATTGATGTTTTTGATTAACAAGACCAGCTGGCTTAAACAGTGACGACGCACTGCAACATACCAACACAGGAAACAAAACTGTCGCACTTAATTTAGTTTTAGTTATAGTCCTTTGCCTAAAATATCTTTTAGTTTTAGTCATGATTTAGTCATCTAAATTGTTTTAATTTTAGTCTAGTTTTAGTTGATGAAATTTCACAACATTTTAGTCGATGAAATCTACTGTAAATTTAGTCGACTAAAATATGAAGTGTAAAGTGTAAGGCATTTTTTATGTTTCCTTGAATTTCTGAAGTCATGTTTTACACTTGGATAAAATCAAACATCTAATAACCCTTTACTGAATGCTAGTAAAGTCTGAATGTATAAATGAACAGAAACAAATTGAACTTTTGTGTGAAATGCAGTCACCTTTATTTAGGCTACCTGGCAGAGCATCTCAGTTACAATACCAGAACTGACAACAAACAGTGAACCTGCTCTACATGAATATATCAATTCATAAAGAGAGGAGCTCTGATTGGATCGCTCCACAACTTATCCCACCACCACCAAGCTAAGGCAGCTGTGATTGGATGTCCCTCTTAACTCATCCAACCTTTCCACACAACCAAAGTAGCTGTGATTTGATATATTCCTAATTTGTCCCTACTTTCTACATGACCAAATTAGGTCTGATTGGATTAAGTCTCTGTCAAACATTTTAGTCTAGTTTTTATTTGTTGATGAAAATGTCAGTTAATTTAGTTTGAGTTTTTGTCCATGTGCACTTGTTTTTATTAATTACTGTCAGACAGCTTAAATACTCCCTCTTTCACAAAAAAGACTACTCTACAATTTTTCCCATTATTCCAACTCTGTTGTAGTTTTGATTGTTTATTACATGAGCCGGTAACATCAGAGTACATTAAAAAAGAATGGTAACCCCCCCTTTTGTTTGTGTTTTTAATTATTTTGGGGTTTTTTCTCAGGCTTGTCTGGACTGTATCTGCCGTGGCTGTCAGAACTCTTACATGGCCAACGGAGAGAAGAAGCTGGAGGCCTTCGCCGTGCCGGAGAAAGCCCTGGAACAGACTCGCCTAACGCTGGGCATCAACCTCACCAGTATCACCGCGGCGGCCCTGCGCGGCCCGGCCACCAGCTCCCCTGGCAACACCCTCCTCAACGTCACCACTGCGACAGGGGCCCCCGTCACGGCCGCGTTCCTGTCGGGGGCGGGGCACGACAACCGAGGCTTTGACGATTCACTGGAGATGCGGTTTGACTGCTGAGGTCTGTCGTTCACGCACATTCCCCCGCCCCGACAGCTGGGCGTGCCGGGGGGGCGGAGCCAGAACAAAGGCAGCTACAGTGACAGGCGATAGCGAGGGTCACCAGCCGAGGCTGAGGGGTCGCCCGCCACTTGCTCATCGCCCGGAACTGCACCATGCTTGTGATCTTGCATACAGATGCAGCGTGGAAGAAGAGAAGAAGGAGGAGATGTAGCGTTACTGTATGTGCAGAGATTTCATTTCAGTGCGGATAAAGGTTCACTTTTCTGTTTCTCCTCTTCGATGGGTAACGCGTAGAGCATGTTGTGTAGCCTCAGTGAGTGTGTGTGTGTGTGCATGTGAGTGTGTATGAAAGAGGAGAAGAGTTCAGGACGGAGACATCATCATCCACAAAAGACACCGGTGTAATTTATAAAAAGAAAGAACTTTTTGTACGTGGACTGATCAGTTTCCATTGAAGAAGACGTTTTATGATAAATTTTTCTTAGTTACATGAAAAACCAACAGAAGTCGGAGCAGGGGCAGACCTGCATTCAACCAGAATATTTTCACACAGGTACAAGGTAGAGTGTATTTTGACTACTAGAAATAAAATCAAGAGGACTATCAGAACTAACACAGGCTGCAGAAAAACTTCTAAAGGTTATGAACATTTACAACAACACAATTTTTTATATCTGTCGCAGCAAGAACAGGGATATCACTCAAAAGCTGGAGATCTACTTGCCGTTCAACCTTTTTCACTTTCACACCCAAAATTCAGCAAACTCAATTCGCTCGGTTTGCAACTCAGTAATATAGCCACCTGCACTATTTGAGGCTGTAGCTATGGTCTTTATGTCTTTCATCTGGCCTGTTGTTGCACTATAACCCAGAAATACACAACCGGCTTTGAGTAATCACGTCTTTAGCTCGAAGCAGTTTGGAAGTATTCTGTGCCATTAAATAAATATAAAGTTGTTTTCAGGCTGTGTTGAGTCGCACTGGCATATCAACTGTGGCATGTAACCATATTCTTCAAGCTTCTGTTATCCTGTTAATAGAGTGAGCACTATATTAGTTCACTAACTGTTGTATTCGTCCAAGTTCAAGCCTCAACTTCCCATATTCTTGTTCGCTTGCCTTGTTTGTTCCTTGGCTGGTTTT
The DNA here is from genome assembly GCA_037902135.1 of Cetoscarus ocellatus. Taxonomy (NCBI): domain Eukaryota; kingdom Metazoa; phylum Chordata; class Actinopteri; order Labriformes; family Labridae; genus Cetoscarus; species Cetoscarus ocellatus. Next base: position 391,427 of record JBAMNC010001513.1, read on the forward strand.
CATAGCTCTCACACTCACCATGAACCAAGCTCTGGGCACTTGGAAGCAAACTGGGACCCCTGGTTTTACAGGTGGACCAGAGTTTGGTTCTTAGGTCCACACCAGAGCTTTCACACCACCCCAAATCACCCAAAAGTTCCCAGAAGGTAAACCACTAAAGCTGATAGATGTGAAAGCTTCCAAAGTGTAAATTTAAATATATTTATTATTTTGGGGCCCATATGAAAAAAACTAAGTAGCTAACAGTAAGTATATCTCCAGCCTAACACCACCAGCCAGCTGTATCTTAAATCTGTCTGAATGTTTATACGTCCAACTCGTACTCTAGATGTTATCATGGACTTAAAGTATATATTCAACCGGCAGTTTCTGGTAGGAGATAAAGCTCCTCCCTCTCGTGTGTTTTAAGTATGAAGCCCTCTTCTCACGTTTTCACACACGGCTTGAACTAGTCTTCGTTGTGTTAAAATCTCTGGTTGACTGCAGGCCCCGTTCACTCTCATCGAGTTTTTTTTTATTTTTGGTTTCTGGAAGCTACACACATGCTGCTAAACACCACAAAGGACTCAGAAGAAGGAGAGCACACCTCGTTTCCCCGTCTTTCTTTCTGTTCTGCCTGTTTTTGTTCCTAACAATCTGTGTTAACAGCATCTGCAGTATTTATTGGACGTCTCCTAACACCGGTTTCATGTTGGGCGTCAGTTCAGCCCCCTCCTCTCTCTCTCTCTCTTTCTGTCTCTGCCCGTCGAGTCTGTTGATTCCAGTCTGGACTCAGTTCGGTTTCCGTCTCCTTCTTCGTGTTAGTTTTATGGTGTCTCCAAACTGTTTTTGTTCTCCCTCGGGGCATTTAAATACCTGTAATATAACTGTAACATATTTCCACAAAAAAGAAAGAAAATCAAAATCTTAACAAGTGTCTGGTCATTATTTGTCTCTCTCTTTCTCCACTGAATCTTGTCCTTTGTGTTTTTAACATGCAGTGCCAAAAATAGACACTGGATGGCAGCACAGGGCTTCATTTGAGGTTTTGATTGTCACCAGCAGGGGGCAGAATACTCCTTTAAATGTACAGCGATGAAGGGTATTATTGAGACATTATTTATTTAATAGAATGATGTTTTAAAAAATAGATGTTTAAGTTAAAAGTTCAGAAGATGTAATTAAAAATCAGGGCTTATATGGGTACCTTGAAAATGCTTGGTTTTGATGTGTTTTCAAGGTTTCCAAAGAGACCTGGATATCAAAGAAAGCTCTAAAAACTTGTATCAGGATTGTCCTCTTGTGGGCTACAGACATATAATAAACCAGTGTTTGGTATTTTCTGTTGTAATAACACACTCACTGTTTTCTTAGGTTTACCTTGTGACTTGCAGGTCGGACCCCCTTTGTCTCTGTAGCTGCCTTAATTCTTCAAGGTGCTGGAGACCTCCCTCAGTGATTGTGCTGCATATTTACATGATGGCATCACACAGTTGAAAATATTTTATTCATCTACATTCTAAAAGTGCTCCATTGCATTGAGATCTGATGACTGGAGGCCACTGGAGTATAGTGAACCCACTGTCATGTTGAAGAAACCAGGTGATCTGAGCTTTATCCTGCTGGAAGTCTCCATCAGAAGATGCTCCACTGTGATCAGAAAGAGAAAGGAAATGGTCTGGAACAATACTCAGGTAGCCTGTGGTGCTGTAAAGATGCTCAGTTGGTTCTGAAGAGCATAAGTGTGCCAAGAAAACATCCCCACACCATTACTCCTGAACCGCTGATGCAAGGCAGGATGGATCCATGCTTTCATGATGTTTGCTCCTCATTCTGAAATTCAAGGAAACATAAAAAATGCCTTACACGTAACACTCCATATTTTAGTTGACTAAATTTACAGTAGATTTGGTTGACTAAAATGTGAAATTTCGTCAACAAAAACTAGACTAAAAAAGTTTAGATGACTAAATTATGACTAAAACTAGAAGATATTTTAGGCAAAAGACTTAAACTACATTAAAAAGTGCTGTCAACATTAACACTGGTTCTCCGCTACGTGTCTTAGTTGCAAGAAGCTAACTGGATATTTTCTCTTTTCAAATCATTCTCTGTAAACCTCAGTAGATCAGAAGTTTTCAGAAGACTCAGACCAGCCCATCCGGCACCAACAACTATGCCACTTTGAAAGATATCACCTTTTGTCTTTAGTAATTCTTATAGGCCATGTCCACGTGCCTTAATGCATTGGATTTCAGCCGTGTAATTGACCGGTGAGCTATTTGCAGGAACAAGCAGTTGAACAGACCATCCTTTTCACAGTTGTAAATATTCCCAGATGTTAGTCTATGTTCCTGATGCACATTTTGTACATACCCTGCATTTGTTAAGAGTTAGTTTCATTTTTATTTCATTTTAATTATTTAATTTTATTTTCTATTTCTTAATTTATTTTTACTTTTTAATTCCTTTGTTCTAGAGATAACTGCTGGAGTCAGATTCCTTGTATGTGTTGCATACTTGGCACATCCACAGCAGTTTTAAAGCCGTGGTCTTACATGATCAAACTTACATAAACAATAGCATGAACTGGTTCAACTGCTCTGCCCTGATTTTACTTTCACTTCTTTGCAGATACTCAGTGGCTGTGAAGTGATAATGTGAATATAGAACAGTTTACTGAATCTTTAACTCACCAAAACTTCTTTTTTTCCACATCTTTATTTCAGATATTTACAGACCAAAATCACCTGGATATTTACATTCACATTTTTTCTTAATAACAAAGTTAATTCAAATTTACTGACATGTTTTGAATTTATTTCTGCTTTTCAGGTGTATGGAAAATCAAGACTGGCTGCAGATGAATGTTGTAACGATTCAAAATGGAGGTGAATCAAAGGGTAAGGACTGTGTTTACTTATTGGTTTAAGATGACTGTCCTTCCCCTGATATTTCCAGGAAAATGCCCGGGTGACCGACCCAGATTATTCCCTGACCTGCTCGTTCACACTGGCCCTCACAGCAAGAGGTCACCCTGCAGTTTGTATTTTAGTAAATGGAGGAGTGGGGAAGGGGAAGCAGATTTCAGGGTAGATTTAGTGTTTTTCCACAAGGTAATCTCATTCACAACTTGCAGAAAAACCCTGAAATTATCCTGAAAATATGCAGGTGGAGTGGAAACAGCAGGGGTTTCCACCCTGAAATTTAAGGGGACAAGTGTGAACAAGAACATCAGGGAATTATCTGGTTATTAACCCTGAAATATTCAGTTAACATCCGGGTTGCATGTGTGAAAGAGGCTACATTCTGTGGATCAATAACACAAATACAGGGTAATACCAAACATTCATTTAAAAAAGAAAAAGGCAAAAAAAAAAACATTTTGCATCATGTTTGGTACATTGTAATCTTTGTAGATATCAACACAATAAACATTAACAAAATCTGTACATTCATAAAAAACAATAAAATCATAAAGAAAAGGATAAACTGGATATTGATATAAGTGCTACAGGAAGTTCTGCATTTGTGGCAAATCCTGGAGCATGAGAAAATAATGTTAAATTTAAATTATGGCTGAATGATGTTGGGGAAAATGATACGGCAATATTTTATCCCTCTTTCAATGTGTGTTGTGATTTTAAGGGAAGTTTCCAGATAAATTCTGTTATAATGTGAAACAATTTTGATTTAAAACATTTTTAACTTGGTCTTCACTTGTTTCTCTGTTTTTTCTTTATAAACTTTACCAATGAACTCTTGCAGCTGTGTAACTCTTTGCTTATGTTATCAACCATTTTCAACCATTTTAGAGTAAATCTCCATGAATGCTGCACAGCTGAGAGTCTGGTTGCTAAACTTAGACTGTTTTAAGACCGAGGATATTTTTGTTTAGATCAGGGAAGAGCAACTTTGGGTACCACGAAGGCCACATTACTGTTAATCTGAGGTCCAGAGGGAGCCACACTGTGACAAATTAAAGGACAGGATCGATAATATAATCAATTTTACCTGTAATTCAACCAAAAGATAAATATCTCATGCTTATGACAATCTATATTAACATTTTAAAGCTCAAAATCAAACTGTAAAGCTAAGTTTAATGAGCTAAACATGGAATTAAAACCATTTAAGGTACCTTTTTTAAAGGCAAAAAAACTAGCACTGTTGTTCATTATGTAATTAATTTGACCTTTTTTTTTAAGCAGTAAGTCCCATTAAAAAATGGTTTAGTTGAAATAACCTTCAAGGCAGCAGTTAGAAAAATCTTGGTTTGTAGTTGTTATTGAAGTTTATTTGACTTATTTTTTCCTCCAAAAGTACAGAAAAGTCTTCATAAAATACTTTTGCAGGGCCTGCATTCATCTCATGGATGGATTTCTTTTGTAAATTGGATGTGGACTGGCAGGCCACATACAGACAGAACTGAAAATGTCAGGTCTGGTTTCAGTCAAAGCTTTTTGTTCATTTTACTCACCAGGCAGCGAGAATCCTTTGAGCAATGCCTGTGTTTTTTTAATTGTTACTGTGCTCAAAACTGTCACATTCCACTGTTAAATTAAATTTTTTCTTATTTATTGTTTTGTAATTTATTGCCTTAATCTTTTCTTGAATTTGTATTTATTATGACATGTACTGCTGACCTCTTGGCCAGGTCACCCTTGTAAATGAGATCCCGATGTCAATGAGACTTATCTGGTTAAATAAAGGTTAAATAAAAAATAAAATAAAAAATGAGTGGGGAGGAGGGACGCTTGTGACTCATAGGCTGCCAGTTGTCCTCCCCTGGGTTAGCTCTTCATTAAAAACACATAAATTTATTGTTTTTTAATATAACAATGAGTAAAAAAAAAAAACAAAGACAACAAAAGTCAGCATAGCCTCCAGATCACTCCTCTGTATCATCGTCTATACAAACTCTGCATGAACGCGCACTGATCGTGATATTAGACAGACTTAAATTGTAAATATTCAAAGACACAAGATAATTTTAGTTTCCATCAAACCACTCAGAATTGGCAGCACAATATCTTGTAATATGACTTTTGTGCATGTTCAGCCCTAATTTAAAGACTCTCCCCCCTCCTCCTTAAAAGAAATCCACTCTCAACAGCTCAAATAATCTGATAATTTCTCTTTCAATGGATCATAAAATAACCCCACACTCCTGCTTCAGGATGCCTTTCTGTTTGAAATCTTTAACCAATGTGTTTTTAATCCAGGATCTGCAGTAAATCCAGCATGACCTGAGCGCCCAAGGCTGCGGCCGATAGAGAGCATTTAGTGCTCCGCTTGGAAAAACACTTCTGATGGACACACTGGAAGACGGACAGCTGAAGGAGACACCGTGACGGAGCTGCCAGTAAAAATACGGCACAGAGAGCGATAACTCAGAGCGGTGTTTGAACAACTGAGTGTCCAGTCATGGGAGGAGGAGGTGATGATGGTGCACCTCAGACTGCAGCTTTTAACCAAGACTTATCATCTGACATCAAGGTGAGGAAGACTGGAGAGAAAACCCACCAAAATCTGCAGCTGATTAAAAAATAAAACATCAAAATATTTACACCTTTGCACAATCACAAACATAAATGTAGATGATTTCATCACAATCGTAGAAAATTTAACAAACAACCCTTAAAAAGTAAAAAAAAAACAAAAAACAATTGCCTTAAAAAATATTGAGTGAGAACTGTACACAAAGACACCGATGGCCTAAAAGTGAAGGTTTGTGTTTTTATATCGCAGATCGTTTGAAGGAGTGGACTCGGCTATCAGTCTGAGAACTGAGCGCTCTTTAAAACTGCCAGCAGGGGGCGTCTCAAAACGAGGTCTAATATTATTGAGGTCTGTAGCTGTGTCCCATTTCAGCAGGTGCAGCCTTAAAGGTCCCATTCTTCACTCTTTATAATAAGTTTACATTGGACCCAGAAGTCCCCAGAGCAGATTTTTACATCTGCCAAGGACATTATGTTTTTGCTGGCATATGTTTGTTTGTTTATTTGTCAGCAAGATTACGCAAAAACTACTGGACAAATTTTGCCTAAATTTTCAGGAGATGTTGGTAATGGCCCAATTTAGAAATGATTAGATTTTGGTGGTGATATTGATATTGGGTGGAATTTTTAAAAAATCATATCTCTGCCATTTTTTAACAGATTCACTTCCAATTTCACAGGATAATATGGAGTCAATGTCTCTGTCATTAAGATAAATTTCATCTGGATCTGATCCAGATTGATGTCACAAAAAAAACCCATTTAACTTTATTAAGGGTATTCCCATTGACGACATTCAGTAACTCATAAAATCAAAATATTAAGTGATGTCCCCAAAACTTATTCATACAGGATAACAACCCTAGTGTATGTGCTGAGTTTGGTCTGGATCCTGGCTTCTTTTCTGGATCTGGTGATCCAGAATTTTGTCTTTTACAGGGGTTGTGGAAAAGCCACTGCTGGAGCTGATCTGCTTGGCAGAGGTCTGTGCTCTCTGAGTGCTTTTCTAGTTGTCCAAAGGTCCTCTCAGATATCAGATTTTGGCATGACTATAAACCCTTCTGTTTCAGCCCTAACCCGCTCCAGGGGCTGACTGGAAGTGAGCCGAAACCACCTCTTTCAGGCGATCTTTGCATGGCTGTTTGTACTAACCAGGGATTGATTTCTTCGATTCAAACAAACTTCGGGGCGCCCTCTTGTATCGGAACAACTCTCCCAAACGATCTGGGTGTGAAAACGACCTTAAAGCCTGTTCAGCCACTCTTAAAGTTTAGGCTAGCTGTTGTAGGTGTTTATTTGGTTATCAGTATATTTAACAGCCAATCATGACCTGGACTGACCTGATTGTCCACATTAAGGTGAGAGTTTATGACGTCTATTTGAAGTGTATTATTTGTTTCCTTTGACTATTCACCAAGTTAAAGGAAGTAAACATGGAGAAAAAATCCCTTTACTAGAAGCCTGTGAGATTCGAAGAAGAGCTAAACATAAACATACACATAGACAACCGAAACTTAAGTTTAACTACGCCATAGGTTATTCAACTTTTTAGCAGAGATTGATGCTTTGGTGCTGAAAAAAACAGGTCTGTTTTTCAACTATTCACAAAAAATGCAACTGATTTCAGACAAGTTTGACATTTAAAACAACATTTCAGCCCTTTTGTTTTTAGATGTCAGATTTTCCCTTAATCATGTTTGACCAACAGAGACTCTGCCATCGATGCAGACCAGCTTTCATACGCTGAAAAAAAAATTCTACCTGTCCTTCTCCACCAATATAAGCTGTTTTTTTATTCTCTTGGTTTGTAATCCTGAAAAGAAGAAAGTCAGACTTCCCCTGTGAGTCACAGTTTTTCATTTTCTGGCTCCGTTAACAGGGTGCTGCCTTGATGTTACACCCGACCAATTATCCATCACAAACGCAGCACACTCCCAGATCCTTCGGTCGAGTCCTGTCTCCTAGCTGATGAGAAACGCCCCAAAGAAGCTGCTCTTCTCGTCCATGTCCACGGCGGAGGCGTTGGTCACAGTGACGAACAGGCGGTCCCCTGTGGTCAGAGGGAAGAGCCCCCCCTGGTGGGCGGAGTGCAGAGAAAACTGGGAGCCCCGGGACCAGCAGGAGGTCCGGCTGGTCTTCATCAGCAGGATGGGAACTGGATATGAGCTCACCTGGAGGTCGAGACAGACAGGTGAATGAGAAGTGATAAAGATGTGGAGGATACTGATCAGGGATGGGAGTTTGGTTCCAGCTCGTCTGAGGCATTGATACTTTCTTTTTTTTTTTTTTTTTTTTACAATACCTTCCTCTAAATTCAACATGCCTTAAAAAACAACCATGACACTCTCCAGTCCTTCATGTTTGATGAAAAGCAACAAATGCAGAGTAACCTGAGTAAACACACACATAAATATATATATATATATATATATATATATATTTTTATATATACATATATATATTCAGAAGTCAGCAGTGTCTCTACATCACATTTACTCTCAGCTGAGCTCGCTTGGACCAGTGTTAATTTTGACAGCACTTTTTAATTTGGTTTTAGTCTTTTACCTAAAACATCATTTAGTTTTAGTCAGAATTTAGTCATCTAAATTGTTTTACTTTTAGTCTAGTTTTAGTTCTTGAAATCTACTGTAAATTTAGTCGACTAAAATATGAAGTGTAAAGGGTAAGGCATTTTTTATGTTTCCTTGAATTTCTGAAGTCATGTTTTACTCTTGGATAAAATCAAACATCTAATAACCCTTTATTGAATGCTAGTAAAGTCTGAATGTATAAATGAACAGAAACAAATTGAACTTTTGTGTGAAATGCAGTCACCTTTATTTAGGCTACCTGGCAGAGCATCTCAGTTACAATACCAGAACTGACAACAAACAGTGAACCTGCTCTACATGAATATATCAATTCATAAAGAGAGGAGCTCTGATTGGATCGCTCCACAACTTATCCCACCACCAAGCTAAGGCAGCTGTGATTGGATGTATTCCTAACTTGTCTCTACTTTCTACACGACCAAATTAGGTCTGATTGGATTAAGTCTCTGTCAAACATTTTGGTCTAGTTTTTATTTGTTGATGAAAATGTCAGTTAATTTAGTTTTAGTTTTTCTCTATCTGCACTTGTCTTTATTAGTTACTGTCTAGTTTTTGTCAGGGGAACAAAGGTTGTTGATGAAAACTATGACGAAAATAATCAGTCAACAAAATTAACACTGAAGCAGACTCCACACAGAAAGGCCCTGACCGACACAGGGATCGAACCAACAACCTCTTCACTACCTGCTGCGCCACCGTGCCAGAGCACTGAACATGTAAAGCAGCAGACAGACATTAAAATAACAGCACTCTCCAGTCATCTTCAATAAGTCACACATATTCTCACTGAAATATTGCAACATGTTGTCACTTTTTGCGTAATTTCTCACATTGTACAGCTCTTAAAACTTTAAACAGATATAACACTTTGAATGTTGTTTGATTTCTGAAACATTTCTGTGGAGAAGCTTTTATACTTTTATACTTAATGGCCCGTCTGAGAATCACCATGACAGATGCCCTCTATCATCCCTCTAAATGAAGACCACAGCTCAGGGAAAAGGAAATTTATGTTCTAAAAAATGGTCATAGTCTAAAATATTGACTGCCTGCTCTTGTGAGATTTTAATTTAGCATATTTTTTTGTTTTAACCACAGTATGTGTTCTGTTGGTGGTAATTAAAGATGTAAAATCATCTTTCAAGCCTGTTAAATTAAAGCCATCAAAAGGCAGGACATAAACTTTTATGTCATGTTTTTGTTTTGGATCATTTTTGCCCTTATTGTCAGGACAGCTGAAGAAAGACAGGGATGTTAGAAGAGAAGAGACTGTGGCCTCCATTTAAAAGCAACAATAGAGATGCAGCAGGGGGACATGTCCAGTTTTAAGAAAAAATGAATGGCCACTTTATTAGGTACACCAATTCAACTGCTTGTTAACACAAATAACTTATGAGCCAACAACATGGCAGCAAATAATCAGCTAGAAAATATCATGATAAATGTATGGTCTGTATCACAGAGCCCTGCCATCCATCACCCCCTGACATGAGCTTTTGGATAAAATCTTTAAAAGATGGTTCGGGCTTCAGTGATCATTGATGTTAAATCTAACACTGAGCACATTTTCTTCCGTCTCAATCAATTTTTATTTGTTTGGTACCAATTCATAACAAGTGTTATCTCAAGACACACTCACAATAGAGCAGGCTGAAGACAAGCTCTTCATTTATAGATACACATACACTACAGGTCAAAAGTTTTAGAACACCCCAATTTTTCCATTTTTGTACTGAAAATTATTCAGTTTAATGTCTCATTGCACTCTGAAATGAAAGCATAGTACAAATAAGCAATAAGAGTGAAAAAAGAAATCATGAAATCAATTTATAGGCCAGATTTTTTGTATTCTAAACTCTTGACTCGTCAGAGTAGCCACCTTTGGCAGATATAACAGCTGAACACACTCGAGGCATTCTTTCTGCAATAGAAATCAAATATTCTTCAGAAAGTTCCCATAAATGTGTGGCACTTGTAGGTTGCTTTGCTTTAACTCTTCTGTCCAGTTCATCCCAAACCAGCTCAATGGGGTTCAAGTCTGGAGACTGTGCTGCCACTCCATGTTTTCAAGCTTACCATCTTGTTCTTTGTTCCTGAGGTAGTTCTGGCATAGCTTGGACTTATGCTTTGGGTCATTATCTTGCCGTAGGATGAACCCCTGACCAATTAGGCTCATACCAGAGGGTACTGCATGGTGCTGCAGAATGCTGTGGTAGCCGTTTTGGTTCAGGGAGCCTCTCACTCTGTACAAGTCACCAACCCTGGATCCAGCAAAACAGCCCCAGACCATCACACTTCCTCCTCCATGTTTGACAGTTGATGTCACACACCATGGATCCATCCTTTCACCTACTCGACGGCGTACAAAGATCCTGCATGATGAATCGAAGATTTCAATTGTTGATTCATCAGTCCATAATACCTTCTTCCAGTCTTCAGTAGTCCAATGGCGGTGCTTCATGGCCCAGGCAAGCCTCTTTGTCTTATTCTGACGTCTTAGCAACGGCTTTCTTGCTGCAACTTGTCCTGTCAAACCTGCAGCTTGAAGTCTTCTCTTCACAGTTGAAACTGAGACTTGTTTACTACGACCACTATTAAGCTGTGCTTGAAGCTGTTGTCCTGTGAGCTGCCTGTCGGGCAAACTGTTTGTTTATTTTTTTTAATCTTCTTTAATTTTACCTGTTTTAAAATGTTTTATGTTGTTTTTTTAAGATTTGATCTTGCATGTTGGCCACAGGCTGGATTTGAACCCGGGCCGGCAGAAGCATGAACATGGGTCATGCCTGGTTGCTTACCACTCTGCCAAACCAGCACCCAAAAAATATTAATGTTTTATATGGTTTTGTAGTCTTTTTTCTTTGTTTTTTTTCTTGGCTTTAATTCATTTTATTTTATTTCTGATTGTAGTCACTGTGCAGCAATTTGGAAAACTTCATTGTTTTTAAAATTGTGCTTTATGAATAAATTGGATTGAAGAGGATTGAAACATATTTTTGTAACAGCAATTTACTTTTCCACTAAGCTGCTTCTTAGGCACTACTTCACATACCCAACGTGCCCCTCTGCCAGCCGCACCAACCAGCCACAGTCCATAACCAAACTCGATAAATGAGAAATTTTTGCACCAAACATGACTACTGTTTACTTTTGATACTTGTGAATGCTTGTATGCACAGGGGTTCATAGGGAAAAACTTTCGTTGATGGAGAGTCAACCAGTCTGAATGAAAATGGAGGAAACTGCTGTGGGAACTGGAGTCACCTGTTAGTTCAGTGTCTTTTATTTGAGCCTCTGCAGTCTGCAGCTCTCATCATGAAACTCAAAATGAATTACCTACTACCTAACAGCTCAGAGCAGTTCAAGTATGAATCATGATGGTGTTTTTACCTTCTTATAGACGTACTGCAGCAGCGGCCTCCCCCTGTCCTCTGCCTCCTCGTCCTCATCACCCTCCTCCTCCAGGGAGTGGGTGTGTCTGAAGTACGTCTGGGCGTAGACGTAGTAGAGGCCGGGCTGCGGCACCACCAGCTCGCCGTCCACCAGCTGGACATCCTGCAGGAAAGCCAGACCCTTCTGTCCGTCCCACCACGAAATCTTCTGACCGTGAACTCGTCGTCCAGCGGAGACCGGAGCTGAGACAAACAAACATGTTGATGGGAGAGGTGAGTAGGCAACACTCCCCGTTTGGGCAGGAGTCGCCCTAATATGAACCCCACTTTCTCACCTTTTATATAGTTATATTAAAACTAGTTATTACTATTAACTCTTAAAATGGAAAAGCTCACATTGATTCAAATGTAAAGCAATGACCAACTTATACTACTACAAATGATAATACCAAATATATTTAGGGATGGGAATCGAAGAAAATGATATAGGAGCCCAGTATGATCTTTGATGTATTAAATCTGAAGTGATTACATGATGATGAAAACGAAGTTAAGTATTTTTTTGTTTTCTACAGGAGCATACACCTTTGTTTACTTACAGGTCTCTGGCTGTAAGACTGCTTTGGTTTCAGCATTATGGCCATGAATCAGTTACACAAAGGCAGCAGGGACTGTGGTGTTGTGGCTGATGAGGAGGGCATGATCAGCCTCCAAAGGGATTCATTTTCCGTCCTTCATGTGATCAATGTGACCAAGGCCTTGTTTGCCCATCTGATAGTTACACACACACACACACACACAGTTAAATGTGTTCCAGTTGCGAGCTGGTAAACTCCCAGTAACTGAAGATCCTCAGACTTTAGAGACTGAATTACGACTCAACCGGGATTCACCAGTGACAAACCTAGTTTTCAACTTTTCCAGCTTCTGAGATCAAATGCATCACATCTTGAACCCAAACAGAAGTGGTGTTTTGAGTCATATAACTAGAATCCTTCGTCCTAGAGTGCGCTTTTAGCAAATGTGTACGGTGGCCGACGAGGGAACGGCCTACAGCAGCTCGATGCAGTTCAAAAAGAGAAAAACACCTGCAAGAGCAGAAACGCAGATAAACCACGTACAATTAGAAAAGCACCCAGAGAGCTGTGGCTTTTCCACAACCCCTGTAACAGATACAATTCTGGATCACCAGATCCAGAACAGAGCCAGGATCCAGACCAAACTCAGCACATACATGGGGGTTGTTATCCTGTATTAACACAACACGTTTTGGGAACATCACTTCATATTTTGATTTTATGTGAATTATTTAATGTCCTTTTTTAAGATTCTGCCCAATGTTAACTTATGGGATTTTTTAAAATTTGGGGAATTTTTTGCATCCAGACAAATATACGTATCACCACCAAAATTTAATGGCTTCTTCCTTGGACCAAACCACACCTCTGGTTAAATTTTTTTATGTATATCCATCCCGTAGTTTATCCTTAATCTTGCTAACACATAAAACAAACAGACAAACAAACATAACCTCCTTGGTGGAGGTGACAACAGAGGTACTCCACACCTGGAGAGGGTCTGGAGCAGGGAGAGACCGATGAGAGAGCCTGAGAGGGGGATGATGGACAGGCTGTGACTTTATCATGTTCCTGTTTTCCTTTTACCGTCAAAAGTGTGAAATACGGGAGTCTTCCCTGAATGCTGGCCCTCTTTTTCCCACATGAATGAACAGAATGCGTAATAACATTGCTGCGTTTCTGCTGTTGAAGGTGTTTTCCTCTTATTGAACTGCATCGAGCCGCTGTAGGCTGTTTGCCCTCGTCAGCCATGGTAAATGTGTACTTTGAGTTACACTTTATAGCAGACCTGTCCTTTAACATTTGCACAAGGGCAAGTTTTCTTACCTGACAGAAGCTGTGGGGGCTGAAGTTTAGAATATATTAAAATGAGAGAAATATTTTGGGCTAAGTCATTTTTGTTTTGATTATTCCACAAACCAAAAACAAGCTCATCGGTTTAATTGGTGGCTCTAAATTGCCCGTTCACGTTGTGTGGATGGTTGTCTGTCTCAGGGTTTACCTCTCCCCCTATATCAGCTCAGAGCTCCTTTGGTTCTCGCAGGACTCACCTCCTCCCTCCTGCTCTAGTTTGAGCACGAAGCTCCCGGTGACATGAGCGGCAACTTTGGGGCGAGGCGAGGCTCTGTCCACCATCACGAGGGAGGGCAAAACACGAGACACCTCATCTGCTCAGAGAGGGAAACAAAAAACAAAACAAAAATATGACTATAAACCACCAGGACATCCTCACAAATCACTTCTCCAAAATTAACATGTTTAATCTGCAGCGTGTGATGCTGCAGCTAAATCACACAGAACAAAACATAGAAGTCGACAGGCCCTCAAAGGAAATAATCAGCATAATGAGAAAGGGGGTGGAAATTATATTTTAGAGTAATTGAAGGAAATTTAAGATTTATTTCAGATGAAGAAAAGCCCTGAGCGTTTTGAGACTGGATTTAAAGATCTCAGATTCGGCCGCTGGACTTCCTTCAACAGATGCATGCAAGCTCTCTCTGTTTTCATCCTCCGCCTGAATATCCTGAAGTCATTTGTCAAAAAAATGTTAAAATCTTTAATAAACAAACTGCATAAGTGAGTACAGACAGCAGAGGTGTTACTGTGTGTCTTTGTTTTGGGTTAAAGCCAGGCAGCCCAGTCCTGCAGAGTCTGCAGGTGGATTTTGTAGTGACTGACGCAGCAGAAAATAAATAAAACTTTTGTAAACAAAAGTAATAATCATTTTGTTCAAAGCCTCAAACTTCTTTAAAACAGCTCAAAAACAAGAGCAAAAAGAATGAAAAATAATTAAAGATGAATCTGTAAGGGTTAAAGCAGTAATACAGCATATTCTCCTGACAGCCTGTATTCATTGTTTTGAAACTTTCTGGTAGTTCTTGGACCGTAGCTCCCGGCACATGTTTGTGTTTTTAATGTTTTCATGTTTTTATTTTTCCTTTTTATTGAGGATTCTGTGTTTTATCTGTGCTGCTTTACAACAATTACAGCTAAGTTCTGATCTATTCTATTATAAAAATATGGTGAAATACATCTAAATATTAAACAATATAAATAATCTGTGTCGTAGAAGTATTGATATTTATACAGGATTTAACAGAATTCTCAGCAGTTGTTCATTTTCAGCATTTCTTTTACCTCTGACTGCAGATGAAATCTGCCTCTGGTAACGCTGAGACAGAGACTGCGGAGAGAAGAGCAGAAAATCATTATTACAGACTGAAAAAATATATATTTTGACTGATAGTTACAATAAATTTAACCCTTATGAGACATATGATTAAATTTTCAAAAGGTGTCGGCAGTCTAAAGACAAAAAAGAAAAAAGATAAGCGTCTATTTGTCTTTGTTTCAGGCAGCTACTGGCGCTGTAAAAATGGGTCGAGGGAGAAGTCCTGATGCCACACAGGACACACGTGAACACTTCAGGGCTTATAAATCTCACAAAAGCCAAATAGGGGCTTTTTGAAGAAAAATCAAGTCATTCAAATTCAGAAAAATCGATTAAAAAGCAAAAAAACAAATATCTTAGATGACAAGGCATTGAGGACAATAGATTGTTTTCATGCTTTCAGCCAACGGGAGACTCATCACCGCGGCTGGATTGACAACAGATAATCTAATAAAGTAGTAAAGTCTTGATTGTGGTTGAGGACGCTGTGAACTTTGACCTCAGATATCTAATCAATTCATCCTTGAGTTGGAGTGGATATTTGTGTGAAGTTTTTAGGAAGATCCCTTTGAGCATTTTTAAAATATACCAGATGAAAAGAGAGATGAACAAACAAACAAACCCGACATAAGAGCTCTTGCACGATGGTATGATAACCATGAACATCCCTCTCTGTCCAGGAGAACCATCAGCTCACGGTGCGAGCCAAACCCTGCAGACTTTAACCCTTAAACCCCGCTGACATCAGGATCAGGAAGTCTGCTCAGGTGGATGAAAGAAGCCTTCATGTTCAGGTAACAGATCCTCTCCTCTCCTGGTAATCCATCCCTCTCGTCCTCTTTTTCTTTCTCCTGTTTTGAATTTCTTCACCCAAAAGTCTCCTCTCACAAAGATTTATGTCTGTCAAACTGATATAAAACACTGTCACCCTGGGCATGTATGTGACTGAAATGAGAATTCTTAAAACATCAGGAAGACAGAAAAGAAAGTTATCAGTAAAAACAGGATGTTTTCCCACAGCTGTTATTAACTTTTGTTCTTTCACTTTGACTTTAATGTGTCCAGCACTAAATATTTTCGCAGCTTCAGCAAGACAAACAACTGAAGTGATAGAAAACACATTTCAGAGACACATTTCCCTGAATAAATCCTAAATTTTTTAACTGCACCCTGATCATTGTTGACTCAATTTGCAAAACAAGACCTCCCAATGTCTTGCAGGTTTATGAATCTGTTATGAAATAACTAAAACGTGGAAAATGAGTTTAATTTGTTTACTGATACTGATTAGTACTGAGCTCTTTATCACAGATACTGATGTTGAATCCAACATTTTTTGTTAAAAGCACAAAGCCTCAAATTTACTTTGATGCTGAGGTAAACTGTAATGCTACATTTGTGCATTTTGCCAAAATAACGGCCACTATATGGGATAAATGTGCCCAAAATATTTACTGTAAATATCTGCAAGGATTTGCATAACTGCCAGTACAGATGACATCTTTTGATGTAAATATGAATATTGTTCCTCCCCTAATATATCCATCCAACATCTATACTACTAATCCCTTTTGGGGTCACAGGTTCAGAGACAACTTCTCCCACATACAACAATGAAACCCCTTTCTATGGCCCTGCCAGTGATCCACCCTGGACTATATATGCTGCTACGATGCCCCCTCTGTCAGGGCAATAACGTGAAATAATATTCTCTATTTTTATATGTTTATACTTTTAACTTATTTAATATTTTACAGTGCAAACACTGTGAGCCATGGTAACGAATTTTCATCCAACATGTGCACTGATGGTGTGTTTATTGTATGACAATGAAGCAAGTCTAAGTCTAAGATCAGTGGATTTTTATTTGTAACTAAAAGACTGGGGATCACACTTAACGGCACCTGAATACATGATTTTTAAAACCAACTAAAGCCGACTGAATGCATCAAACTCACACGAGAGCAACAGTTTGTTTTGATATTTTTGCTGCTTCTCATTGTCACTTTTTGAGCGTTTCATGCTTTTATTGACGGAGAGATCCCTTATTGACAACAGAGAGAGAGACAGTGGATAGGTTTGTGAAAGGGGGTGAGAGAGAGTAGGGAAGGTCATTCTGCAAATGGGCCCCAGGCGGGACTCAAATCCAGCCCGACAGAAGCATATATGGGACGTGGTTGCTTACCACCATGTGTTTTACATTACTACCCGAGTGGGTCTATTTTTACCACAAGAACAAGCCTCATGATTGATCCGGAACATCGATGACAGTCTCATCCAGTCACATCTGCAGTGCTGGCCCTGGTATCATCTCCCACAGCGTAGCACTAAACAAAAGGCTGTGTGTGGCTGATTTTCAGCACATGCTTCAATCCACATGCAACCCCCCACTGTGTCATGTGAAGTGATCACTAAAATGACAACGACTTGATTAGTCAGGGATCAAAAGGATCCAAAATTATGAAGACTTTATTTGCTGATATGAAGCAGATTGAATTTCATGAAATGTAAAATATCAGAAACCAGAGTGAACGTTTCATTAAATGATAAAGCACTGTGCCTTTTATATAAGATTTATTTGAGATTTTTTTTAAAAGGGACAGTATATATTAATGGAGATTTACATGTAAATAAATGGGATTATAGCCAGGTGGCTAATTTCCATCCCCAGTCCCATTGGCAGGTTAGTGTCAAAACATCAATAATAGGAATGAAACCCACAGAGCAAATTAAAAGACAAGCAACATACATAAACCATAGACAACTTAAACCATAAACAGTCCAAAATATAATGAGCCGGGAGTTGGGGGAGCATGGGAATTATACATAATGAGTTATGAATTATGAAGTGCTAGCTACCTGGGAGCTCAGGTCTTTGTTATATTGCACTTTACCCGACTGCCCAAGATAATAAAGTGCCATGCTGAATATAATATTGCACAATGCCCATAGCACATGGTTGCACATGCAGATGTGTGAGTAGATATTGCACTAAAAATGCAGATGTAGATGTCGTATGTAAGCACTTATTCACAAAAATGGCATCCATAGATGTATTTATGTGCACACCAATGGACAATATAACTCTATGATTGTTCCATATCTGACCAATTGTGTAGAAGTTTAGGGAAATGATTGTAAATATAAACTCATTCAATATTTGTAGAAAAAGACCCATTAGAGCGATCAGCAGAAGTCGATATAGATCCATCAAACCCATTATTTACTAATTAAAAGTTGTTAAAATTTGATGAATTAGTGGATTTCAGTAGCCTATTCTTCAAATTGTGTTTCAAGCTCACAAGAAACTAAACCAACAAACAGAAAAGATCTGAAAATAGAGGGACAGTATAACTTAAAGGGATGCGTCAACTTTTTTTCTTTATCCTGTCTTGCCTCCCTCCAGAGTAGTTACTGGTTTGTAGTTGTGAGTGCACAGTTCGTTTTTGCAGGCAATTTGCATTTAAGAATGGCTCGCAAACGAATGGCTCACTCACAACTAGGAATCGGTTGTCCTCTTAAAATAGCTGTTAAAAAGACTTGACTCATTTGCGAACGTCACATCTTTAGCTCAAACCACCGTGGAAGTAGGTCAACAAAACAAAGCCTCTGTTTAGGAGTAGATAAGATAATACCATGATAGTAGAAGATAACATAACATAAAGGGGTATAAAAACCAGTCACAACAAGCACATAGGACCGGTTAGAGTTTCTGAAGAGTTTATCTGATGACTGTAAGCAGAGGCAGGCTAACACTTCCCATTGACTCCCAATGTTTGAGGTAAGCTAATTAGCAGTGGGCTCTGCCCGTCTCTTCCTTGTTACTGCACACACAGTCAAAAGAATGAAGTCTATCTGCTTGCTTATGAAGCAAGACACGTAAACAAAAAGAAATGTTGGTGTATCCCTTTAAAGGGAAGAGAGATCTTTAAAAAGCCGAGGTGTAGAACCAAACTGACGAAACAGTGCATCTTTTAGAGAGAGAAATAAAAGAACCTAAATCAAAATTCATATTTAAATTACAATAAAATTTATCATGTTAAGACGATATGATGAGATCTGAAAGCAAAGTTTGTTCAGCCTGTGTATTTTGTTTTTGTTTTTTTTACGTTCTTTTTCAGATAAAGTGTCAATTGAATCCATGTTTCTTATAGAGGGAAGTGAGTGCTTCCTCGGCTCTGCAGCTATTGGATATAAAGTTCTTGTGTTTTATTATCTACATTGTTCATTAGTGTTTGGTTAAAATAGGCAGATCATATAAAATTATTCTTCTTTCTGCTCCTTTTGATTTTTTTTTTTTTTTACTTTTGTATTGAAGTGCTTTCATTCATTAAAAAATTAAATAAACATTGAAGATGAAATGAGATTGGTCAGTTTTTTACATGTGAGGAAAAGGATCCTTGCAGATATTTGTACTGTAATTATAGAAGTTTGGACCATGATGAAGTATGAGCACATAACTTCACAGGACCCTTAAAAGTCCACCACCCTGCGTCCTGAGTTAAGAAAACAGAGCCATGTTTTGGGTCCCAGCGTTGTGTTTATGTTCTGAACTAAATTTAATCCGAGAGCGGGTCAGAAAATACCCCGACTGTAAGAGAGACGCTGAGACAGAAACGGAGCTGAACTAAAACAGAAAGTGAAGGATGAAGATCTTCTGCCTGTTACCGAGAGTCCTGGAGCAGGTGAACACATTCCTGCGCTGATTAAACCTCACAGGATCACATCTCTGCCCATGAAGGAGCTCTTTGTGCCTCTGCAGACCCTCATTTGGATCATTTCTGCATTTTTCTGCTCCGGCTCATGTTCAGGGCTCAGGAATCCAACAATAATCATCATATTAATAATAATTACCCTTTATTTTTATCCCTCTGGAGCACTTTTAAATCTGAGCTGACAGCCTGTGCAGATATTTCTCTTTAAAGATGATCCTGTACTCAGAACATGTCACACTGGTGGTGGTAAACCTTTCCTGACTCACGAGCTGCATGGACAAAAATATTTTACAGACTAGAAACTTCCTAAAGTCTCCTTAGAGGCTCCCTGTGCACCACCCGATGCTCGTGGGCAGCCTGTTGGCTTCCCCTGCTGCAGAGCATGCCCAAAGCATTTCGTCAGATTTTGATCAAGAGTAAACTGTTCTCAAACCACATCAGTGAGATGTGTTTGTCTGAAATGTAATTTAGTACCAAGCACTAACATGTTGGCATGCATTTTGAGCTTCTAGTTTTTATCGGACTAATGCCAATCAATGTACACAATTTTTTTGTGGGTAAAAACCTTCACCATAGCCTGATTCACAGTGCCTTCAGAATCAGAACGTCTTTATCGTCATTGTATCTAGATCAGGGTTCCCATGCATCCTGGAAAACCTGAAAAACCTGGAAAATGATTGACCAAGTTTCCAGTCATGGAAAACATGGAAAATGAGGAAGAAAGTAAAATGTCCTGGAAAAGATTGAATTGTCCTGGAAAATTGTTTATCTTCCTTCTACCCTGTTAGGGACCAAAAATCAAACATAGGAAATGAAGTAAAAATGTACTTGGTAACTAACGCACACTGAGACATAAAATATGAGTTGATAAAATAATGCAAGTTAAGGAATAAAAATATAAAAACTCAAAACAATGGTGACAAAAATAAATAATAAAAAAAAAATAAAATGTAGGCTATTGAAACAGAAAATAAACAAAAAGATATATATATAAAAAAAAGGTATAAACCATAAATTTATAATAGTAAAACACTACATAAAAGCCAGGCTAAAAAGAAAGTTAGCAGACAATGTTCATGCCCTAGGGTTATAAATACATGAATCTTAAGTTCAATTTGATACGGTGGAGCTTGCTAGAGATATTGGTCATTAACCTTTAATCTTGTTTTTTTTAGAAGACTAGATTAACCTGAGAATTGCCCACAACAATATATAAAGGGTGAAAACGTCCTGAAAAAGTCCTGGAAAATGATTTCTCGAAAGAGTGGGAACCCTGTAGATACAATTTAGTGTGACAATCAGTCAGTGTATTTTCTTATAACTCTACTTAAAAAAAGCACATAACAAAAACAAGACACAGGAAAAAAAAGACAGTAAATGATTTAAAAGATAAAGTGAAGTGCTACAATGAGGCTCCGTTATATTTACACTTCGGGGTCCCGGGGGCCTGGAGCCTATCCTAGCTAACATTGGGCGAGAGGCGGGGTACACCCCTGCTGCAACACTGTGCAGCCCTACACTATGATACATTAATTCCCCATGCTGTTTACGCTGCAATACAGTTTGGACATGGCACGAGCCCCACACTCACAGCGCTCCTGCTGAGTCGTCGTGCCTCCCTCCAGTATTACGCCTCTGTTACTGCCTCTGCAGACGGAGCAAAGAGGGGTCATGCATTAATGGAGAGTTTGCAGCGTTCACACCGAATGCGACTTTGGCAACCTCGGTGACCACTCTCCATGGAGAGTTAATGTTCAGCCATGACCATGTGTGACCAGATCTCACGCAATGTGACGGATGCGTTCTGGTCACTTCTTTGGAGACATGGGGGCGGCGCCCCTGTTGCTGCAGATGGGAGCTCTGGGGTCGCTTTGGACGCAAAGCAGGTCACGGCGCTCGGTCGACAAAGTTGAACAATTTGAACTCTTCAGGCGATGTTGCGCTGCGAGAGCCAATCAGCGTTGTGTGAGTGTATGATGACACCTGTGACAGACTGTTTTTATTGCAGTTCACAGAGTAATAATCCATGTCCCTGTGAAAACATTAGTTAGTGAGGACATTAATTCCGCCTAGACGGACCAGGGCCATCAGCTGCAGTGTTTTGTGATTGATAGGTGAGTGAAAAGGATGCAGTCAGAATAATGTCAGCTAATTCGTCCTATTATATGATATGATATGATCGTGGGATGAAACTCGAGCGGGCGTGATGTCACTGAGCAACAGCAACGGCGACAAAATGAGCTAAGTACAGGCGACAGGATTTGGGTTTCCGACGTGATCTTGGTCGTAAGTCGCATTCGGTGTGAACGCACCTTGATGGCTTGCTGCTCATGAAGAAGCCCAACTGAGCAGTTTTGGGGTTAAGTGCCTTGCTCAAGGAAGTCAGTTGGCACCTCTCCAGCTTCCAAACCAACTTCCATACATGGTCCGATTGGGACTTGAACCGGCCACCCTTTGGTCCCTAACCCAAGTCCTTCTGGACTGAGCTACTACCGCCCCACTACTTTACCAGGAGTGAAGGTATAATCTGCCAGTGAGACAAGACAAATTTGACTTGAGCAGATCTTAAACCTTAATTGAAGACCCCCACTGAGTCAAACTTTGTTTTACTGGCAGATATTTTCTCTTCATTACAAGCAATTCAATGTCTTAGTTTTGTCTTTCATTCTTTAAAGTAAGATATTTATCTCGACTGGTCAAGTGAATGTGGATTAGAAAAAGTGTTTTGGATATTTTTGACTTGAAAATAGACAAACACACTTGCCTAAATCTGAGTTTTTGCAGTGTGACAAACTACCTATCTTCGTCTTGTAGCTCTCAAGGCACAAACCTTGGCTTGTTTACATCCGTGATCGTTGCACACGCAGATCATTCTGTGCTCTCGTTGGTCAATGTCTCTTATGTGGAGGCAGGAGCTAAATCAGTCCTGCTAGACCCTCTGTCATAGAGTCATTGGCGTCCCAGACTGGTCTGTTGTTGTCGGTCATTATGACTAACTACATGAGATGGAATGACTGATCTTGTGGCTTCATGTCCCGAAACTGTACAAGATCTCACAAAGAGAAAATGTGATTTCTAAACATCTCAGAAGCAGCACTAAGTCTGTGTCTGATATTGTGTGATGAGACCCGTCCTGACCTCACTGTAAAACTCCCCACAGTGAAATCTCTGTTAACAGGAGACACTCGGACACGTTAATAAAAGCTTTGTTGGCTCGTTCGGATGAAGTGTGGGGGGATTAGTAATGTCTCCAAGCTCTAGTGGGTGGGGAGATTCTGATCCACAGCAGGCCGAGTGGGAGAAACTCTTTTTAAAGGCCAAAAATCTCCACAGCTGGCCAAATAATCACTGAGTCATTAATGCTGATGGACACATGCTGTTACCAGGAGGAGTTCATTATCAGCTGACGTAATGCTAAACTCACATTTACTCTCAGACTCTGAGGAGTGCCGCCGTTACGGTTTACCTTTTCGATGAGCAGGTGGAGCTGCTGGGTCACCTGCCAGCACGGATCCCCACGTACGGCCGTAACGCTCTGCAGGTCGGCGCCCATCAGACAGGAAACGCTGCTCCTGGCGAAGGTCTCCTTCATCTGCAGCGAGTGGAAACAACAAGAAGAACGTTGAACAATTAGAGAAAAATCTCTTTAATTTCCATCGATCACACCTTGAGAAGGTATTCACAGCTTTGAATCACTCTCTCAGTTTAATTGTGCCACAGTTTAAACTACGGCTGGGTGCTGTGGACATGAAAATCTTCAGATTTTTTGCTGTAGTCTGCACGTATCTTAAATCTATTTATAACTTGTCTCTAATTTATGGTATGTTATTTTTGTTTGTGTTCTTTGCTGCCACAGAGAATGCTGAACTATGTTTCACTAGTGCCTAACAAGTGTTTATATAGTGACAATAAAGAGCGATTGTATTCTGTTCTGTGGACATAAATCATTTAAAAATGTCTATATGTCTTTATTTTTCATCCATCCAAAACCTTTACCACTTATCCCTTTCAGGGTCGCTGCGGCTGGAACCATCCCAGCTGGCTTCAGGTGAGAGGCGGGGTACATCTGAACACTGAGAGACAATTAAGGGCAATTAAGAGTCTCCAATTAATGAGCATGTCTTTGGTCTTTGGGAGCAAACTGGAGTGCACTGGGCAAACCCTGACTGACACAAGGTTCAAACCAGCAACCCTCTTGCTGTGAGGCACGTGCATGAACCAGTGTCAATTCTGTTCACTAATTATTTTCATTGTAGTTTTCATCAACAACTTTTTTCCCCTGACGATAACTAGACAGTTACTAATAAAAACAAGTGCACATGGACAAAAACTAAAACTAAATTAACTGACATTTTTATCAACAAATTAGTTTATTGTAAAATGTTTGTTTCAGATATGAAGGAAAAAGGGTTTGGGAGGTCAAATCTTTAGGATAAGTTAAAAAAAACTTTAAGTTATAAAAATGCTCAAAAAAACTATTTTACAGAGGTATAACCTCCTCCTGGCAGAGTTAAATTTGTTGACTAATTATTTTCATCATAGTTTTCGTCAACAACCTTTTTTCCCCTGATGAAAACTTGACAGTTACTAATAAAAACAAGTGCACATGGAAAAAAACTCAAACTAAATTAACTGACATTTTCATCAGCAAATAAAAACTAGACTAAAATGTTTGACAGAGACTTAATCCAATCAGACCTAATTTGGTCATGTAGAAAGTAGAGACAAGTTAGGAATATATCCAATCACAGCTACTTTGGTTGTGTGGAAAGGTTGGATGAGTTAAGAGGGACATCCAATCACAGCTGCCTTAGCTTGGTGGTGGTGGGATAAGTTGTGGAGCGATCCAATCAGAGCTCCTCTCTTTATGAATTGATATATTCATGTAGAGCAGGTTCACTGTTTGTTGTCAGTTCTGGTATTGTAACTGAGATGCTCTGCCAGGTAGCCTAAATAAAGGTGACTGCATTTCACACAAAAGATCAATTTGTTTCTGTTCATTTATACATTCAGACTTTACTAGCATTCAGTAAAGGGTTATTAGATGTTTGATTTTATCCAAGTGTAAAACATGACTTCAGAAATTAAAGGAAACAAAAAAATGCCTTACCCTTTACACTTCATATTTTAGTCGACAGTAGATTTCATCAACTAAAACTAGACTAAAATTAAAACAATTTAGATGACTAAATTATGACTAAAACTAAAAGAAAGGCAAAAGACTAAAACCAAATTAAAAAGTGTGGTCAAAATTAACACGTGCACTAACCTGCTGCACCGCTTGTAACTAGATTATCTTGTTGTTAATAGCTGTACCGTCAGGCCTGGTCATTGATTTTTCTCAATCCTTGAATGCACACAAATGGCCAGATGAAGTAAAAGGAAATAAAACATGAACCTAAAAGCAAAATCAGTTTAAACTAAAATGTAGAAATATACTAATATGTCTCATAACCTTGACATATTTTCAAACCCTTTTCCAGCTGGACTCATGTTTCCATCCTTAAATGGAAGAAAACATAATATTTGTGCAATAAACTGAGTCATAAATCTCTTCCATTATCTTAATTGGAGTCTTACATTTTCTCCTGACTCGACAGAATCTCCTGGCATGTCTCCATCTTTATTTTTTTCTGTTTAGGTTTCATTTCTCCATGTATCACTGCTGCTTTAATGATTAACTCCTGTAAACACAGACTGAGCTGGACTGGACCACAGCCAGGTAACCATAGGACTTCGGCTTCACCCAAACAAGCAGAGTGAGTCTGAAACACACACACACTTCCTGATTATCACATAATCATAAAAATCTCCAGCCCTCCTCTGCTGCACCTCTTTGCTTCCTTGTTTTTTATGTTCAGTGTTTGAGAATGAACACAGGGAGAGTTTGAGTGAGTGCAGAATTTATCCTTCTATTGCTGCAAGAGCACTGCTTTTGGATTATAATGCACAGTGCACAAAAGATACCATCACTTCTGTCTGCGCTGTACAAGTCTTAAACATGCTGTGTGTTAATGTTTTTTATAGTGAGATATAAAGCAAAACTTAACCGCTGGAGTTCATGTTTGTGCTGATTAACATAAATTCAAACTTTAGACCAGTTAACTAAAGCCAGTTTAAGCTTCTATTTAGTGCAATAAAAGAGTGAATGTTTTTCAGTTTTTAAAGCACAAATATATGACATTTACCATTGTTTCAAAATATAGTTTTTACTAATACTCTATAATACATTTTAATGCCTCATAAAAGAGAAGTATTTCATCACCTATCCTAATTTGTACTGCTTTTCCCTTCCAGTGTCGTGAGGAGCTGGAGCCTACCCCTGCTGATACTGGGCGAGAGGTGAGTTACAGCCAATCATAGGGCCACATAGAGAGACAATCATTCACACAATCACCCACACCTACGGGCTATTTCGTGTCACCACTTAACCTAATGAGCATGTTTGTTTGGTCTGTGGGAGGAAGCCCGAGTGCCCAGAGAGAACCTACACATGCACAGGGAGGTCATGCAAACTCCAGGGATGGGAATTGATAAGATTTTATGGATACCAGTGCCATTCAGTTATTGATCCCTGAGGATTTTGTGTGCAGAAAAAGTTGGTTTACACGAGTTTTCAGTGGCAACAATGTCAAACACATGACACTCCTGATATGCAAAGCTGCGCTGCATACTGTAGATAAATGCTCCTGCAAGTTTCTGGTCTCTTTGTTGGAAATTTAACCACATCTTTGAACACTTCTGCCCGCTGTCTGCCATGATTTTTGACTTCTTTGTTGTCATTTCTACTGACTGCCTCTGATGAGAGCATTAAGTCCTTGATTTGAAAGGCTGCAGCACAAAGTGAAAGGAACTGATAAAAAGACTAATGATACTGATTCCTTCAGGAAGTTGTTATCGGTTTTCAATTCCCATCCCTACCCCACACAGAAAGCCCCTGTCTGACACCAAGTTCAAACCAGCAACCTTCTTAGTGTGAGGTACACGCGCTACCTGCTGCACCACCTGGTTAGAATATAAGCTGCACAAACATGTTGGCAACATTTTGGAAAAGTGAGAGGATCTGGGAAGGATCAGGGGAAATCCTGGGCTCTACTTTTGCAGAATTCTGCAAATCTTTTCATGCAGTTTAGAGCTTGCAAGACTTTTTTAAATCAATATTTAAACCAAAATTGATTGTGTCCACCAGGATATTTGCTGAAGTTTCATTTAGGGCTGAACGATTTCAGGAAAAGATGTAATTGTGATTTTTCTGGCAGATATTGTGATTTCAATTCGATTCACAATTTTCTTCAAATCAAGCTTCAGTGCAATATTCACTATGTTTACAGTATAGACAACAGTAAGGAAATCAATGATCAAAAGCACATAGCACATTATTTATCATCTAATATTGATGATCAATAATCTTTTTTCATTATTTAAGGGTTTGTGTAAAACAGTTGACACAACAGATCCTGGGTCAGTCAGGAGTGCTGCAAAAAATTGCAGCTTTGGCGATTGCATGATTGCGTTGTCTGAAATTTTGATTTCAATCCTAAAACCATGAGTCTTTCAGCCCTAGGATCATTTGCATTCAGCATCATTCTATTGCTTCTTCTTTCTCCTTTATGTGCAGTGATTTGTAACAAAACAAACAATTTATAAAGTGAACAAGTTTTTTTTTTTACATCTTAAAATAGATGTTAACAGTTCAGACTTTTCACTGCACTTCTGAATTGCACAGATATGAAGTGAATATTTGGTGAAGATGGTCATTTTTTTCTAGTTTCACATTCATGCACTATTCCAACCATTGCCAAAGTATTTGTGAAGGTTGAATGTGTGCCCACAGTCACTGACACACCTCCACCTCATATTTGATGCACACCTTAGGTTAATAACTCGATGATTGCCTCCCTCTGCCTCATCATAAAACCACATCTGTCCATGTTGCCCAGCCCTATCTGTGCGCTGGAGCGCAGCAGAGCAGCATTGGCAGAGTGCATAGAAACAAGGGTAAAAAGTTTCCAACACAAACTGTCAGCAGTTTTTTCACGCACCAGACTTTGCAGCAGAAAGAGTTTCAGCCTAATAAAAAGTCTGATCTTCATTTATCTGCGCTTCATTTTGCGCTGCGCGGCGATGCGTAAAATCCTCCGCGCGTCTCCAGCTCCCTTGCCTCAAACTTCCAACAGTTTCTTACCGAGTTGAGAGCCGTGGTGAAATGCAGCACGGTGATGGTGACCACCACGGTCTGCAGCAGAACCGCCAGCAGCAGCAGCACGCCGAGCTTCGGCCCTGAGCCCGTCATACCGACAGACCCGCCGCCCGGTACCCGCGCAGCGCCGTCCCGTCCCGTCCCGTCCGGTCCCGTCCCGTCCCAGACTTCAGAAGTAGAACAATGGCAGAGCGCTGAGTCCTTCACTTCTACCCTCCCCATCCTGCAGGAGGAGGAGAGGGCGGGGCCGGCTTGCTCAACGAGAACCTTTTCCCTCTTTGAACCCGTGCAGGATAGATTATTGTTTCATTGGAGCGCTGTAAAAACACTGATAGACCTTCAGTTTATTGTGAGGGAGCCAATCTGTGCTGCAGATCTGAACTCCGAGCTTTACTGTGAGAAAAACACATTTTACTTCACAATATGATCTGATAGAGGGTCAGAAATACGTGCACAGCTGGGGTCTGGCATGTCCAGACTCTTATCACAGCTTTGTAAAGGTTACTGAGGCTGGAGGAGGACGAGAGAGTTGTTCTCAATCACAGGACAATGTCAGGAGCTGATGTAGTCATTTAGAGAGTTAAAGAGAGGTATGATGTTCATTTTTAAGGTTTTTCCAAATGCTAACACATACACTGAAAAAAATCTAGGTGAGAGTATTTGTTCAATTTCAAGACAAAAAAATCTCAGTAGACTTATTCTAATCCACAGTTTGCCTACATGTCTGGATTAAGATCTTAATCGAAGATATAAAAACAAAAAATAAAACCTGAGTTACTTTTGATAATAATTGAAATAATCTACAAATAAGACAAGACAAATTTGACTTGAGCAGATATTAAACCTTAAATTTAGATCCTCACAGAGTCAAACTTTCCTTGTTTCATCGGCAGACATTTTTCATCATTACAAGCGATCTAATGCTTTATTTTAGTCTTTAACTCCTTAAAGTAAGATATTTATCTGGACTGGTTAAGTGAATGTGGATTAGAGTAAGTGTTTTGAATATTTTTGACTTGAAAATAGACAAACATTTGCAGAGTTTTGCAGTGTAAAATGACATGTATAGCACAAATACTTTAACTGACACAAAAAACCTCTTCTCAAGTCTCACATTTTCTGCTTTACACACATTTTGCAATTCAAAACATGCACTGAACTCAGTTCTTGGCATAAGACACAACAATCTGACCTAAAAACATTGCTGCCTAATTAAGGCAAGGCAAGGCAAGTTTATTTGTAGAGCACAGTTCGTACACAAGGTAGTTCAAAGTGCTTTACAGAACAAGTCAAAGTGCTTTACGGTTTTCTCCCCTCTTTTTTTGCTGCATATTTTTGCTGCAAGTTTCTTTTTCAGTTTACCGTCTTTTCCAGATATTTACAGCAGATATGTCGGCCATATATCGGCTGGATTATCGGCAAATTACACAAATGTATAATATTGATGCACCTTACTATCACTGCATGGGTACATTTAAAAATTAAGGGTTTCAGTTTTGCAAGAGTTAAATGCTGTTTTTCTTGTTTCACATCTGTTCCTCACAAAAATATACTGTGACACTGAAAGAAACAACTTCATTTTTGTTAAGTACAGAGCATGTGCTCTTGACCAGAAATATCGGTATCAGCGATAATGAATTAAGAAATATTGGCATCTTGGATATCCGCAAAAATTCAATATCCTGCATCCCTAGTGAAAAATGGAAAAATATGTCAAAGCATACTAAAGATGAGAGTGCCTTTCATTATGCCCGACAGTGTGTCTCTGGTTAGAAAAAAATCTGTTAATATGGATGAAGTTTGTGCCATTTGGTGCAAAAGTTTGATTTTGATAATACTCTATGTAGTTTTGGTTGCAGTACTTCATTTTGCCGGGTCTATGAGGTATTTAGACTAGTTTGCAAAATTGTGTTTTAGCAATTGGAAAAAACTGTAAGTCGTTATCAAAGGGGAACGTGTCTGCAGATAGAGTCAGAAACTGAAGGAGTGAGAGGTTTGATTCACTCCCTTCAATGAGGACAGCAGCCTGTGGACATCAGCCTCTGGCACCCCAGAAATGACCTAATTTACAGCACTCTCTCCACGAGATAGCGTTGCCATGTGGTAACAATTATTTAACATCAGTCTGACTACAAGGCAGTGATGTGAAATCCACATTTTACTGTTTTGACATGAAGAGGGAGCGCTTCTAACTCGAAAATAATTCATGACATCACATGGCCAAGAGATCCTGTCTGCACCTCTTTTCCCCACAGATGTGTGACACCCAGAAGTCCATGACTGAAGGCCTCACAAATTCAATTTTTTATTATTTTGGAAACAAATTCCTCAAGAAAAATGTGAATACCATCTGTGATATGTTACCGTGAAAACAAACAAACCCAAATAAACTTTGACAGCAGTAAACATAATCAAGCTGCCTCTGAGATGCAGTCCAACTTCAATATCTCCGATTTCATGTTTTATTATCCAAAAAAGGAAGCAAGCAGAAAAACAAGGGCTGCATGGCTGCTGCCTCTCTGGTTCTGGTAAAACAAAAAACAAACAAACAAACATTGGCTTATCCAGGTGCATGCTGGTCCTCTACCTACCTATATCAGCTCAGGTGCTTACGGTCTTACCTTGTAAATAAACAAATATTAAGTCAATCTACAAAGCTAAAACTGACAGTTCTCAAAGTGTAATTAATTATAATGTTATATTATTTATGAAGCATTTTTGAGACAACATAATGCAGCATGTGCCTCACAGCAAGAAGGTTACTGGTTTGAGCCTCGAGTTAGTCAGGGCCTTTCTGTGTGAGTTTGCATGTTCTCTCTGGCACTCCGGTTCCCTCCCACAGAAAAAATGAATGTCTGTCTCTCTATGTGGCCCTGCAATTGGCTCGCAACTGGTTCAGGGTGTACCCCGCCTCTCGCCCAATGTCAGCGGGGATAGGCTCCCCCATAAGTGGTTTAGATGATGGATGGATGGATAAACAGAAAATAGATGTAAGCAATCAAAACCCTGTCTTGTGTGTAAACAAATTAAAGAACTGAGTGAATGTACAACAAAAAATTAATGAAAGGGTAAATGAAACAGGATCTGAGGGAGTGAGGAACCAACAGAACACCATCATGAAAATAAAATATGAGTTGTGTCAGAAAAGTTCCAGCACTGGTGTCATAAAAGAGTTTTAGAATCCAAACTACAAGTTTTCCCCTTCGAAGTAATCCCTCTGGAGTCTAATGCACTTTCCCATCCTTATCTGCCACGCTTTCATGCACTCCTGGAAGGATTCTCCCGGGATCCTCCGCAGCTCCCTCGTCATGGCCTTTTTGATGTCGTCCACGTCTTCAAAACGGGTCCCCTTGATGACCCCCTTGAGCTTGGGGAAGAGGAAAAGTCGGAGCCAGGTCGGGTGAGTAGGGAGGTTGCTCCAGCACGGCGATGTTCCTCTCGGCCAGGAACTGTCGGATGCTCAGGGCATTGTGAGCGGGCGCGTTGTCACAGTGAAGCAGCCACAACTTGTCCTGCCACAACTCTCGCCTCTTCTCACGCACTGAACGAAGCAAACACCGCAGTATCTCTTTGTAGACATGCTGGAATTACTTTGAAGGGGAAAACTCTTAGTCTGAAGTTTGGGTTTGAAATAAATCTTTTGTGACACCAGTCCTGGAACTTTTCTGACAGACCTCGTACATCATTAACAAATAAATGTATGATGAATAAAAACTGGCTCAAGGGTCAAATAGTTAACTGACAAAAAGTGAAAAACTAGAACAAGATATAACGCTAAAGACAGAACATAAAAATGATTGATGACATGCATAAAATGACAGAAAAAAAAGCACTCAGAGAGCACAAACCTCTGCCAAGCTAGCTCACATATTGCTGTTACATCTATAAGCAATATTTCCATGATGAAGTTTCCATCATAATATGATTCATGACCCTAAAACCCACACCTAGCACTCAGAATCATGTTGATGTCATTATTAATTAGACAGTTATTGAGCAAAAACAATCGTTCGCTTAAATGGTGGTTATCTTAATCACCATCAAAATCTAATAATTTTTAAGTTGAACCATTACCAACATCTCCTGAAAATTTCAGTAAAATCCAGCCAGTAGTTTTTGCGCTATCTTGCTAACAAACAACAAATGCCAGCAAAAACATAACCTCCTTGGCAGAGGTAACTTTAAGAGCTGTGGGAGCGCAAACCTCTGCCAAGACATTCCAGCATTGTTGGGCGAGGTTTGTCAAAAATGTTTAAAAAGTGCCATGTTTCACTCTGATAACGATTCCTTCAGAAAGTCCCTGACTCCACATCTGGATTCAGATCACCACCAAAATTGTATCGCTTCGTCCTCGTCCAATGACCAACATTCCCCGGAAATTTAAGCATTTATAACATAATATCGACAAATACTTGCCAGAATTGTTTACTTTTATTCTTCATGAAAAAGAGTGAAAAAATGTACTCAGAAAGGACATTTCCTGACACATTTATTGACAAAAAAGACCAGGCAGACTTTTATAATTATAGTATTAAAAGGGTTAATCAAAGTCTGTTCCTGACTTTCTGAGTTATGCTAACAAACAGACAAACTCTGGCACACACAAAACATCTTTGGTAGAGGTATACATAAGAGACGGTAGTCTTAAAGATGCAGTCTAATCAAACAAACTTTAATATAAGCAGTTAAATAAGTAAATAGAGTTCTCTAAAATAAAAGAAAGGCCAGTTAAAAGCATTTTTGAATCTCTGTGCTACCCTCAGGTCTTCAGCTCTTCCTGTTGTTCTGAATGGGCCCCCTGGTGGTGAAATTTATATTTGTGTGTTAAATTGGACTGATGCCCTCCTCTGACTTGAAATCATCCATCCATCCATCATCTATATGGGGGCTGGAGCCCATCCCAGCTGACATTAGGGAGGCGGGGACACCCTGAACCAGTCCCTACCCAATCACAGGGCAACATAAAAAGACAGACAACCATTCAGGCTCACACTTTTATACCTGAGGACAATCTGGAGTCACCAATCAGCCTAACGAGTATGTTTTTTGGCATCTGACATCGACAGGGATCAAACCAGCAACCTTCTTGCTGTGAGCCCTGTGCACTACCCACTGCACCATCGGGCTGCCCAACTTAAAACAAGTAGATACCTTTGGTCTGACTTAAATTTCTGCAGAGTAAGTTTGGATAATTGAAGAGAGGAACACAAAAAGAAGGAAATATAAACAGTTAACAACATAAAAATGCACATTTTCCACCCCCTGTCTTCGAAAACTGAACCTTAAATAACTGAAAGGCAGAACCAGCTCCTCATCTGAGACAGTAAATCCATCATTCCTCCTTCTGAGCTCGGTATGCTGTTAAAAAAAATACTCCAAAGATAAAAACACGACGATCTTGATGCTCCTGATTTTTACTAGCTCAATCATCGTTGTTTTTATCTGTGGGCAGACATTTGGGGAGAAAATGATGACTAATGACATGTTTCTAAAAACTGATGACCCCTTCGTCTTTATCAGACTCCAGAGCAGGGACTCGTGTTTTATTTCAGTCAGCGTCGCTGCCACCATGTCGACAGATAAACTGCTCTGAAAATAATCTGAGGCTGGACAAAGAGGACAGAAACATTTGTTTTTCATTTCATCCACATTGTTCCACATCCGCGACCTCAAACTGAAGTTATAGGTGAAAAAAGTCCAGTTTGTCAGTGGAAATAAAACAGGAGCAGAACAATCAAATTCCTGAAAATCAAGTTTTTATGAGAACTCACTGACCTGCAGCCTCTTTTATGGTTCTCTGATGGATTTGAACTTTAGATACGATAAAATAAACGAGTCGTGGATGTTAAAATGTTTTATCTGGAGGCTCAGATCATTTACCAAAGAGAAAGGATTTAAGGAGGTAACAGCTATACACACATTTATGATTCAAGAACTCATTTTTTAACTTTTTAAAACATTTGTCATTACAGGACATTGATAGTGCTGGAAACTGGAGAGAGAGCGAATGATAACATGCAGAAAAGAAGCCCAGTCTAGATTTTAACCAGTGCTGTGTATGTAAGGTAAGTGTCATAACAGCTCGGCCATTAGCATGCTGTAAAGTCCTGCTTGTCAATATGCCTTTTTTTGTATCTTTGGCTGTTTAGCAAATTTTTAAGGAGATATTCACAGTTTAAACAGACCTAACATGTAGAAATAAAACATTTATTTGCTTTTTGTGTCAATTTGATGGACTTTTTCACTAATACGTTTGTAATATTTGATGGATTTGCATAAAATAAGTTTCTTATCCGCAATAGTTTCTCCTAAATGATAGTTTTTTTTCCTCATTCTACTCATAATTTTCATGGTGAAAATGCTTCATTTAAAGCCTGATTTTGAATTCAGCAACATTACATCCTCTGAGGGTTTAACCTGGAATTTGATGGTTTTTTATGTTTAACAGCACATCTGAAGATCTTAAAGAAGAGCTGAGATTATAATCAAGTTTCAGTTTCACTCATTTTTTTGGCTTTTTGTGATCAAGAAAACCAGATAACCTAGATTTAAGAATCTGTGGTATGCTGGGTTGTGCTTTTTTGTCCATAGATGTTTTCATGTGAAGTTATGCTCAGTAAATTAGAATATGACTAAAAATTATAGAGAGATTTAATAATAAAATTAAAATCTTAAAGAAGCAAAAGGTATATGGGAAACAAATCATACCTCACTGTCCATCTGCCACTTAATGTTTAGACTCTACTGTCATTTTAAAGACTAGTATCCCACAATCCTTCGCTTTGCAGCCAGCTTTAGCTAAAAGCTAATATAATGGGGACATTTCCACTATATATTGGAAATTGTTTTGACTCTGTGTAAAATAACAAGAAAGAGAGGGACACAGGTCACCCACTGCCAATTAGCTTAGCTCAAACACTGGGAGTCAGTGGGTAGTTTTAGCCTGCCTCTGCCTGCAGTCATCGGATAAACTCTTCAGCAACTCTAAAGAGTCCTGTGTGCCTGTTGTGACTTGTTTTTTTACCTCGCTATGTTAAGTTATCTTCGACTATCATTGTTTTATCTTCTACTCCTAAACAGAGGCTTTGTTTTGTTGACCTTCCACGGTGGTTTGCTAGAGATGTGATGTTCGCAAATGAATCGGGTCTTTTGACCAGCTGTTTTACGAGAACGATGAGAACTGATTCGTAGTTGTGAGTGAGCCATTCTTAAATTTATAGGCAGTTTGCATTTAATAATGGCTCGCAGACGAATGGCTCACTCACAGCTGCGAATTGGTTCTCATTGTTCACTTAAAAGAGCTGTTCAAAAGACTCGACTCGTTCTTGAACTTCACATCTCTAGCTCATATCACCGTGGAAGTAGGTCAACAAAACAAAACCTCTGTTTAGGAGTAGAAGAAGATAATACGATGATAGTAGAAGGTAGTATACATAAAGTGGTAAAAAAAAAAAGAGTTGCTGAAGAGTTTATCTGATGACTGTAGGCAGAGGCAGGCTTACTCTTCCCATTGACTCCCAGTGTTTGAGCTAAGCTAATTGGCGGTGAGCGAGCTGTACCCGTCTTTTCCTTGTTACTACACTCACAGTTGAATGAATGGTGTCTATCTGCTTGGCGTGGACTTAGGAGTGAAGCAAGACATGAAAACAACAAAGACGTTGGACTATCGCTTTAAATTCTTATTTATACCATTAGGGTTAAATTATAAAAGTCAGCTTTAAGACTTTTATGAAGGACCCACTAAAGTGAAATTTAGGTTTTTCATCACAGAGCGCGTTCATACTTTCTGAAGTCATTCTCACTGCAACAGAGATTCAGACTTATTTAATTTTTATTCTGGATTCCTCTCTGTCATCTCTATAAACTTTTATATCTTAAGCTGACTGAGTCTTTGTCTTCAGTTTGTGACAGAGCAGAAATCAAACCTTTACTTTAGCGTACCGCAGGGTTTTTCCCAGGAAGAGACCTCTCTGACACATCAGGTTTAAACAGCAGAGTCAGCAGATTTACTGCCTTTGTTGTATCAGTCGGGGGGGAAGCAGGAAATTTGAGACCATAAAAGTTTGTATTTATATCTTTGACGTGTTTGATTCTGAGTGTGTTGGCCGTGCATTAGTTCAGGGAAAACAAAGAATGAGAATAAGAGCATTTAACATGGATTATGGTAAAAATCAAATAATATTAAAACCTGTTAACACAACAAAAACATAATCATCAAATATTTCAGATAAGCTGTTACACTCTTTCATGACTGTAAACAAAAATATTTGTTTATTGTTTGAATCAGTGAGCAGCGGTGTGTTGCAGCCATCTTTTTTCTTTTCTTTTTTATTTGATTGTGTCATATGTCTCGAACAAAATCAATATAATTTAACATTATTATCCATCTATCAAATATCTAAACTGCACATCCCTGTCTGGATCACAGGGTCTGGAGCCTATCCCGGCTGACACTGGGCAAGAGACGGGGTACACCCTGAACCGGCCAATTGTAGGGCCACATAGAGAGACAGACAACCAGTCTGGAAGGTGGAGAGAACACGCAAACTCCACACAGAAAGGAGATTGAACCAGCAACCTTCTTGCCCTGAGGCTTGTGCACTACCTGCCATGTCACCTTGAACATTAGTATACTTTTAAAGAAGTTTATATCACGTCTTCCTTACTTATCATAACATAAATTCATCTCACTTCAAGTGGAGCCTTAATGTTACATTTTTGCTGCTTTAAATCAGCGCTCTGAATTTATAAACCAATTCAACAGCAATTTCGAGAGTTTTATTGGCAATATTAATTTACATGTCCTTATATCTGAACAAAAATGACAGTACTTCAAATTTACTATTATTTTTAGCTTCCATTGTGCCTCTAACTTAGCTCTAATGTGAAGCCAAAAAGTTAACTTTTTGCAACACCCAGAATTTATAAGTCACATGTAAACGTAAATATACAATCTAGATAATGGTTTTTATCCAATAGTAACATAGAAAATAAATTAAACTTTTGTTTGATAGAGAGTTTTATTTGAGTTGGTATGCATTTTAGCTTAACTGATAGGACAGGGACTTATTCTCCATTGCATACCTCTAACTTACCTCTAATTCTGATTCTTATTTATAGTAAATCCTAAAAGTGAACTATTTACAACTTTAAATGAACAACCAGGATTTATATTACACAAATTACTGCTAAAGCACAATCGAAATGATGGTTTCATCCAACCGTTATATATAAAATTACCAAAACTTGGGTGTTACATAGTTTTTATGGGTATTTAAATCAATGTTTATCTTAAATTATGGGGCAGAAACTTATTCTACGTTGTTTTTGAGATCTTGACATTGTCTGTTCTTTTCCATTGTGCCTCTAACTTAGCTCTAAATAGGATTATGATTTACAGTTAATCCTTTAAGTTAATTTTTTGCCACTTTAGACCAACACCCAGGATTATAAACCACAAATAACAGCAAATACACAATCTAGATAATCGTTTTATCCAACAGTAACAAAGAAAATAACCTGAACTTGAGAACTACACAAGATTTTTGTTTGAGTTTATATCAGTTTTCAGCTTGAATGATAGAACAGGGACTTATTTGTCATTGTTTTTAAGACCTTTCATGTTTTTTAATGTGAAAACGGGCATATTTTTTATTTCATTCCTTCATTAACAGCTCTAACTTAGCTCTAAGTAGGGTTCTGATTTATAGTGAAGCCTTAAAGTTCATTTTTTATAGCTTTAGATCTCCTACGAGACAATGTCAGGCCACCTGAGATAAGTAAAAGAGAACCAAAATGATCTTATCAGCACAAACATAAAACAAGAGAGCTTCTTTAATCCTAGGCTGTTTTTATCAGTGTGTGGCTTTGCATCGAGGCGGTCTGAGCCTATAAATGGATCCCGCTCCTCTCTGCTCTTTCTGCATCTACAACATCTGGCCTCAATCTGGCTCCTACGCTCGCCGCCCCCCCGGGAGACGCTCTCCGCTTGGGTTTCACTGTTCTCCAGTGCTGCACGCCTGCTGGGGGTAACACACTGTACAGCCGTGAGCATGAGGGAGAATATGTTCAGGTCAGGATCTTCCATGGTCACAGCAAACTGGAGAGAGACATAAATACTGTCCTCTCACACACTTCACTCTGTCACCTTTTATCAATCACACAGAGTCCCCGTGGACTCCCCTCCAGCCTGAAACACAAAAACACGTCTCAGAGCGAGGACTAAATCACCAGCGGACGAGCTCTGCGTCCACTTAGTCCCTGTAATGTGAAGGATTGTGGTCCCAGCGTTGTGATAAATACAAGCTCTCACACACGCTCTGAGTGTGTTTCTGAACGGCGGCCAAGTTTTGACGGGGATACCGAGGGGAGAGCTGACCGACTCCCCCGCAAGCTCCACTCCCTCCCTCCTGCGTCGCTCTCCAAACTTTGTCTTCCACTCCCCACTCCCCCGCGCTCCCTTTGTGTCAGTCAGACTCCTTTTTCTGTTTCTTTGTCTCTTCTGTGTTTGATTTCTTTCCCCAAAACGCCTCATTTGTCCTCGATTTTAAGATTATCCTCTGAAATTCAAATTTACTGCAAACACCAGGCTGTTCTCAGTCACTGCTCTTACAAAGTGGAAAGTAAATCACTGTAACTGACAACAAATCAGAGAGATGTGGCCCAGCACGTAGCATTATTACCTCCGCCCAGGAGGTTATGTTTTTGCCGGCCTATGTTTGTTTGTTTGTTTGGATTTTGCTGAAATTTTCAGGAGATGTTGGGAATGGCCCAACTTAGAAATGATTAGATTTTAGTGGTGATTTGTATATTTTTATGGATGCAAAAAAATCCCAAAATTTCAAAAAATCCCATAGGTTAACATTTGACGGAATTTAAAAAAATTATATCTCTGACATTTCTCAATAGATTCGCTTCCGATTTCACAGGATATCATGGGGTCCATGTCTCTATCATCATGGTAAATTTCATCTGGATCTGATCCAGACTGACGTCACAGAAAAACATTGAACTTTATAACAGGAAATCCCATTGACGACATTCAATAATTCATATAAAATCAAAATATGAAGTGATGTTCCCAAAACTTGTTGTGTTCATATAGGAAAACAACCTCCATGTATGTGCTGAGTGTGGTCTGGATCCTGGCTCTATTCTGGACCTGGTGATCCAGAATTGTGTCTTTTACAGGGGTTGTGGAAAAGCCACTGCTGAACTGAGCTGCTTGGCAGAGGTCTGCGCTCTCTGAGTGCTTTTCTAGTTAGACAATAAGATCATGAGGTGAGAAGTGACGAGTGGGTCAGACAGTTCAGGAGTTAAACCGAGCAGAAACCAAAGTTTGAATCTCATGTGATCAAAAATCAGCATCAAGTTATTCTCTCACCAAATCATAACATGAGATGATCCCAGAGGTGAAATTAAAGATCTGCAGCGAGTCAGAATAACAGATCGAGCTGCTTCCTGATGGGTTGTTGGAAGAGATACAGTGGTGGGTCCAGGGGTGGCTTTGTGTGATCAGTCAGAAAACTATAGACAAGGGGTGAAAGGGACCTGCTCCACTCCATGTGCTCTATTCTGCATCAACCATCAACAGAAATGACGTTATTTAACATAAATTCATTCTTTTAGACCGGTGAAACCCATTTTAATGGCAATTCAGCTCCATGCTGCTGTATTAATCAACATCATTCCTATCCAGGTTATATTCATTATAGGTATTTATGTTAATATTAGATTGATCTCTTAATCCATGGTTGATTATACATCCATAGTAACTTTCTTTACAACCACATAGACATGACTAAAAATAAGAATCATAAATTCTTATTTTTGGTCCCTTTGTCTCTGCCTGGATGGATACATCTCTGGATGTATGACGTGTAAATACAAATATATTTATTATATGTATTTATATATGGTATATGTGTATATATAAAATGAAGAGTATGGCTTCAGCCTGCTCTATTGTAAAGTGTCTTGAGATAACACTTGTTATGAACTGGAGCTATACAAATAAAGACTGATTGATTGATTGACTTTGAAATCCAAAAGAACATTTGTTCATCCTTTAAAGGGGGTGAAAATTTCTGCATTCACAACAAACAGAAGAAATGAGGCTCCATGACCTTGTGGATTGACTTATGCCCCCCAAAATCAAACTAGGATGATCTTGAGTCCAAGTGATCGTTTGTGTTAAGATAGAGAAAAATCCCTTTGGGTGTTTCAAAGATGAGACGTACGGGATGAATATGGTGTACCAGGACCTTCACCTTTTACCCGTGACCTCCAAAGTGTAGTAAGTTTATTGTTTAGACAGAGTTTGAAGAAACACTCACAGTGCTCTTTAGACGGAGATCACAAGCAACAAGCAAGGGATCCACAAGACACAATGTTATGTTTTTGGCCCTGTATGTTTATTTGTTAGCAAGATTACTCAAAAACTACTAGATGGATTTAGCTGAAATTTTTAGATTTTAAAAGGATTAGGTTTTGGTGGTGATATGTATATTTGTCTGGATGCAAAAAAAATCCCCAAATTCCAAACAACAATTTAACTCATTGGTATCTCTAACCTGCGAATTGCTCTTTAAATTTCCCTATATTTGAGGATTATTCTTGGTCATTCTGGCTTTTATTGTGTATTAGATTACCTCCAGATTGTTGTTCTCATGTGCAAACACACTGATCCCACAGTCTTGTGAAACTGTTGTCATGCTTGATTGTTTAAAGAAGGACTGCTGATGTAGTTGGATGGCAATTGTTGGCAAGATCACATTCAGGTCTTTCGTGTTTGGCAATAAATCCCGTTTAACTGGTCCTTTATTTTTGTTTATCCTGCTGATTTCCCGCGGCTGAGTTAAAAACTTTGAGCCTGCAGTTAGACTTTTTAGCGTTGGTTCACCCTCTCACTGAGCTGCATCATTACTCTCTGAGTCAACAGTGCCAGAGCCGTGTACCTAATGAGGTAATAAATACAGCCCTCATCATCCCTCAAACGGATAAGAGGGAGTATGTATGTGAGTATTAATCCTGATTTTTGTTGAGGTTATGTAAGGTCAGAGCCGGTATGTGAACAGTAAACAGGCCACATAATTTAACGTCTGTGGAAATAAAGGATTATGAATGTAAACATGAACATTACCTGTTTAAACAATAACATGTTTTAAAGTTAACTCTCTCGCTCCGGCTGTTTCCCTGTCACAGCCCGAGCCAAGGTAAACACCTGCTATTATTTTATCCTTTCCAAAAGAAAGAGCACGGTACCCAGAGCAGAACAATTCCTCTATCAGTGAGGGAGAGGCGGGACGACCCCCAAAATAGACCAATGAGAAAACAGGAAACTTTTGAGGTTTTTTTTTTGGCTTCAGCTTGTTTTTGTCAGATTTTTTCACGTTGGTGTGAAGGTGTGAGAGGGTGTGTGGTGGTGTGGAGGGGTACTGCTCGCTCGCTCGCTGCTTCATTTCATTTCAGGAATCAGGAGGAAAGAGAGAAGCGGGCGATCGAGGGGGGGCACCACTCCCAGGAGAGAGAGAGAGAAAGAGAGAGAGCCCCTCCAGATACAATTACTAAAACTGTACGTGTGTTTTAAATGTGTGTTTAGTTTCTTTGTCTGAGGCGTTGGTGTGCCTGTTTTTGTTTTAGCAGATTAAAGGTAAAGGCACAGTTTTTAATTTCACACTGATATTTCTACATTTAATCCATCCATCCATCATATATACGGCTTAACCCTTTAAGGGTCGCTAGAGCCAGCTCATTGGGCATTGTATACAGACCCAGGGTCACGCATACAATCAGAGAAAAGTTCTTTAATTTCCATCGATCACACCTGGAGAAGGTATGAATCACTCTCTCAGTTTACACATTTTAAACTAATGCTGGGTGCTGTGGACAAAAACTATATAAAAAGGCAGTTTTTCTTTTTTTTTCTTCTCTTTTCTCCCTCTGTTTGTTTGTTTGTTTGTTACCTCCGCCAAGGAGGTTATGTTTTACCGGCGTT
Source organism: Cetoscarus ocellatus (assembly GCA_037902135.1). NCBI lineage: Eukaryota > Metazoa > Chordata > Actinopteri > Labriformes > Labridae > Cetoscarus > Cetoscarus ocellatus. Next base: position 433,068 of record JBAMNC010001513.1, read on the forward strand.
TATCTGTCTGTCTGTCTGTTTGTGTTCAAAATAACTTGAAAAGTTCTGAACGTATTTGGATGAAATTTTCAGGAATTGTCGTGAATGGGATATGGCAGAACTGATTAAGTTTTGGGGGTGATCCGGATCACCGTTTGGATCCAGGAATTTTTTAAAGGATTCTTTAACATTGCCAGATAGGACCATTTTCGCCAAAGTGGACTGAAGCTGCTTGGCGGAGGTCTGCGCTCTCTGAGTGCTTTTCTAGGTTCTCTTTGTTTCTATTTTTACTTGTTTTTCATTTGTTTGTGTACTTTTTCTCTTCTTCTCTCCTTCCCCCTTTGCTCTTGCTTCTGTTGATGTTTTTTTACGTTTCTTTGCTTGTTGTTGTTGTTTCTTCTTTGTACATTTGTTCTCTTTTTGTTATTGCTTTGTTAACTTGCTTTTTCTCTCAGTTTTACTTATTACTCGCAGTAGTAGTATGTTTTGTATATATGTGTTTCTGTGTCTTTATATGTGTGAAAGTGAAGAAAATATATAAATATATAATTTCCATCCATAATCCATATCACTTATCCCTTCACAGGGACAACCTAAGGACAATTTAGAGTCATTGATTAACCTAACAAGCATGTCTTTGGTCTGTGGGAGGGAGCCAGAGTGCCCAAAGAGAACCCATGCATGCACAGGAAGAACATGCAAACTCCACACAGAAAGGCCCTGACCGACATGAGTTTGAACCAGCAACCTTCTTGCTGTGAGGCACGCGCACTACGTAGTGGAGGTTTGCACTCCCGGAGTGCTTTCTAGTTCGGCATGTTTTTGTTGTTTCTTCTCCGGTTTGAAATCACACAGACTCAGCTCCGGCTCTGAACCCACTGGCTCTTCTGGGCTCCCTGCTGTAAAATTTCACTTCTCTCTGACATTGATGAGAAAATATGAAAGAAACTTGAATTTTGCAGGATGAGAATTTGTTTTGTAATTTTATGGCTTAAAACTTGTTTACAAAAACAAAACAAACCTGGAAATGTCATGTTTAAAAAAAAAAAAAACCACTCATAATTCATTTTTTCCTGGTCTTGAATTATTGTACCAACTCCTCCAAACAGTTTGGATGTCTTAGATTTCGATTTCTGTGTTTAATCTCACATTCACATTGCCTTGTACCACCTGTGGATTTTGGCTGTTATACAGGATATATTGTTTGTTATCCCTTTCATGTTGGATTTATTGGACATTTTTCTTGTTTAACTTTGATGGTCCTGCAGATGTCATCCAGTACTAAAAAAAAAAAACAAGCCTCGGAGCTCCGGAGCACTTCTTAAATATTTTCTACATTAAACTTCCAGATGACCAAAGTGCCGTGCCAAAGGCGTTTGCTGCTCCACACGAGGGATAGACGAAAAATATGCAAGACAATATCAAACCATGAGAACAAATTAGTAATTTAAGGCTACGCCTCTGGAGGTCTTCATCCTATATTATGACATGAATTTCTTAACCTAAGTCTGAGTCCAACTTTGTGACATCAGTTTGTGTTTTATTCTCTTTTGTTGCAATCAGATAATACCCCGGTGCACACGGCCAGCTCCATGAATAAATGCTTTAAACATTTCATTGCAAAAGAGCTGAGAAAATGCCTGACCTACAGCCCCTCCAAACACCTCAGGGACAGATGCAAACAAGACTGTGAACAACCTAACGTTCAGTGTTGGACCTCACAGATGCCTTAATGTATAAATGGGAGAAAGTCCCTGCAGCCAGAGTTTACATATGACTTAAATCAGAAACAAACAGGCTGCTGCAGCAGAACAAAAACTGTAGATGGGCTGAAAGTAAGTTTATGTTGCCTCAGTAAAGCTGACCATTGCTTTGTTGGTTGCAGTTTGGTGGCCTCTGATTTGACTTGTAGCTCTCGCTAAATCCATTAAACTTAGTTAAAAACAAGTTAAATCCTGATTAAACTCACTTTAACCCAGTGAAACTAAGTAAAAAGCAAATTTTAGGCATTCAAACTCTGTTCAAAATCAGTAAAACTAAGTTAAAACCATGTAAACTTAGTTTAAACTGCTTTAGCCTTTTTAAAATCAAGTCCAAAAGCCTTCAAACCAGGTCAGGCTCTGTGAAAATTAGTTCAACACGTTTAAAACTCCATCAAAATTGACTCAGAATAAGTAGATCGTTAACAACTTAATTTGTTACAACCAAACCCATAAAACCAGATCAACTCAGTTGAAAACAAGTGAAACTAGTTTAGATTTATTCAAACAAACCCTGTTAAAAACATGTAAAAACAAGGTGAACCTGGGAAAAACAGTATCAGAGTTTCATAAAAAATAATCTTAATTCCCATTAAATTTGGTTACACTCTGTTAAAACATAATTTAAACTTATTAAATTAATAAAACCAATTTCAAACAAGATTAAACTGGTGAAACCATTTAAACACTGAAAGCCCACCTACACTATGTTAAATCAATGTATAACCACTTCAAACCAAGTAAAACCTGTTAAACTCTCGTTAGACCCACTCAAAACCTATCATGTCAAAATCAGCTGAAACACAGTTTAAATTAGTGAGACCTAAGTTAAACCAAGTTAGACTCTCAGTTAAAACCTATTAAAACAAGGTGAACTCAGTTAAAACAGGCAGAGCCTTTTTAACTCAGGTCAAAAACTACTAAAACTTAAAAAACAAAGAACACTTAAGACTAAGGCCCACTGAAACCTCTCTTTAAAGATTTATTTTATAGAAGACATTTGGAAGAGGATAAGAAGCTCATCAGTCTGATCTTCTCTTGCAGGTTGATCCGGAGACTGGGGGCCTAATAAAAAGGCCTGGTTTCCCCTGCACCTCAGCCTGGATCATTGGATGGTCGGCAGCCAGAAAGTAAGTTTATTGTAAAATGTTTGTTTCAGATATGAAGGAAAAAGGGTTTGGAAGGTGAAATCTTTAGGATAAGTTAAAAAAAACATTAAGTTATAAAAATGCTCAAAAAAACTATTTTACAGAGGTATTACCTCCTCCTGGCAGAGTTAAATTTGTTGACTAATTATTTTCATTGTAGTTTTCGTCAACAACCTTTTTTCCCCTGATGAAAACTAGACAGTAACTAATAAAAACAAGTGCACATGGACAAAAACTCAAACTAAATTAACTGACATTTTCATCAACAAATAAAAACTAGACTAAAATGTTTGACAGAGACTTAATCCAATCAGACCTAATTTGGTCATGTAGAAAGTAGAGACAAGTTAGGAATATATCCAATCACAGCTACTTTGGTTGTGTGGAAAGGTTGGATGAGTTAAGAGGGACATCCAATCACAGCTGCCTTAGCTTGGTGGTGGTGGGATAAGTTGTGGAGCGATCCAATCAGAGCTCCTCTCTTTATGAATTGATATATTCATGTAGAGCAGGTTCACTGTTTGTTGTCAGTTCTGGTATTGTAACTGAGATGCTCTGCCAGGTAGCCTAAATAAAGGTGACTGCATTTCACACAAAAGTTCAATTTGTTTCTGTTCATTTATACATTCAGACTTTACTAGCATTCAATAAAGAGTTATTAGATGATTCATTTTATCCAAGTGTGAAACGTGACTTCAGAAATTCAAGGAAACATAAAAAATGCCTTACCCTTTACACTTCATATTTTAGTCGACTAAATTTACAGCAGATTTCATCGACTAAAATGTTGTGAAATATCATCAACTAAAACTCGACTAAAATTAAAACAATTTAGATGACTAAATTATGACTAAAACTAAAAGATATTTTAGGCAAAAGACTATAACTATGACTAAATTAAAAAGTGTTGTCTAAATTAATACTGCCTCCTGGTTAAGAAAACAGCCAAACTGTGGGGCTCCTATCGAAGCCACTGAGTCTCTTTTCCGCACACTTGTTTACATCCAGGTAGTAGCGCATTAAAGGCGTAGCAGTTGTTGTTAACTGGAGCAGCATTAGTCACCACTTTAGACATTTAGTCAAGCCACAGAGGGCTCCAGCTTAAATTGCTGATTTTCAGCATCTTCTGAGTGAATTCTTCAGGTTTTTACATTTTTCCGGTGATAAAGTTTGTGTGATTTTGTGTCTTGGAGCATTTTTAAGCCCTCTCTGTGGTTTTCCCTCCCAATCCTTCTCTGTCCTCCCTCTCTCTCGCCCTCCTCCTCCAAATTGCCGTACACTCCCTTTTTCTCCCTCTCTGCCTGTCAGGAAGAAGTGAACAATATGACCTTTAGTCACAGCGATAACATTCTCCCTCATGAATTCCCCGCCGCTCAGGCTTTCCTTTCACATTCTCACCGGTTTGTTTTCGCTCCCGGCGCCTCTGTTTTTCTTAGGAATGATCATCTCGGCACCCGGTGATTAACGAGCAGCACCGGGGGGCCGCGGGAGGAAGGGTCAGGCCTCCGTGGGGTCGCACACAGTCATACGTGAGCTAATTGTATGTCCAAGTTGTCCCATTACTGTTTTTATCTTCTCACGGGTGTCTCAGTTGTAGCTGCTGTTTGTTTTAATCAGAGAGAAGTTTGCCTGAAGTCCTGTTTTCTTAATTACCCTCAGGGCAGAGGGGAAATATCAGAGAAGGAGACCCAGAGGCAGGAGGCTGAAATAGAGCCCTGCACCAATATATGATCTGTTAACTCCTAAATACATCCCAGGACAGCATATCCCATCACAATTAAACAGCCATCACGCTCTCTGGGCTCAGTTTTCTGCTTTCTGGACATAAAATATGTTCCTCCAGAGCTCATTAACCAACAGGAGAGCTTTCAAATATGGGAAAATTTAAAAATGTAGAATCAACTGATCCACTATTACATGTTTGTTTGCTTTTCTCATGTCTTACGTTTGTTTGTTTGTTTGTTTGTTTGTTAGCAAGATTATGTAAAAACTACTGGACAGATTTTGCTGAAATTTTCAGGAGATGTTGGTAATGGCCCAAATTAGTAATGATTAGATTTCGGTGGTGATAAGTATATTTGTCTGGATGCAACATATTCCCAAAATTTCAAAAAATCCCATTAGTGAACATCGGGCGGAATTTTTAAAAAATCATATCTCTGACATTTTGTTATGTATTTGCTTCCAATTTCACAGGATAATATGGGGTCCATGTCTCTATCATCAAGGTAAATTTCATCTGGATCCGATCCAGATTGATGTCACAAAAAAACATTGAACTTTATCATCGGAAATCCTGTTGACTACATTCAATAATTCATATAAAATCAAAATATGAAATGATGTTCCTACAAAACTTGTTGTGTTCATACAGGATAACAGCCTCCATGTATGTGCTGAGTTTGGTCTGGACCCTGGCTCTATTCTGATCTGGATCTGGTGAGCCAGGATTGTATCTTTTACAGGGGTTGTGGAAAAGCCACTGCCAGAACTGAGCTGCTTGGTGGATGTCTGCGCTGTAGTTTTATTCCTGTTTCTGTTTGTTTGTTGTTGCTTGTGCTATTTTGCTATCATATACATCCATATATATCAGCAAACAGAGATGAATGCTACTTCTTTTTGCTTGTCATCCTGAAAAGCCACTTTTATTTCTATATTTACTGCTATACCCTAAATGTTTAGTTGTTGGTCACTGTCCTTCTTTTGTTTATGTGTGATTAATTATTATTGTTAAAAACTCAAATCATAAAAATGTAAAAAAAAGTAGTCTAATATAATTTTGCACTACTTCTTTTTAACTTAACATTGACATTTTGTCATTTAAGCCTCTTTAAGACTTCTATGGGAGAATTCAAGTGATGAAAGCCCACAGTCCAATCACTCTCTCAGTGTTTTCTCCTGTTGGAGTTCACACTCCTGCAAGTTTATTCACGATATTTGGTGTTCAGCCTGAGGCAGCTGTTGCAAAGTGAAAACATGCTCCTGACATCCCGTCCTTCTGTCAGGGTGAACATTTAGGTAGTTTAACACTAAATAGTCTGATGCAAGGTCCCTGTTTGGCTTGGCTTTGAATATATACTCCTCAAAAATGTTTGAAAACATTATTTTGGTTGATCTTTTTCTTTCTTTACTAACACCAACTGGTATTATAGTTTAGATCCCTGAATAACTCAGCTTTACAACAACAAGATGGTCAGTGGGCTTGAGCTTATATAGAACTTGACTGAAGCTGCTGGGGCCGTACTTAAAGATAGATTTAAAATACATGAACATTTTGCTTTTATTGATAGAATAGTAGTTTAATATTTGTAGTTTTTTCCAAACTTCTAAAACCAAGATCAGTCCCTGTCACCCGTACGTCGGTCAGCGTCTGTGTGGAGTTTGCATGTTCTTCCCGTGCATGCCTGGGTTCTCCGGGCACTCCGGTTTCCTCCTACAGACCAAAAACATGTTCATTAGGTTGATTTATGAATCCAAGTTGCCCTTTACTGTGAGAGTGAATGGTTATCGGCTGGCAACCAACAGGCTGTACCCAGCCTCTTGCCCATTGTCAATGTTTAAAAGTTGAAAGACTCACGACTGTAACAAAGAGGCTTAAAATTACAAGAATACAGTTGAGAGGGAACGACAGTTTTAAAGGTGCAGTGTGTAGAATTTGGCATTTGAGCGACATCTATCGTTCAGATTCTAGAATGAGCCCAACCGTAACCAAAACGTCACATCGCTGAGCAACGGAAGCCTGTGAAGACCAAAAGGGATCGTGAACACAGCATCATTTACTAAAGTGACAAGGTTTGGGTTTAGGTTAAATCCCTAGTGTAGAGTAACAACTATCTCTTCATCCACCGCTGTCCTCTCTCCTCTTCTTCGCCTGCATTCCAGGTAGATTTCAGAACCGGTGGACAGATTCGCGTTTCGTTCTTTTTGTCCCTAAAATCCACCCGTAGACAACATGGTGGATCGTTATATCGGCCTACATGAACGCGGCCCGCGGTAATGTACATTTTTTGAAGCTTTTTCTAACTAAATAAAAATAAAACAAACGTTTTATGGGGATGATTGTACTCCTATTTTGTTGGACTTTACGTACAAATAGAAACATTATATCCTATATTCACCGTTTCTGTTTGGTGAAATGCTGCCAAATTCTACACACTGCACCTTTAAGATTAAAGTTCTGAAAGGCCTAAAATACGAAATATCTCAAAAGAAAGTAGTCCACAGTTTCAGAAGTTAAAATAGAAAAGTGCAGACCTCCACCAAGCGGCTCAGTTACGACAGTGGCTTTTCCACAACCCCTGTTCTGGATCACCATGTGCTCTGACTGGACGACCGAATCTCTGCTCATGTCTCTGCATGTGGAGAGCTCCTCTGCCAGCATTAGGGAAGCTGGGAAATTGAGTCACATAGGCTTGAAAAACATTGATTTCAGTTTGCAAATAAACTACAATTCCCACAATGATGTAAAGGGGGCAAAACCCTCACAGCAGCCGAGGAGAGATGAATGGGATTTCCCGCTATAAACACCTTTTTTTTTTTTTTTTTTTTGTGACGTCAGTCTGGATCCAGATGAAATTTACCTTGATGATAGAGACATGGACCCAGTATTATCCTGTGAAATTGGAAGTGAATGTGTTAAGAAATGGCAGAGATATGATTTTTTTTTTTATTCTGCCCAACGTTAACTAATGGGATTTTTGAAAACTTTGGGAATTTTGTGCATCCGAACACATATCCTGATCACCACCAAAATCTAATCATTTTGAAGCTGGGCCATTCCCAAAATCTCCTGATAATTTCAGCAAAATCCGACCAGTAGTTTTTGCGTAATCTTGCTAACAAACAAACAAACAAACAAAAAACAGACAAACAGGGCTCTTAAGGACATAAAAAATTGTAACCAATACCAAACAGATTAATTAATTCAATATCTTTCATAGAATATAATCCACACCCTGTAGGCTTCATCAGTTTAGTCATGAGAGTCTCCGGGCACTTCCTTTAACAGGCCAAAACCATGCTCATGACTGAGTGTGAGTGCGAATGGTTGTCTGTCTCTCTTTGTGGCCCTGCGATTGGCTGGTGATCAGTTCAGGGTGTACCTCGCCTCTTGCCCAATGCCATGACCTAAAAAGGGATGAGCAGTAGGGCTGAACAATTTTAAGAAAAGATCTAATTGTGATTTTTCTGGCAGATATTGCGATTTCAATTCGATTCACGATTATCTTCAAATCATGCTTCAGTGCAATATTCACTATGTTTACAGTAACATTTACAAACATGACAGAAAATTACATCATATCAAACATTTAAAGCTATTACTCTAAGGCAAGGATGAAAACTAAAGTTAAGAACTGCTTCCTACTGTATTTATTAACAAGAAACATGCATTAACACTCTTGACAATCGACAGTGATTACAACTGAAGAACTAAAAGAGCATCTTTGACTGTCTCAAGTTAAAAAATGTAGTGCAAGAAATCCTTAATTGTGTTAAGTTAAAAAAGTTAAATAAAATACATAAAAGCAATGTTAAATAAGTAATAATAAGAAAAACAAAATTCAACCATTCCAGTAAAGGGCCAAACCAGCATGTCAACCTTTGATGGTTTCGGACATGAGCGCAGACATGTGACAACATCGCCGCTGCAAATAGTTGACACAACAGATCCTGGGTCAGTCAAGAGTGCTGCAAAAAACTGCAGCTTCAGCGATCACATTGTCTGAAATCGTGATTTCGATCAGAAAACGATAAATCGTTCAGCCCTAATGAGTGGTATAGATAATGGATGGGTGTTTAGGGGGTTTCATTCATCGTTGTTTGCATTTAACAACAGAAGCGTGGCCTTAAACAACCTTTTTCCATCCCTGCTTTATTTGATAAAAGTCCTGTGTTGAGTTTTTCACTGTTATTGGACAGATTATCTTTCTGTTCTTCACTTCTGTGGGTCGCAGCTCCTCCTTGACCAAGTGCAAAGTCGACCATGGTTGACACTGTAAGAACAATCCGTGATGCTCTGACAAAAACAGCCACAGTGAGAACAAAGTTATTGTTTAATGGATGTCAGCTGAAAACATAAACTAATTAAAATAGAGCACAGTCCCAGTTATGCTGTCACATTAGTATCAAGCCTTAACTTCTCCAGTTGGTGTTTTAAGAACATATTGTCCTGCCCTGGCTTGACTGCTCGATCTCAGCCTTCTCACAGAAACAGAAATGTTTTCTCCCTTTAGGTTTAATGGGTTCTTATTTCTGGTTTCCTGGATCTTTCTGTCTCACAAAGTCACCCATTTACTTTAATATCCTGCAGCTGTGAGCCGTTCCTCTACTTCCTTTAAATAAAACGCTGCATTGATGAACAACAGCAGTTGAATATCCAGCTTTTCTGGGTCTGCAGGCTGCTATGTGGGGATTTTTCATGCTGAACATTATGGGTGCTAAAAGATACGCTTTAAAAAGCACTACCTCAGCTTTGGTATCATTGTTCTTTGCCTTATTTACCTTTTCTCATGCTCCTTCATCCTGTCTGCATCATGACAGCTTCATTTTACCAGTGAACATTTTTGATAATCAGCTAAAACATCTGAGCTTTGCTGTTTTCTTTAAAGGGTAGGACCACGTGGGGAAGGCAAACTCTACCATGTAATGATAAAGCCAAATATGAACAACACCCAGAAACACCGCCGGCTTCTCTGGGCCTGAGCTCATCTGAGATGGACTGAGGCAAAGTGGAAAAGTCTGCTGTGGTCTGAGTCCACATTTCAGACTGTTTTTGGACATCATGGACGTGGTGTCCTCCGGGCTAAAGAGGAAAAGGACCATCCAGACTGTTATCAGAGCAAAGGTCAAAAGACAGCATCAGTGATGGTATGGGGGGTGTTAGTGCCCATGGCATGGGTAACCTGCACATCTGTGAAGGCTCCATTAATGCTGAAAGGTACAAACAGGTTTAGGAGCAACATGCTGCCATCCATCTTTTTCAGGGATGTCCCTGCTTATTTCAGAGACGATGAAGACACATTCTGCTCGTGTTACAACAGCAGGGACTAGACTGACCTGCTGCAGTCCACACGTGTCTCCACTGAAAATGTGTGGAGCATTATGAAGCACAAAATACGACCATGGAGGCCTACATCAAGTAAGAATGAGATTATTCCACCTACAAAGCTTCAACAGTTTGTGTCTTAGATTAGATTGGATAGAACTTTATTCATCACTTGAGAAGACTCCCTCGGGGAAATAAGGATTCCAGCAGCAGCAGCATTATGTAGCAGATAAAAAGATATATAAATAAGATAGATTTAAATAAATATAAATAAAAATATGGCTACTGCTTCTTCCCGTCCTCAGCCTTCCTGTTACTCCTCCTCCCCTTGTGTGAGGAGTTGTACAGTCTGATGGTGAGTGTTTTTATTAAGTGTTGTTAAAAGGAAAGGTTGATGTAACACAGAGGTAAACATGCTCCTGTCCCAGCTTTTTTGGTATATGTTGCAGGCTTCAGTCTCAGAATGAGTGAATATTTGCACAGAAACAACGTTTTTCAGTTTGAACATCACGTCTCGTCTCTGTAGCATATTCGATTGATTATATTCTGTTTTTATTTACACAACTTCATTGGCATTGTGGTTTGTAAATTCATCTGCAGACAGTGTTAAAATAACAAAGACATTAATAATAAAATAACGATCAGGCTGAGTTTTAGCCAATCGAAGCACTTTATTGCACTGTATAGTGTGACAGTGAGCCAATAGCAGGCTCTTATAAAAGTGTCATTTAATCTTTTATCATGTGTACAAAGCAAGTCACACACACTTGTACCGGCTGCCTGCAGTCCAGACCTGTCTCATGTCGACGATGTGTGCAGCAACATTTTGTTATCTCTGCTGACTGCCTCGAAAGAGAGTGTGATGTCTTTGACCTGCAAGGCATGCAGAACAGAGACGGAGCTGATCAGGGAGTTGTTCATCAACTGTAATCAGTTTTGATCCCCATCCTTACTAAAAAACTCTGATCTAAGTGAGTATTTGTCCAAATTCAAGACAAAAAAATCTGTCTAGACTTAAACACAATGTCCACACATGTCTGGATTAAGATCTTATTTGAAGATTTAAAAGCAAAAATCAAGGCCTGAGTTGCTTGTAATAATAAGTAAAATAATTTGCCAATAAGACAAATTTGACTAGAGTCAAATGAGTCAAACTTTCCTTGTTTCATTGGCAGATGTTTTCTTTTCATTATAAGCAGTTCAGTGCTTTATTTGTCTTTCATTTCTTAAAGTAAGATATTTATCTCCACTGGTTAAATGTTTTGGATATTTTTGACTTGAAATTAGACAAACACACTTGCCTAGATCTGAGTTTTTGCAGTGGTCTCTCCAGCCCACCATCCATCCTCTCAAACAGATTTTTAGGTTAATTACCTCCTGATGAGCACACTAATCAAATTTTACATTTCAGCACACACCCGCTGCCCGTGGCGCTCCAGATGAAGCTTCAGTGAAGAGTTTGAAGGCATTTAACCAAACAAACAAACAAACAAACAAACCTGTCTGTCAGGAGGATCCGGCTCACTCTGATCACGTGACCTTGAAGGCATGTTTCAGTCTGTCACAAAAACATCTGAAGGTTTCTGTTTCTCTGCAGGCACTGACTTGTAGCTCTCCGGTGTTTGTGTCAGGAAGAGAAAAGGAAAGTGGAGCGAGGACAAAGAGGAGAAACAAAAACAGAACTGCTGCTTTGAAAGGGAGACGAGGTGAGGAGACTTCAGAGGAACACCAGGGTCGAGCCGGAGGAGGAGGGTTTAGGACGAGGAAGACTAAAATCCCAGATAGAAAAGTCATAATGTGGAGAATAAAATACGACACATTTTTGACTCTTTATCTCAACATTTCCATTTAAATCTTGAATTTATAAACATCACAAGTTCATTATGATCACTGTAAAACTCCAAAACTAAATTCTCTGTTATTACTGTTGGCTTATTTCAGCTTTAACATGAAAACTTGAGGCCTTTTTCGCTTTAATTCTCAAAATTCAAACCCAGTTTTCACTTAAACGAAAATTAGGGCCTATTTACATAATTTAAGGCCTTATCCAAATACATTTACAAAAAAGCAGACTATTTTTAATTTTATTCGCTAAACAAGACACAGACTTTTTTTTTTTTACCCAGACCTACTTCAGCTTATTCATAAAGATTTTTGGCCTATGTTTAATTTATTTTCTCAACATAGTATTTTAATCTTAAAACTGCCTTTTAAACTTGAGTGTCATTATTTTGGCTTCTATTCTTGAAATAGTTGGCTTGTTTCACTCAAATTCTTTAAATTAAAGTCCAATTTCTGATTTATTCTCACATTGTAGGCATATTTTGATATTTTTCTTGAAATTCGAGGTCTATGGCGGTTTAATGCTTTAAAATGTTGGCCTGTTTAATCTTGAGTCTTAAAGCTGTGGAGCTTTTCAGCTTGATCCTGGAAGTTTTGGTCTATTTCTACTTCATTATTAAAACTGTGTGCCTTTCCCAACTTCAATCTTTAAATTTGAAACTTCATGTTTTCCTGGAATAGTGGGCCTGTTCATGTTTTTTTTTATTCTTACCTTTTTTTAATTTAATCATTAAAGTAGTGGGTTTATTTCTCCTTTACCCTAGAAACTGTGGGCTTACCTCAACTTTATTTCTGAAGTTGTGGTAATGCTCCTCCTTTATTTTTAAAATTGTTGGTCTCTTTTATCTATACTTTAAAAAATAATGCTTTTAAAATCTTGTATACCTTAAAATTGTAGAGCTTCTTCCTCATTATTCTCAGGCCGATTTGACCTCATTCGTGTAATCATAGGCCTTTTTTATTCTATTTGTCTTTTAATTTTAATTTAATTTTATATTTAAAATAGGAGGCATATCTCACCTTTGTTCTCCAAATTAAGGGCTTACCTTAATGTTTTAACTTGCTTCAGATATTTTCACTTAATTCTTTAAATTGTTGACCTCTTTATAATTATTTTTTTAGATTATCAGCTTTTTCCCTAATATTTCCAAATTATTCTCAGAATTAAAAGACTTTTTATGTCGTTATTAATGTGTAACTTTTTTTTTTTTTTTTACACTTTCTCTTAATTTTTAAATTGTACAAGTGTCTAAACTTACATCTTTAGGGATGGGAATCGAAAACCAATTCCAGTTGAGAATCGTTAACAGCTCCATCAAGTATATCATGAGTCTTTTTGCTAATCAATTCCCTTATCAATTCCTCCACTGAGAGGGTTCAGAAGCGGTCAGAATTGTGGCTTATTTTTTTTACAAAAGGCGCCTACTGCACAACCTTAAGAGAGTGGGAACACCAGGAAGCAGTTATCTATGCTGTGACATGTGTGTTTGACATTGTTGCCACTGAAAATCTACAGGCCAACATTTTTCCACACGGAAAATCTGCAGGAATCAGGAAGGGAATCGTTAAAGAATCGATCGATTAGCAGGACTGTTAATAGCACTGGTATCGATAAAATATTATCAATTCCCATCCCTATACATCTTATAATTTTATCTCTTTTTCTCGCTGTTCCGACCTCCCCATAGGAACTTTATCAACATTATTGAAGACATCTTGACTGAATTATCATCATTTCGGCTTGAATCTTGTCATTTTTAATATTTTCTCAAAGAGCATAATTGATAAATTCTTCCTCCCCCTGCCTGTTCCTGGTGTTCCTCCTCGATACTCGGAGCAGAAAACACACAGGATTTCATCACCGTGACAGATAACAGGAGAGAGATGGCACAAATCTTTCTGTAATTCTTTTTTTCCCTTCACATTTCATATTTACAGACATGACTCAGACACTTTGACAAAGTCCAGACATTGAGAAGAAAAAAAAGGAAAACCCAGGAATTAAAGAAACTTTAATGCTCTAACATGAATATAAAATCATAAAGAAAAGGGTAACTGTTGTTTAATTCATGTTTATTTGCTGATTCAGTGACGTGAGATTAGTGTATAGATGGAGGGATCTGGCGCCATCTTCTGTGTCAGACTCTCAATTTAAAAATAAACTGACACAAATAAAATCACACATTTTATATAAAGGACATCATGCGTGTTAAGACATGTTTTTCTCATTAGACCAACATTAGAGTCAGATAAATGTTCATGCAGGGCTAATTCACAGCACTCTTCTTCACAGATTTTAACCAAAACTGTTGAATTAAAGAGGATTTAAGGGCAAAACTACGTAAAAAAAAGATACAACAATAGAAACCTTCGTCAATAGTCAATTAATCAATCAATTTATTCACAAAAATAAATTAAAAGCAGGTGTTTACAATCATGATTTCTCACAAAACAGCCATGTGAAATGGGCCAGAGCTTATGAGCTGGGACCCTGACATCGAATAATTACACAATCAGATCATGATTTTTATCCTTAAACAGAATATTAACCTAAATATATAATATAAAAGAATATATAACAGACCTTAGAGTATCCACAAACAATACATGAAGACAGAGGCATGTAGAAAGTGACAGTAAAAATCATTTAGGTCGTCATATCTCATTATACTTAATAAATAATGTTATTTAGACATCAGAGCGTGTTGCACAGCAGTGGCCACCCACGTCTTTATTTATATATTTGACTTGTTTTTCTCAAAATAACTAAATTTATGTTTTTATTAATTTTTCTTTTAATGTTCTTCATGCATTCAAAGCACAATAATCAAATAAAATTAAAATGTCCCCATGTGCAGGGTCCTTTTTAAGTTATTACTCTAGTTTCAAAAGCATACATGAAATGCCAAATCTTTTATGCAGGAAAAATATTATTGAATGATGAATTTATGGCAGTTTTTTGTGTGGACATTTTGGCTTGAGGGACCTCGGAGGCTGAAAAATTTTACATCTGATACCACATAAAAATTCTCTGTTGCTTTCTGACAAATCCAAGACTCCACTATTCATTATTTTAAAATATCTTATATTTTAATTTTATTTCTTCCACTTCATATTCAGTCAGCAGAAACTGTTTCTGCTTTAAAAATCAGTCTCAAAACTCATTTTTATTGACTTTACTTTCCAGTTGGCATTTAATTTTAATATTATCAGGACTTTGGTCAAATTAGTTAAACATTTTTTTATGGCTTTTACCCAAATTCTGTGATTGTTTTTACTTTGATTTGTTTAAACTGTATGTCTTTATCTCACTGCTTAGTTTCATATTTATGATGATTATTATCATCATTATTTTTAATAAATCTAGTGGCATCACACAGCCTAACTGGCTTTTAAAAGGTTAAAATCCTGAATGTCCTGAATATTTGGTAGTTTTGAAGCTAAAGTCAGAAAATATATTAATGTATGATGAATTCAAAGTATTTTCGAGGGTTGTAAATTAGAGGGAAATGCATGGAGTTCAGATTAATGAATAGACTGTTAATTTGATTAATTCATCAAATATTAGCACTAACATTTCATTTAAATTGTTCAAGTGTGCTTTTCTGTCAATGTGAGAAGAAAAAGAAACCCATTCAAATAATAGACGGATTGATTTAATTGTGTATTTTTACAAATGTTCACATCAACCAAACACAATAACACTATCTTATTAAAACATTGTTGTTTTTAATCTTTCTAATTTGCCTGAAATATCAGTACAAAACATTGAATTAAGCATTAATGACTCAAAAATATCCTCACTGTTACTGCAGCCTTTTTATCTTTCAGATTTTACTCATTTAGACAGTGTTCAATAAAAAAAAAATTAAAATATAAATGAAACATTCAGTGTTTAATCCAGTGATGAAGTGGCCAATCGAGCTCGCCCTCTGCTGCTGCTGCAGAGCCTCTGGTCACTGAAACTCCCTCCAAGAGCGTGACTCATTCACACTCACACATAATAACACTCGAAGTGAGCACGAGGGAAACAACCACATAGAAAACATATTGTTATCCTGTCCCACAGCAGCCAGTTACAACAGGACTCCCAGGAGCTGCAGGGGGAGACGCCTGGGGCCACTTCTGTTTACTCTGTTGGCAGAAACGACCCGCTGCATCAGCTTACACACATTAAACCTCATTTATACACTATAGAGCTGTTTCATGCATCATCTGAAATAAACTTACAGCACATAGAAACATTCAGAGTCTCTCTACAGACCATTACTTATCTTAAACTTTCAGATTTCTAATCTAAAAATGAGTTATTTCATTCAGTAGTTCTCATCTGGTGAGTCCGGGCCCGGAGTAGAAACAGCCTGAAGACTAAACAAAGATCCATCTGTTTGACTTATGTGTCCCGTCATTCTGTGACAGTCAAGCCTGTTTTTTTTCTAAAATATTGGGACAATTTCCAGATATCCAAAAGCAACCATGGTGTCATTAATTTACTTGTTTTTCAAGTGACCATGTGGTCTGATGACCCATGGGTATCCATGAGTTCCTGATAGTAACAGGATTATATGTTTTGGATTGAACATCAGTTCTTGTGCCATGACCAACATTCTCCAAAAAGTTAATCAAAATCTGTTGATCAGGTATCAGGGTTCCCACGCTTCTCTAGAAATCATTTTCCAGGACGTTTCTTTTTAGTCTGGCTTTTATGTAGTGTCTTACTATTATAAATTTATGGCTTTTATCTTTATTTACTCTGCTTTTTATAAAAAATATTTTGTTGATTTACTGTTTAAGTAGCCTAAATTTTATTTTGCCATTTTTTTAATTTCTTTTTGACCCATTGTTTTGAGTTTTTCTATTTTACTGATATTTTATGGCCAAGTGTGCATTAGTTACCAAGTACATTTTTACTTCATTTCCTACGTTTGATTTTTGTTCACTAACAAGGTAGAAGGAAGATAAATCATTTTCCAGGACAATTCAAGCTTTTCCAGGACATTTTACTTTTTTCCTCATTTTCCATATGTTTTCCAAGACTAGAAAATTGGTCAATCGTTTTCCAGGTTTTCCAGGTTTTTCAGGTTTTTCAGGACACATGGGAACCCCGGTTATGGAGTTATTGGTGATAATTTAGACACTTCAGTGCTGAAATTAAACACGTTGCTTCCTATAGGGGAGGGGGGTCCTGCGGTTTGACCATTTGAGAACCACTGCTGCAGAAACACGAACAAATTAAATGTTTGCATAAAAACATCTGCACACAGAGTTTGTGCTGCTGGCATTAAACCACACATTAGGAGCAAACGGTCTGGAATGATTTCCTTTCCAGAGAAGAAAATCTCCTGATAGCCGGTGTTTTTAATGACCACACTCAGCTCAGTGTTTCTGCAACACTCCCTGGATCGCTGCCACGTCGGGGCCGAGGGCCAAAGCCGAGTCAGTCCGCCGCCCGCTGTCGTCAGGTCATTAGAGGAGTTTGAGGCCAGCGGCGGTCCTTTGGGGTCACCTTCTCCCTCACAGCGTTGGTCAGAGAGTGGGGCTTCAGAGCGAGGGCTGCTGTCAGACTCATATTATTGCACAATCCAGTGAAGAATACACACAGATGTGGACTCTGGCATACGCTGGTGCACGCACACTGAAACCTTGTTTGGTATGTGCGTGTTCAGGCTGCTCCAGTGTCTCAGTGCATCATAAAAGAATAAAAGCTGAGGAGGAACTTTGACCCCGAAAATGAGTCCCATTAGAGGACAAAGACTGAAGCAGGGGTGGGCAACTTTGATCACCAAGAGGGCTGCATACATATTACATATTGTTGGGCACTCTTAATGAGGAAAAATATTAAGCTTAAAAAAGGATTATACCAACATGAATGTATTTTGACTCGAACACAATTTAAAATTCACAATGTAATGATCATGACGAATAACTTAAGCCAATTTAAGCTTCTTTTAATGCAATAAAAGAATGAATGTTCACCTTACCTTTACCACTGTTTCAAAATATTTTTTTACTATTACTATATATTACATTTTAGTGCCTCATAAAGATATTTAGATACAATCACAGCAAAGTAAGTTCTTTAATGACTTGCAAATCCTGATTTGTTCATTATGTAGTACTGATTACGAAAGATTAATCATATTTAGCAGTTTCTGTTATGTTTTCTTCATATTTCCAATTTGTTTTTGTTTTGTTTAAATGATTGGTGGGCCGCATCGAGTGAGGTGAAGGGCTGCATGTGGGCCCCAGGGCCGCCAGTTGCCCACCCCTGGATTATAGGCTCATTGTTTAGAAGTAAGACACCAAACTGTCTAAATGTTAGTCAAGAACTGACACCAACAACAATAATGAATTAGTGATGGAAGAATCAGTTTCAATACTTTCGCAAGTACTATTTTAGTATCAATTACTCCCCTTAAAAAGGAATGACAGAAAGAAAACACAATTTTATGCCTTACTACTCTCCAAAAATACTAAACTCACTTTAAGATGTAGTATCGAGATTATGTGTTTTCTTTATGAGCTTTTGGTCGACAAAAATCACAACACGTGTGTAAACACTCTGTATGCATTGCAGGAGATTGTTGGTATTGTTATGACCAGTAGGCCTGTGCTCAAAATATCAATACAGTAAAATATCGTCATGCACTTTGTCCAGAAGACGATGATCCAACATATTTGTTAACTTCTACCACTGTAATATTATCTTTGTGCTTTGGGACTAGTTGAAATCAAACTGAAAAAGTCAATACTTCGTTTTTCATAAATAAATTTAGGGAATAGCCCTTCTGAATGTTTGTGAATCGTCAATCGTGGTACAATTTTTTCACTATCTTTGTAGAAAAGATTTATTTTCTTACATGTGAAAAATCTAGGTTGGTTATTTGTGGAAACATCCCGTAAATAAACTGCTATTTAAGTCTGCTTTGGCTCTCAACTTAAAAAAAAATGAGGGATGCACATATCAATAAGATATCTGTAATTTTTGCTAATATTTACAGCCAATATATCGTCAGTATATCCCTGACAAATGTACCACGTCACAAACTCTCACACTCTAAGCAACAACTCAGTTTTCGTAATGTAGAGTCTCTGCTCTTGACGAAAAATATTGTTATTGGTTTCAGCAATACTATGTTTATATTGGGATATCGGATATCGGCAAAAACTCAGTATCATGCATCCCTGAAAAAAATGTCACCCTTCTTCCTGCTTTAGTGGTGATTTACAGATAAAATGGGGGGACAGGAGTTTCTGTACACGTGTTTGTCTTGGTTTCAGTCTGAACATTTCTGTAATAATAGTGCCACTGCTCCACATATGACTTTAGTTGGTGTTTAAATCTTAAAATACATTTTCAAACACATTCTGACCAAGACTCCTCGTCCCCTGGATTCTGTTTCGATTTAAAATTATGAGCCTTAAGTACTCCAGCATTCAGTGATCAGTTTTATTAACTTAATGGTCCCTGACATTAAAGTGGAAACATAATTTTCTTTGGTCACATTAGATTGGAAACATTTGGTTTGAGTGAGGAAGCTTTGTTTTCCATTTGATCTGCAGAATCAGTGATTTTCTGCTTTGCTGTCTTTATATACAGAGTTTTAATTGTCATAATAAGTTACTTCAAGTTTCACATAATGACCCTAAAAGCTTATTTTGACTCTCATGCTCATATTCTGAAAAGTCAGAATGTTTGAAGGAGGATTTTTATCATGATTTGTCCTGTTTGCCCCCTAGTGGAGATTATCGTGAGTCTTCTGGAGCACGTCAAGTACACAAGAAATTATACCTGTGGCCACTTTATTAGACACATCTTGCTAATAGTTGAGCACCTTTTGCCTTCGAGATGCCTTCAACAAGGTGGTGAAACATCCCTCAGAGATTTTGGTCCATATCTCCATGATAGTATTTTACGGTTGCTGCAGATTTGTGGGCTGAATCTCCTGTTCTGCCACATATAAAAAGGTGCTCTGTTGGATTGAGATCTGGTGACTGTGGAGGCCACTGAAGTGCAGTGAACATCATGTTCAAGAAACCATTTCAGGTGATCTAAGCTTTGAGACATGCTGGAAGAATTAGAGCTGTGCATCCTCACTAGTCTCATGATTTAATTCAATTCGATGTCACAATGCAACGCAGTGTTTACTTGATTTTCCATATTACTGCAGCAGGCTACTTTTTAGACTAAAAAATACAATTTAATGTGACTTTTAATTTCATTGAAAATTCTCCTTTCTACTTCATTCTGATGCTCGGTTTGGAATCTTGACCATGTCTACGTGCATTGGGTTGCTGCCATGTGTTTGGGTGATTAGCTATTTGATTTAGTAAGCAGTTGAATGTGGCTAATAAAGTGGCCAGTGAGTATTTAAGCAACTACAAAAGCACTCAGAGAGCACAGACCTGGATCACCAGATCCAGAATAGAGCCACAATCCAGACCAAACACAGCACATACATGGAGGTTGTTATCCTTTATGAACACCACAAGTTTTGGGATCATCACTTAATATTTTGATTTTTATGAATTATTGAATGTCATCAATGGGATTTACCATTATAAAGTTTTTTTTTTTGTGACATCAATCTGGATCGGATCCAAATAAAATTTACCTTGATGATAGACACATGGACCCCATATTATCCTGTGAAACTGGAAGCGAATCTGTAAAAAAATGGCAGAGATATCATTTTTTTCAATTTCGCCCAATGTTGACGTATGGGATTTTTTGAAATTTGGGGATTTTTCTGCATCCAGACAAATATACGTATCACCACCAAATCTAATTATTTCTAAGTTGGGCCATTACCAACATCTCCTGGAAATTTCAACAAAATCCGTTCAGTAGTTTTTGCAGCACCGGTAAAAACATAACCTCCTTGGTGGAAGTAAAAATGGACCCTACGTGTGAATAAGAAGCAGATAAACGAGCCTCAGGTTTGGTTTTGGTTTTTGATCCTCATCCGACCTGCTGATGAGACTTTTCTTGCATTAAAAAAGTCAAATTAACAGCAAAAAGGAAGAAAACGTGCCTCTTCTTCAGGTGTTTCCATGATTGTATCGATCAGTATGTTCGTTTTTGAATCTCACACAAAATGAAGGTACTATGGTTGAAGCAGCTTGTGACAGCAGATCAAACATTTTGATGTCTAAAAGCACTCAACAGACTTTCTAACCACTCGTGTCTTCGTGTGTTTCAGAACCCACAGACGTTCCTCCTCCCTGCAGGTCTGGCGAGGAGCTCTCTGCAGCTCCAGCGCTCCTCCTTCATGACGTCTTTGGTGCCACACCCTCTCCTCCCTCATCATGAAGGATCCGCCCTGATGGTCTACAGATTCTGATCCAGCCAGCGGATGTAGTTCTCCATGCTCCTCCACCCTACGTGAGACATCATGGGCAGGTAGGCGAACACCATACAGCCGTGAAAACCGTCCTCGTAGTGATCGCTGGTCACCGGGACGCCGGCGTCCTGCAGCCGCCGCACATACATCAGCCCGTCGTCTCTCAGCACGTCAAACTCACAGGTCATCACGTACGCTTTAGGCGTCCTGCTCAAAACCTCCTTCTCTGCCAGCAGCGGCGCCGCCCTGACATCCATCAGCCCCGGCACCTCCCCCATCACCCCCTGCGTCCCCGTTTCCTTCAAAACCGGTCTGAAGTGTTTCCTGCGTTCAGCCGGGAGCAGCGCGGTCCAGTCCAGCTTTGAGCGGGTGCTGGCGTCGATGGACGGCTGGTCCAGGGAGCTGTGGTTGTTGGCCAGCAGGAGGGGCTCCAGGGAGTGGTTGGCGCCCAGGTACTCCAGCCAGAAGCGAGCCATGTAGGGCCTGTAGAGGATGGGGACAGCCTGGTTCTGCTGGTAGGACGGGGTGTAGAAGTCGAGCGCCTGCAGGACGGGGTAGACCAGCGCCTGAGCCTTAAACTTCACGGTCAGAGAGTCGTCCGAGCTAAGCTGTGGGCACAGGCAGGAGGAAGGCCGGTTAGTTAAAGGGATAGTTCAGTTTTTTTGAAGTGGAGTTGTATGAGCTCCAAATGGCCACTAAGTACAAAAAAAGTTCTCTCCTCTCCCTCAGTAAGCCACAGTCTGTAAAAGTTTGTGACGCAGAACTAGCCGCAAACAGGGAAGTACTGTACCAAATACAAAGGTATTTTCTCCGCCTGCAAGAACTCCCATCAAAAATTAAACCCACAGTTTAAGAGTATGCTACCTAGAAATGTTTTTAAGTGCATTAACTTTTCGGAAAAATAAAGTTTACTGTGTCACAAACTTTTACAAACTGTGGTTTACTGAGGGAGAGGAGAGAACTTTCTACTGCATTTAATGTAATTAGTGGCCATATGGAGCTCATACAACCCCACTTCAGATAAACTGAACTATCCCTTTAAGACACAGGGAAAGACTGAAGACTCGTTATCTGTTCAGACACAGCAACACAAAAAGAAGTCAGTACCTGTGCTCCCTGCTTTGTCTGAAGAGAAAAACAAAGTTACTAAAAATTTTGATTAAAGCACTAACAGAGGTCACTACTCCACTAACAGTCCTCGCTGGTAGAAAAAGCACATTTCTGTGAGTACTGACATGTTTCTGGATGACGGCACCATTTTTGGCACGAGCTGAGAGATTTCCCTGTGACAGATTAGACGCAGACTGAAACAAATCAATTTTATCTTTTCATCCCGTCATCACAGACCTCTGTTTTTAACCCTTGCAGCTCCAGGACTTTTTATTTGCTATCATCTGGATTTTTATGGTTTTAAGCATGTAGAAGCTTAACCCTTTTATCAGAATCAAGTCAAAGACTGAATTTTTTTCAGGACAACCTGGACTATCAGAATATTTATGCAGTAATGATGTAGGATTGATGTATTGAAAGTTGTATGATTACAGAGTCTAAACAAAAAAACAAAATGAAATTCAAATATAACAGAATTTTTTCCAAATCACACACAGATCAATGATGAAGAACTTTCACTGACTACTGTTTCGTCAAGTCTTTTCTGTCAGGAGAACCAAATTAAAGTATGCTAAGAAACTTAAAATAATCTGCATATCTACACTTATTCTTCAAGACAGAATTAGCTCCATTCAGTCATTTTTGCCACTTTTGGAAGCCATTTCTGTCCCAAGTGTTTTAAAGGGCTGCAAAAATTACTCACAGGGAGCCCAGAACGCCCCAAACCAAACTGAACTTCCCTCTGAAAGTTAAAGTGTGTGTCATAAAATGTTGATTATGTAGTTCAAACGTAGGCAGATGTGTCTACATAAACACTGAAAGCTGAGCTGTTTTCACTGTTTTAACATGAAACTCTCTGATCAGTATTTAATCTCATGTATAAAACAAATAAAAACCTAAACATGTGCTTCTTCAAAACCTGACAGGGCCTTCCGTCATGAAAACTGTCAATTTTCAGTGTTTATATTTTAAAACATTGCAACAACTTACAGAACGAGTCAGTCAAGAAAAAAAGTGTTCCTTCATACCTCCTGTGCCACCGCCGCAGCCAGGTTCCCCCCGGCGCTGTCACCGGACACACACACCCTCTGCGGGTCGATGCCGTAACGCTCCAGCACAGGAGAGGACAGGAAGGCCCGTGATGCCGCCAACGCGTCGTGGTACTGATCCGGGAACACTGCCTCTGGAGCCAGACGGTAACTATGGTGACAGGACATCATGAGGGGACCAGTTTGTTTTTGTTATACAAGACTGTAAAAAATCAGAACGAAGGCCCAAACAATGCGGGGGCTTCACTGGAGAATAAAAGGAGCAGTGTTCAGTTTTTTAGTTTCACTGAGACTAAACTGTTTGATTCAGATTCTTAATTTAAGACTGTAAAAATGTTTCCCCGCAGTGACTGAAAACAAAATCCCCTCAGCAATAACAAGTTTGTCTGCTTCGTCCTGCAGTTACTTTACAATTCAGTGTCTGTTTCTGTGATGGAGACACAGCTTTGTGTTCACACGTATAGTTTTGCCAGATTCTTGCTGATAAACACCCCTATTAGATTTCTTTATTTTATTATTATAAAATGAAGAAATCTCTTAATAACTCAGTTGTTTGGTTGAACTTACTCCACTGACATGACCACAGAGTCCAGGTCCTCGGCCATTTTACGACACAGAAGATCGTACGACCTCATCTCTGTCAAGACAAAAATGGACATGTTGGTTTTAATAATTGATTTATTTAATGTTTATTTGTGTAGGGACAGTATGAAACAAGAGAATGTTGCCACACACTACAGCATTTATAGCCTGAGCTAATTCACATGCCTGTCCCTAGTTGGGCCTTTAAAGACACAAAAACAACAATAAATACTGTTAAAACAAACAAACAAGAAACCTAACAAACTTCCTGTCTAGGATTTGAATTGCTCGGTTGTAGATCATCATCAGAGGCCTCAGTGTGGAGGTGCTGCTCGTAACCAGAAGGTCACTCAAGAAAAAATATCCTTACTACAGAGTTGTTATTTCATTTAATAAAGAAATGTGGTCCAGATCTGATAAAACTGCTTTTGAAGCTGTTAGCATCTATGCTAATCTCTGAACGAGCAGTAACTTCCTGCTGTCATCTTCCTGCTTAGCATAAGGTTAGCACAATATGGGATTTTTGGCGAAATCTGATATGCCGATATTTCTAAACTCACAATCAACGATACTGACACCTACAGTTTTTTGTAAAGCCTCCTTTTTACCAAATCTGACCTGTTCCTGTCATGGGAATTATCATTTTAACAGACGTGAATCAAGAAAAACATTTCATTTTTTAATAAAAGACACTTCTGAATAATAAAAGTGGATATTTAGGGAAGATGAGGCAAACTATAATGGCACAATAACAAATTCTGCTAATATTCCGGCCAATATATGTGAAATATATCAGGCCATAAAATACCACCAAATTATCAGCTGTGAACTAGGGATGCACGGTATTAAATTTTTGTTGATATCTGATATGCTGATATTTCTGAACTCATTATCGCCAATACTGATATTTAATGTCAGGATCACAGAGTCTTTAATTAACTAAAATTGACCCATTTCTTTCATGGTGACAGTCTTTGTGGTAGAAACAGACGCGAAGCAAGAAAAACATTTTATTCTTTAATTAATTATGTTGAATTATTCTGAATCATAAAAGTGGACACTGGATGATGAGGTAACCATCATGGTACATTGTGCATTTTGCCAATATTCTAGCCGATATGTTTCATTTTCAATGTTTATTTCATTTATTAATAAAAGAAAACACTTCAATACAAATAAGCAAAATATAATAAATGAAAAGAAGCAGAAAAAAGAATACTCTTATATGATTCTCCCCTTTTTTACAAGACACTAACAATATTCATAATAAATCACATATGTGGGATGTTTAAGGCCGATATGTTTGGTCAAAATAGCAGTTGTACAAATTTATATCTGCCAACATGGACAATCAAGTTTTTAGGCAAATATCTGCTGTTATCATTATTGTTCTGACATATATTGTTGGTGAGTTTATATTGTGCATCCCTTCAGTAAATACCGGTAAAAATGTTCATATTTGCTGACACTGATAATTAACTTTTTGTCAGTTATCTGCTGTCACTTTTATTTTTCTGATAATATCGTCTATCCTGTCTGTAAAAGAAACCCAGCAGCAGGTATGTGTGCAGCAAAACTTCTTTATAAACAAAAAAACTTAAAAGTCTCAGACTCAAATAGAAATGTTGTTATAATAAAACAGAGAATTACTGAAGTTTTGTGTTAAAATCAATGAACAACTTCATTTTTTTTTCCTCTTTTTTGCAGAAATTCGACCACAAACGTGAGAAGAAGAAGAAGTTCTTCCTCTCTTTCTTCACTTACTGCCGCTGCCGAGGGCCCATCCTCCCCCGTGGAAATAAATGATCCCCCTCTTCGGCCGCCTCCCCCCCTTCGGCTGGAAGACTCGGGTGGGGACCCCGCCCAGGGTGGAGTCTGTCACGAGTAAGGTGGGGCTGGACCGAGCCTCGATCACCTCCAGCCACGACACCACCTGGTTCAGCAGGTGGAGGCGATGACACATGCCCAGAGCGTGAGCCACGTCACTCTGAAACACAAAAAACAGGTTTGACCGTAATTCTGACGGGGCGAACGCCTCGATCTGAGCCGAGATATACATATATATATGTATATGTGTATTTTTATATGTATATATGTATCTATGCATATATGTGTATCCATAATATGAAGAGCTTTGTGCTCTATTGTAAAGTGTCTTGAGATAACACTTGTTATGAATTGGCGCTATACAAATAAAGATTGATTGATTGATTGATTGACACCAAATCAATCAGGACACAGTCTGAGGGAAGTGTTGAAGGAATTTTATGGGTTGCTTTTATTGTAGTGTTCTCACAAATGTCTTCAGCGCCTCTCTCGTGCACATAGAAGAAACAAACTCTGTAGAAACAATCTGCTGCAGGTTTGAGTCTCGTACTTTGATTTTCACTAATACCACATATGAAGGAGCAGTGCTAATATTGACAGCACTTTTTAATTTAGTCTTCTGTCTAAGATATCTTTCAGTTTTAGTCATAATTTAGTCATCTATATTGTTTTAATGTTAGCCTGTAAATTTAGTCGACTAAAATATGAAGTGTAAAGGGTAAGGCATTTTTCATGTTTCTTTGAATTTCTGAAGTCATGTTTTACACTTGGATAAAATCAGACATCTAATAACCCTTTCTTAAATGCTAGTAAAGTCTGAATGTATAAATGAACAGAAACAAATTGAACTTTTGTGTGAAATGCAGTCACCTTTATTTAGGCTACCTGGCAGAGCATCTCAGTTACAATACCAGAACTGACAACAAACAGTGAACCTGCTCTACATGAATATATCAATTCATAAAGAGAGGAGCTCTGATTGGATCGCTCCACAACTTATCCCACCACCACCAAGCTAAGGCAGCTGTGATTGGATATATTCCTAACCTGTCCCTACTTTGTACATGACCAAATTAGGTCTGATTGGATTAAGTCTCTGTCAGACATTTTAGTCTAGTTTTTATTTGTTGATGAAAATGTCAGTTAATTTAGTTTGAGTTTTTGTGCATGTGCACTTGTTTTTATTAGTTACTGTCTAGTTTTTGTCGGGGGAAAAAAGGTTGTTGACGAAAACTATGACGAAAATAATTAGTCAACCAAATTAACATTGTAAAGGAGCACACAAGAAGTCAAAAAGAACAGTAAAACAAAGGCTTATTTTCACAATGATGCATTAACCTAGGTTTATAATAGCTGAATCATTATGGTTTATTATACTGGAGCAGCTCTGACTACTGATAATTTATCATTATATATACAGCAAAGTAGAATATTCTGTTAAAACAGACTGCAGATTAGATTAGACTGAATAATTATATTTTCATTAAACATAGCATCACTTTGAGGTCACATGTGAATGCTTTTATTCTTAAAATAAGGAGTAAACAGCACAATAGTTGGCACTACTATGGGTGTAAAAACAGCAGGGCAGCTCATTATACCCAATGTATGGCATGGGGTAATAATTATCACTGCCTGAAAATGTGTTTAATTAAAGAGCTTCAGAACTGAATACTGCAAGAGTGTTCAAAAACCCTCTAGATACCCCTGATCCATCTCTATTCTCTCTCTGTCTGAGAATAAGAGCTCTTAAAAGAAACTTAAATGAACTGTGATTTTATCAGTTTATTGTTATCAAGTTTTGTTTTGAAACCTTTCTCTAATTTTACATTTTAAAACCTTTTGGAAGAAATTATATCACTTATTTTTTATAGAGACAAGAACATTTTTGCAACTCCACGACCACAACATTTAGAAATAAAATACTAAAAATATATATGTTAGACTTTTATTAAATTGGATTTAAGAAAAAGAATTGTATTTATTTACCAGTTGACTTCAATTTAATTCCATGAGATGCATCGTTGAGCATATCCTCACGTCACTGAGGTTAACTTCTTCATATTCTTTATATATCTCTTTGAATTTTAGTTTTGATTATATTTTCTTTTCTACAGTGGAATTATAAAACTCACAGACATTATTTTAAAATGGTTTTAATTTATCTAAAAGGGACACTGTTATTGTTGAACAACTCAATTTAAATATGCTAGAATAAGCCAAAAGGCTACTTCACTGACAAAAGGTCAGACAAAAACAACATCCATCCATTATCCATACTGATTTGCCCTTTCGGGTCACAGGGGGTGGAGCCTATCCCAGCTGACATTTGGCAAGAGGCAGGGTACACCCTGAACCAGTCACCAGCCAATTGCAGGGCCACACAGAGAGACAGACAACCATTCACGCTCACATTCATACCAATTTAGAGTCACCAGTTAACCTAATGAGCATGTTTTTGGTTTGTGGTCAGGGTCAGACTGGAGAGAACCCAAGCATGCACGGGGAGGACAATGATACTGACACACCACCAAACAAAGCACAATGAGAGACTCCACAGGTCAAAATAAATAAATATGAAGAGCATACAGCATCAGATTTGACACATATTGGTTTAAAATCAGTGATCACAGATATGGTTCCTCTTTAGCCATCGTCTGCGGTGGTTTTAAATGTACTGAAGGTCAAAGGTTTGACTGATAACCCTGGTAAATGTTTGTTGTAGGTCTATAAGGTATTGCACAATCAAACTCTGGTTACTTTTCTACCAATATTTGATTTTAACCTGATGAACTCACCCAATGGAGGATCGTATAAAACAAACAGCAAGTTTGGATTTTTGAACATTTCGGAAACTAAAGAATGTTATTTTCTTTAGTATGAGCCTTTCTATCTGATACTTTTAAAGCCTTTCAAACGGTTTTAAGGTCGTCATGCTTTCCAGTGACCAGTTAGTGAGACAGTATTCAATATGAGAAAAAATCCTAGAGTGGAGAAACATTCAAGCTGCATTTTCTGGCAGTGATGATGTGATATGTCTGAAATTGTGAAGATTGAACACATTCATTAGAAACACAAAGTTCTTGAGCCCTAAAGAAAGGATAAGCACTCAGTAAAGAGACCCCTAACCCCACTTGCATCAGCTACACAGCCCACAGCATGACCACCTTCAACTGATCCAGGCTCCGTACATGCAAGCTCCAGGTAGTGAAAGGCTGTTACTACCTTCCATTGTCTAATTTGACCTCACTAATAAGCAAAAACAGGTAGTGGCACTGCCAATGTTATCTACTCTACCACATGGTCATAAGAGCCCAAACAGCATGTCACCTTCAACAGACCCAGGTTCCGTACATGCAAGCTCATGCTGATATAACCTTCTCTAGTCCATAATCGCCTCACTTATCAGCAGAAAAATACAATCTTGTAAAAATAAAATAAATACAAGACGACACACCCCCACTCCCACACAATAGACCTTGGTCCAAACTTTCATGACTTAAAGGTGAATTAAAAAGGAATCTTTTTGCACCTTAAATATAGAGCAACCGAGGATTTAATAAGCAAAAACTGCACCACATATTTATTTGAGTTGGAGCTTCAGCATCTGAACCCAAATCATTTCCAGATATTTGATATCTGACTGGTGATACTTCATACATATATACACAAGAGAGAACCTTCAGTAACTACAGTTACAACTATGTGGCCGTTCCTTAACTTTAGAGGGATCATCAAAATTAAATCCACGGTAGTTCCTGCAAACAGCTCACATATATTAGTATGATCTTGATAAACAATCATGGACCTGCTGTGGACCTGTGCTCTATCCTGCAGCAACCATCAACAGAAATGACAGCATTTAACAAAATTCATACTTTTAGACCAGTTAAACTGTTTCAATGGCAGTTCAGCTAGATGCTGTTATATTAATCAACATCATTCCTTGCCAGATTATATTCATTATAGATATTGATGTTAATATTAGATTGATCTCTCTATCCATGGTTGTATTGATTATTCATCCATAGTAACTACCTTTACAACCATATAGACATGAGGACCCCCTTGAAAATCAGGTGCCACATCTCAAGAGGCTTACCTTTAATACATTTATACTCAACAAATATGGAGCTATACAAATAAAGATTGATTGAGTCTATATTCAGAAGAGACAAATGTGATTTTAGTCCCTTTGTCTCTGCCTGGATGGATCCATCTCTGGATCGTGTATGTACAAATATATGTATTACATGTATTTGTATGCATATATGTGTGTCTCTAAAATGAAGAGTATGTCTTCAGCCTGCTCTGTTGTAAAGTGCCTTGAGTTAACAATTGTTATGAACTGGAGCTATATGAATAAAAGATAAAGATTAAAGAAAGATATCAGTGTAAAGAACATTAAAAAATCAGTTCCAAATCCTCACAGGAAAGACGTCACATTTTCACTGAAGTCGTAAACTGTGGTTCTGTGAATAATAAGAAACAATATCAGAGTTTATAATAACGTTTTAGCTTTTATTTTATCTGTAAATATATTTATTTATCTTTTAAGTCAATGTTTGGGTGGTGATACTGCTTTACTCTTCAGCTTCGTTTTCAGATGTCCTGTTTGAACCCCTCAGGATTCATCTTTGCTGTCCTCGTGAAAAACGAGAGCAGAGAAAAGAGACTCAGAAGCTTCCCGAGAGCTTCAGGCGGAGAAAACCGGGCGTGAAAAACTCATCTGATTCAGAAACGTGTTGCTCCGCAGTGACGCACTTTAGTGAGATTTGAGTGTGAGTGAACTGCCATTGTGAGCTAATCAGGAGCTTATGTTAATTACAGCCGCATGTGCACAACAAGGCCGACAGTGTGGTAAACAGGTGAGGGTTACAGGGCGGCGGGGTCAAAGGTCAGCTACAGATTGCAGCATAAGCGATGGAGGTTATGGCCTCATTCATTGCTGCTATTAAATCATCTGTGCTGCATTTGGACTATGCTCTTCCAATAAAGATCCACCGCACGGCATCCTGATTTAACCTCAACAGGAAACTCTGCCAGAAGACTCGAGGAAAAAGATTTAAGATTATGCATTTCTAAAGTGATTACAATTGATTCTAGATTTTGCCTTCTAGGAAGAAACTTTAATCACACAGAAAGTAAACTTTGACCTTCAATGCAACTCAAAAATACAAAACCAGCACAAATAAGAATGTTCCAGGGCTGCTCAGTCATGTCAAATAAAATAATGACGATTATTTCTGTTGCTAATGAAACCAAAATTATTTTAAAAACACAACTAGGTGGTTTTACTACATCTGCATCACACACATACCTATTTTAACACTCTTAACAATTTTATACTTCTAAAAACAAGCTTTCAACAGTAGAAATAAGGTACAAAAAAACATAAAATGGCACATTAATCTTAATTATCTTGCTTTCAAAATACTCATACATATCAAATTAAATATGTTGCCCTGCACTTAAAAATATCAGGTTGTAATAAAACTAGAAAAAAAATATAGAATAAAATGAAAATAATCCCCAGCAGACTTAAATATTAATGCCCTACGCTGTCCTTTAAGGTCTAAATTAACTCTTCATAGTAAAAACGGGGTTGTTTTTCTGTGTTGTTGTGATGGTGAAATATTCAGCTTTAATCGTGTTTACTCAGTTTATTTCTCCTGTGAAGTGTAAAATAAGCTTATGTGTAATTAAAGGATTACACATATATGTTTTGTTCTATTTTACAGTACAATATATATACAAGGATAAAGTTCATTTAAGATTGTTAATCTGCTCAAGTCTGGTTTATTTTATTTGACTCCAATCTGCAAAAAAGTTCTTGAGCAGTCAACAGGGTTAAAACAGATCCAATAAGGTTTCTATCCTGCAAGAATATGCGTATTATATCATCCATTTAAGCTGTTTCATTTTATCAGAGCTAAATAAATATACATATATTATAATTGTGCAGTCTGGTCAGTGCTCTCTCTCTTTTGGTAAAAAAATGACTTTAAATTTTTAAGTTTCTGCACATTTGAAACCACAGACCATCAAAACAATGAAAAGTTTTCTGTTTTAAAGCATGGGGTATTTAGGAATAAAGATATTTTTAATAAATTGACAGAAAGGTTGCCAGTGGTTCTGAAAAATTCAGAAGTTGTGTAACTGCAACTTTTGACACCACAATAATGAGAAATTGGCCAATATTAAGTGTTCAGGTCTTCTGTTTTTGTGGCTGTGACATCAATCAGGTATTATTGGACAAGTGTGTTTTTTTCTTACTAAATAGTCAACAGTCTTGGATTTTATATAGGGATGCACAATGTTGGATTTGTGTTATGTCAATATTTTCAAAGTTATTATCGCAGATCTTGATACAATACTTGAAATCAATACCATTGTTTTTTTGTCAAGAGCCCAAACCCTCCACTTTTCTCAGGGTTAGAGTTCAGCTGTGTTAGAAACTATTCAACACAAGAAAACAACGTTTTATTCTTTAATGAATTATACTTTTGATTTATCAAACTGCACATTCAGTGATGACAACGTAATTATTACAGCCTAATTATGGACAATTTGAACATCCAAAATAACAGCTTTAAATAAGATAATCAACCTTTTAGGCAATTATCTGCAGATACCAATACTGTTTGAATAATGTTGTGCATCCCTAAACATACCACAGTACATATGTAGGAAAATGCAGTTTCTCCGTAGTGCGTTCTCTTTAGTGATTGTAACATGGATTAACTTAACCGTCTGTGCTCGTAAGATGATCACAAAAAATGTGACAGTGAGACAGAGTCTTGAGGCTGAATGACTGCTGCCAACTAGTGGCTGGAGGCTCAACTACAATGCAAATGTAATGTCCAAAAACATGGATGTGAGTTAGCATTTAGTACTTCCTGGTTCCAGAGGCAGAAAGTATATGGGAGTAGGGATGGGAATCGAAAATCAATTCCAGTTGAGAATTGATATCAGTTCCTGGTCTTTTTGCTGATCAATTCCTTCCACTCACAGGAATCAGAAGTGGTCAAAACTGTGGTTTAATTTGTACTGTAAGGCGCTTACTGCACAGTTTTCAGTGATTGGAAACATCAGCAATTAGCAGAGGCATTGACCTATGCAGCTGTTATTTGTGTATTTAGGCCGACTTGCCCACACAGAAAATCAGCAGGAATCCTTCACGGGATTGGCATTAATAAAAAAATTTTAATTACCATCCCTATATGGGATTTAGAGTACCGTTTTCAGATAAATGCCTGAAATTAGATAATGCATAATAAAATAAAATAATAAAGTGTATATGACGTCGTTCACATTTGAATCCCAAAAGCGTTGTTGTGTGTTTAAACGGACGGTTGCAAACAAACTGCCAGCAACAACTACAAAAATAAACAGGGCCCTAATGTAATCATTTCTGATTGTTTTTTTTATAAATAATAATTCATACACTATTGCCATGACATGATCTGATCATTTTATTAGGAGAAAATTCTCAAACAAGAAGTCACGACTCAGAAATACTGGAGTTGCTTCTCAGTCAAACTGCCGTGTTCTAGATGTGTAATAGCTTAATGATAACTTTATACTCTAAACAAACTAGCTTGGAAATAGTGAAAAGTACATCTGTTAATTAAGATTATCACAAAGATAGAATGTTAAAGTTTGATTATTTTTTGTTTGCTACAGAGCTTGATATCAGCACTGATCCAAGACACTAAATAAAAATCTTTGTCTCTGCACCACTCTTTATCCAGAGTAAATATCTGCTAAAACTTCAATATCTGCATTTTTTTTTTAATTTTATTTTGTACTGATAATATTGTGCATCCCTATTATGTTTTTGGTTGATGTGAAAACACATCGGGATTAAAATCATTTGATTTTTTTCTAACATTAATTGTCATTCATAAAATATCCTGACTTTAATTTAAACAAATACAATATCAACTCACCACTTAGAGTAAACATTCATTATTTTGGGGTCAGACTTTGTTCACTTCCACTTAAATGTTCGTCCGGTAAACCATGTAAAAATCACTTTTTATTCAGCTCCTCCTCATTGTCCATTTTTAAAACTCATCTTTATAAATCATTTTTATTCCTTGGCTTCAACCCTGCATGAGACTCTGCTCCTGTTTTAGTGATTTATGGTTTTGTTTTCAGTTATTTGTTTCCATTGCTTTTAAAAACAATGAAACAATTATTTTAGTGTTTATTGTCTATTATGTACAGCACTTTGTTTCGGCTGTGGTTGATTTTAAAGTGCTTTATAAATAAAGTTGAGTTGAGATCAACATTCACATTGGTTTTAGGGAAACAAAAGTATTGCCTTACCCTATATATAAATATCTCTTCACGTCCATCTATTGCTCAGTTAATGGTGTGTAAAGATTATAATTTTTGTATGTTAAATCTTTGACATTTCTTTGCAGAAAATGTAAACAATTTATCAGGTACAAATATGAAGATCTGATTTTTGTCGCTCCATATCACCCGGCCTTACATTATTATTATTATTATTATTATTATTATTAAATCAGCTCCAGCATGTTGACGTGAACCTGTCTCCCTCAGCTCATCCTCACCGCCTTCATGAAGCTCCGGAACAGCGCGTCCAGCAGCATCAGCTTCCACGGCTCGCTCACTCCCTGCGGCAGCGGCAGGTACACGAAGTAGGCGGCCGCGGTCAGCAGCACGGCCCCGGCCACACGGAGCCTCATGGCGGCGGACTGAACCTGCCCGGTACTACGGCGATCTCCCTCCCTCCCCCGGTCTGCAGGGATCGGTGGAGTCTGCCAGGGATCGACGAAACTCGGAGGATTGACCCTGGTTTCACAATAAAAGTCGAGATTTCGCTGTCACGGCGGTGGCGTTGCGAAACAGCACACGGGATTCTCTTATTTTGAAAAATGAAACAGGAAGTAGAGGAAGAATTGTGTAACCAGGGGCCTGACGGGAAGTGTAGTTTAATGGACTGTGTTATAACTGAGCTCGGGGATTTTTTTTTAAATATTGAAATCTTTATTGATTCAAATCAAGAAAAATGCACAAAACGTAGCTTTACAGACCAAGCATCATTTTGTTAACACAAGTTTAAGTATAATAAAATAACAATAGAATATTAAAATAAACAGAGAGAGAGAGAGAAAACAGTGTCAGAGGTTAAAGGGATAGTTCAGTTTCTTTGAAGTGGGGTTGTATGAGCTCCATATGGCCACTAAGTACATCAGATGCAGTAGAAAGTTCTCTCCTCTCCCTCAGTAAACCACAGTTTGTAAAAGTTTGTGACACAGAACCAGCCGCAAACAGGAAGTATTGTACCAAATACAAAAGGTATTTTCTCCGCCTACAAGGATTCCCATCAAAAAATAATACCACAGTTTAAGAGTATGCTACCTAGAAATTTTTTTGAGTGCATTAACTTTTCGAGAACATAAAGTTTATCTGGAACTAACTGACTTACCTCACGTATTCCTCCGCACAGTGCTGCCGCGAGTTCCAGATAAACTTTATTTTCCCAAAAAGTTAATGCAGTCCAAAAAAATTCTAGGTAGCGTACTCTTAAACTGTGGTATTATTTTTTGATGGGAGTTCTTGTAGGCGGGGGAAATACCTTCTGTATTTGGTACAATACTTCCCTGTTTGCAGCTGATTCTGTGTCACAAACTTTTACAGACTGTGGCTTACTGAGGGAGAGGAGAGAACTTTCTACTGCATCTAATGCACTTAGTGGCCATTTGGAGCTCATACTACCCCACTTCAAAAAAACTGAACTATCCCTTTAAGAGATTGTATATGTCCAAGGCTTGTTTGGTTTTGATATAATTCAGTACTTTTTAAAAAATTATCACTTAATTCAAAACAAGAAATAATGGCCTAACCTTCATAAATCTACATCTATGGATATATTGTTTGGCTCTTTTCCTTTTTTGTCCTCCATTACTATTTAATGGAATTAACAAGTTCATATTTCAGCTCTGTGCCTTCTCAGAGATCCAATTTTTAAAAAGAGTCACAAAAATATTTGGTATGATCACAAAGTTGGTATGATCACTAAGTTTTAGTGTTGGAATCAAAATATGACAATAAGAAAATTATAAATTCTTAGTCTTAGAAACAACTGAGCTCAAGGACTTATTGAGGGATTCACTTTGGGTTTAGACAGTTAAAACTGTGACTGATGCCAGCGGCAGAAAATGTAATAATTTAAAAAATCCAGCTGTTTAACCTCCAAAGCATTTATAAATTACATAATAAAACCCTTTTTTTTTTTTAAAGCAATAGAACTTTTCTCATTGTGTTTTTACATAATGTTTTATTACTTTTTACTGGTATGTAGAAGGTGAAATGTTTTTTTCATAAGGATGAATATTTTGCAAAAGGTAACATATTTTCTGTGCAGGGTAAAATGTTTGTTACTTTTAAAAATGGGGTTAAATATTAACATAGAATATTCAGCATTTTATATAGGTTAGATTTTTTTGCAATAGGTAAAAAAAGTCCCTCTTGATAGACAGATATTTCATCCTGATAGAAATTCTATTATCTTCATTTTTATAGTTTTGTTATCAGGTTGTTCAGTGCAGTGCCTCGTGAATGAATAACATGACAACAATGATGTGAGAGCATAAATGGAATAACAAGGGCAACAGCAACAGTGAAAGACAAAAAAGGAGGAAAGTAGGATAGTTTTTTGTTTTTCTTTTTTAAAGGGAAGTTCATGAAAAAATATTTTGAAAGTGTAGCAAGTAGGTTTTGTGTGCCTGTGATGGGGAGGAGATTCATTAAAATGTTCACTTATTTTGCCTTATATTTTATGTGGCATTTAATGTATTCTAAAGTATGAGACAGAAAAAATAAATCAATTTATCAGTCTTCCCGAGTCCCAACTCCTTTTGGCCCCTGACCCCAGTCTCAGTTTCCTTTTCTTAATATTTTTTAAAATCCCAAGGCTTTCTGAAGAGCCTGTATTTGTCCCAGATTTTTTTTAACATGCTACATAAGTAACAGTTCTTAAGCTGAATTATATTATATATTATATTATATTAAAAAATATATATTTAATAATAATTTTGAACTCTTTGGAAAACACAGTGTCCTGAGTATCACTGTATCAAGGACCAATCATACTACATTTCCTTTTAATGTCTTAAGATCTGCAGGGGGAAAAGTGAAAATATTTGTTATAATTAAAGCCATGCTTTTGCCCCATGATAAAATAAAATGGATAATTTAAGACCTCAAGAGAACAACTTGAAATGAACTGTAATTAAGGGAAAAGAGTGCAAAAAAATAAGGGAAGCGTGTTCTCTTAGGGCCTCCATATGTTTAGCTAGTACTTTTGTATGAATTCACTTGATTGGTACATTTTTGTAAAACATATATTTTCTAACGTTTGTACTGTACCGACATATTTCATATCATTTTTTCTCTACCCTGTATTGTGTTGTGTTTATGTGTTCTGCCATTTAGTATAAAGATATTTGTATATTTAAACAGAGACAACCAGACATTGTGCCAAGATTTCACATCCCTATGTTTAGCCTGTATTTATAGAAGCTCAAACAATCTACTTTTAACTCATTATCATAGTATAGTAAAGTATTGAAGTATGTATCATTTTGAATTTCAGTCATAATCAGGTTTATTCCTTTTCTGTCTGCATTAATTCATTTAATGTTCACCAACTTTAATCAAGAATTCATCCCTCATTATGCTTAGAATTTGTGGTCCATATTTTTCATATTTGTCTTCAATATTAAACATGTGAAGAAAGTAAAAACAAAAAGGAAGTCAAACATTCATAAACTTGGTGAGGCTGAGTTGTCCTACCAGTGAAGGTTAATGGCCTGATTTTTATTCTGGCAACAAAAATGAACTTAAACAACAAGTTTGGTGCAATGACTGAAAAACAGGATGGATGATTTGATGCTTTCTTAATGTTCAAGCAACAAATGTGCAGCCAAAAGCCTCTTCCTGCTGCTTGGCTCCTCCTGATGAATGATCAGCCTCACCTGCCCTCATCAGCTCACACCTGTGTCCACTTAGTCCTCAAAGGGGAGCAGGCAGCTCTTATAAGCAGCTCCAGCGCTCCCTCAGTCATCCACTGTTCTCGGACAGGTTCAGTTGTTCAGTTTGGGAGCTGACAGAAGAGACTTTGCTGCTTCACTGGCCGATAACTGACTGCAGCCATGGGGATTCCACTGAGGTTTGTTTCAGGATCAACTGTTTCCATCGCTCTTCTGTCTTGTGGCGTGAATAATGCAGTAACTGGATGTCTTTGTCTAGGTGGTTGCTGTTTTCCTTGCTTGCTGTTGGATATCATGGTAAGATAGGTCTTTCTATTAAACCCTCAACAAGCTAAAAATGGTTTTAAGTGTTTTTCTCTCCAGCTTTCAGTGCTGCTTCCACTGAGATATTTGGAGAAACTGATATTGGGACACCTGTGAGTCAGGATTCAGATGAGGTAAGGGCTAAAAGTTTCTAGCTTAGCTGTTGATCCTAAATAATTGATCCAGACTGAGACCATCTGCTCATCACCACAGGTCAAGGAAGCAGCCTTTGGACAAATGCAACTTGATGAATCAACTGAGGAGACACAGGAAGCACAAGAGCCTAATCAGCAGCCTCGCCTGCTGCAGATGCCCTCGATACCCCAAAAACGCCTGCAGCTTCAGTTGCCCCAGCAACCAGTCCTTCCGCCCAAGCAGGTTCCTCAAGTGCCCCAGCATCAGGTCTCTGCACCTCCAGCACCCCAGAAACAAGTCTTTGTTCCCCTGCCCCAGGAGCAGGTCTCCATTCCCCAGCAGATTCCTCAGGCACCCCAGCAGCCGGCCTTTGTTCCCCAGCAGGTTCCTCAGGCACCCCAGCAGCAGGCCTTTGTTCCCCCGACCCAGCAGCAGACCTATGTGCCCAAGCAGGTTCCTCAAGCTCCCCAGCAGCCGGCCTTTGTTCCCCAGCAGGTTCCTCAGGCACCCCAGCAGCAGGCCTTCGCTCCCCAAGTGCCCAAGCAGCAAGTCTTCATTCCCCCTCCCCAGCAACAGGTCCCTCAAGCACCCAAACAGCAAGCCTACTTGCCCAAGCAAATTCCACAAGCACCCCAGCAGCAGGCCTTTGTTCCCCAGCAGGTTCCTCAGGCACCCCAGCAGCCGGCCTTTGTTCCCCCACCCCAGCAGCAGGCCTTTGTTCCCCAGCAGATTCTTCAGGCACCCCAGCAGCAGACCTTTGTGCCCAAGCAGATTCCTCAAGCACCCCAGCAGCAGGCCTTTGTTCCCCAGCAGATTCTTCAGGCACCCCAACAGCAGACCTATGTGCCCAAGCAGGTTCCTCAAGCACCCCAGCAGGTCCCTCAGGCACCCCAGCAGCCGGCCTTTGTTCCCCAGCAGGTCCCTCAGGCACCCCAGCAGCAGACCTATGTGCCCAAGCAGGTTCCTCAAGCACCCAAACAGCAAGCCTACTTGCCCAAGCAAATTCCACAGGCACCCCAGCAGCCGGCCTTTGTTCCCCAGCAGGTCCCTCAGGCACCCCAGCAGCCGGCCTTTGTTCCCCAGCAGGTCCCTCAGGCACCCCAGCAGCCGGCCTTTGTTCCCCAGCAGGTCCCTCAGGCACCCCAGCAGCCGGCCTTTGTTCCCCAGCAGGTCCCTCAGGCACCCCAGCAGCCGGCCTTTGTTCCCCAGCAGGTCCCTCAGGCACCCCAGCAGCCGGCCTTTGTTCCCCAGCAGGTCCCTCAGGCACCCCAGCAGCCGGCCTTTGTTCCCCAGCAGGTCCCTCAGGCACCCCAGCAGCCGGCCTTTGTTCCCCAGCAGGTCCCTCAGGCACCCCAGCAGCAGGCCTTTGTTCCCGCACCCCAGCAGCCGGCCTTTGTTCCCCCACCCCAGCAGCACACCTATGTGACCAAGCAGGTTCCTCAGGCACCCCAGCAGCCGGCCTTTGTTCCCCCACCCCAGCAGCACACCTATGCGCCCAAGCAGCAGGACTTCATTCCCCCTCCCCAGCAGATTCCCCAAGCACCTCACTGGCAGGCCTTCATTCCCCCTCCCCAGCAGATTCCCCAAGCACCTCACTGGCAGGCCTATGTGCCCAAGAAGGTTCCTCAAGTGCCCAAGCAGCAGGTCTTCATTCCCCCTCCCCAGCAGATTCCTCAAGCACCTCAGTGGCAGACCTATGTGCCCAAGCAGGTTCCCCAGCAGCAGGCCTTTGTTCCCCAGCGAAGGCCTCAGCAGCAGGCCTTTGTTCCCCAGCCTAGGCCCCAGCAGCCAGTCCTTCCACCCAAGCAGATGCTAAAGGTTCCTCAGCAGCCAGTCCCTGTGCCCAAGAGGAGGTTAGTGATACCCCAGCAGCTGGTCTCCAAGCCCAGGGAGAGTCTCTATGTTCCCCCTCTGCCAGTGTCTGTGCCCAGGGAGCGCCCCCTTGTTTCTCAGCAGCTGGTCTTTGTGCCTGTACCGGCTCCCCAGCAGCAGGTCCAGAAGCCCAGGCTTCTTCCACTGCCAGTGTCTGTGCCCAAGAGGAGGCCACAGGTTATCCAGCAGCAGATCATTGTTCCTGTCCAGCAGTCGGCTCCGATTCCCCAGAGGCAAGCCAGAAGACCACAGGTGAGCCATCAGAGGGTTAACGCTCCTGTGCCAGCTCCCCAGAAGCGCTTATCTGTGCCCAAGCGGATCCCTCAGCAGGTCTTTGAGCCCAAGCAAAAGTTCCAGGCTCTCAAGTACTGAAGCAGTGGTTTCCAGGGAAAAGGGGATATGTAAGCAGGGTAGGTACAAACAAAATTTAACGTTTGAGTTGTAATGCAGTTTAACTAATTTGCTGTCTTTGTTTTAGGTGCAAGAACATCAGAGGCCCTGCTTTCAACTGAACCTTGTTCCAACTGTACAATAAAATGTTTGCTCTAAAATTCTGTTAACTCCTGCATTTGTTAAACCTTGTGCACTTCCCTCTGCGTTGAAAGTCTTGGGCACTGAAATGATCCACAACTACACTCCACTGATCAGGAACTGTCAATGCTCTAGTTGATACAAATGGATTTTAGAAGTCACGGCTGAAAAGCCAAACTGACTCTTTACTGATCCACACATTTCAAGATTCCACTTAGCAGTAGAACTGCCTGAATTCATGGCGGCTTGTTCTAAAAGTGCAGTTGCTCATTTGGGCTCATTGTGCCCCCAAACCAGGAGGGATCTGATGCTCACTCTACTACAAATTTAAACTCAAGAAGTTACACACTTTCTCCCACCATAAACAAATGTAAATTTTACTGTAAAAAGAGATGTTTCCACCAAAAAGAAATCCTTTAAAGCCAGAATTAAGTTTATTTCTGATGTCGCTGTTACTGTTTTCACCATAAAGCTGTAGAGGATGAACAAAACTGAGATAAAAGCCTGACTGGTTACAAAAATCAAGGTTAAACAGACTATTTAGTGATATAGTTACAAATAACAGTAGCTCCTCCCTTCCCTTGTGTATAAAGAAAAGGATGTTGAAGTAAATTAAGAGACACTAAGAAAAATGTCACTGTGAAATTGAAATGTAATGTAGATGAAAATCAAAACACACTTGATGTAGATTTCTTAAAAAAAACAAAACAATACAAAAACTATATATATAACTGTCCAAGTTTCTTAATTTGATCTTGTTAGCTTTTGATACATTTTTAGCGCCGAGCTGGAAATGTCCCCAGATTTCATTTCAGAAATAAATGCTTTAAACAGCATGTTTTTTTGGAATAAAAATCAGTTCAATTTTGGAAATTTGTGTATTTTTTTATTTTGATGAATTCCACATATCTTTTCATAAGGTCTCCATTCACTGAAACATCAAATTTGACATTAAGATGAAGGCCCTTGGATGAGTTTGTCCAAATATGACTAATCAAAAATTTGATTCAAAATGGCTGCCATCCCGTCAGGGAGAGACTATTTTTGTGCATCCAAAGAGTCTGATCATTTGTACCTTATTTAATTTCTCTGGCCTAGAAAGGGTTCATACTTTTTGTAAGCCTTGGTGCAGTGACGCCAGGTTTTCTACTGAAATAAGCAACAATGTCGATGAAAACAAGCCTAAAACAAGTGACCTCCAGCTATTTTTTTTTCTAATGCGATATATTATTTTGTGAAAGAGAAATCTACATAAAATATGTTTTGATTTTCATCTACATTACATTTCAATTTCACAGTGACATTTTTCTTATTGTCTTGATTTATTTCTTCAACATCCTTTTGTTTGGAGATGGATCATCCTTTTCTTTATACAAGAGTGAAGGGAGGGCCTACTGTTATTTATAACTCTGTTATCACTAAACAGTCTGTCTAACCTTGATCTTTGTAACCAGACATAGTCAGGCTTTTATCTAAGTTTTATATTGATCCTCTACAGCTTTATTATGGAGAAAACAGTAACAGCGACATTAGAAATAAACTTAATTCTGGCTATAAGGATTTCTTTTTGGTGGAAACATCATTTTTGTCCCTTTTTACAGTAAAATTTACATTTGTGTCTATAGTGGGAGAAAATAATTTGTGTAACTTCATAATTGAGTTTATATTTGTATTAGAGTGAGCATCAGATCCCTTCTTGGTTTGGGGGCGCAACAAGCCCAAATGAGCGGCTGCACTTTAAGAACAAGCCCATAAAAACAAAACCTGCAACTGCAAATATTTACAAGCAACTTTTCAAAAAAGGAGCCCAAAGTGGCTTATAATAAGCCGACCTGGCAACTATGCCTTCATCCAATTTCTCTCCCTAAGAGAACCACAAGTAGAGGGAGCATAAAGATTCATTTCTGTATCAGGCCTGATGTACAGTTAAATTCTGGGGCTTTACTAGGATGTCAAGGCCTCAAGCCTGAAATGTCCCATGGAGCAGAGTAACTGACAGGGTCCTGCACACCTGTGATGATGAGGCCTCGGTAATTTTCTTCTTCATGGTCATTTGCACACATCTGAGCAAATCAGAGTTTAAAACACAGTGCCTCAGCCTCAATCTAGCTCTCTTAAAAATGTCTTTATGTTCTCCTGAATGATTGGAGGACTCTTACTGATGGTTGATTTCTAAAACAGTTTCTTCCTCTACTTTTCTTTTCCATATTCTCTGCCACTCCAGCTCTGTTCCTCGTTACAAGGCAGTTATGTTTTTGCCAGTGTATGTTTGTTTGTTTGTTTGGTAG
Source organism: Cetoscarus ocellatus (assembly GCA_037902135.1). NCBI lineage: Eukaryota > Metazoa > Chordata > Actinopteri > Labriformes > Labridae > Cetoscarus > Cetoscarus ocellatus. The sequence goes on from JBAMNC010001513.1 coordinate 475,912, forward strand.
CAAGATTACACAAAAACTACTGGTGGGATTTTGCTGAAATTTTCAGGAGATGTTGGTAATGGCCCAACTTAAAAATGATTCGATTTTGCTGGTAATCCAGATAACCACCATTAGCAAATGATATTTTTTGCTCAATATCTGTCTTAACTAATAATGATATCAACATGATTCTGAGTGCTAGGTGTGGGTTTCAGGGTCATGAATCATATTATGATGGCAACTTTATCATGAACTATTGCTTACAGATGTAACAGCAATATATGAGCTACCTTGGCAGAAGTTTGCACTCTCAGAGTGCTTTCTAGTTTCTAAAATAGTTTCTTCCTATTATTTCCTTGTCCCATATTCTCTGCCACTCCAGCTGTATTCTTTGTTTGGTTTTTCTCCTAAATTCTCTCTTTTCATGTGACCATTAACCTTTTGAGTCCCAGCTCAACTGTTTGGCAGAGGTCAATAAATCCAGAAATATTTAATGTGTTTAATGTGTTAAACCAAAAGAACTGATTTTTTCTTTGTGTAGGATTTAAAGGTTTAACAAGCTAAAAGATATTATTATTATTATTATTATTACCATCATTATTATTTTAAATACTTAACAATCTAATGATATTATATATATATAAATATATATAAAATATGTTATTCATCAAAAACATTTGATTGTTTATTTACAGACCTTTTCTAATAGATTTTGTCCCAAATATCTGTGGATTTTTATGTCATCACATAATCAACTGTTAGCTCTTAAACCTTTAAATCCCACACCAAGAAAATACCTGCTTTTTGATTTGTTTGTAGTTTTCTCTTTTCCCTGAAAAGTTAACAGAATCAATGATTTGATTTGTTGTGTTTTTAAAAATATTAAATATCCTTGAATTTATTGATGATCTCTGCCAAGCAGTTGAGCTGGTAGTTCAAGGGTAATACTTTCATGTTTCAAAGCTAATTTTGCGTTTCTGTCTGCAGCCTTATAACCTTTAACCCCAGTATCACATCATTTGCAGGCCCTGATCATTTGACATTTCCTCCATATTGAGCCTCACAGCTGCTGCTGCTGAGCTCAAATTGGACTTCTCCTGATCATCAGCCACACCTGCCGCTCTCACCTGTGTCCACTCAATCAGCAGAGGAGCGCAGGGGTTTATAAGCAGCTCTGGTGCTTCTCTCAGTCAGCCATTGTTCTCTGAACCAGAAGTGTCTGATACCTGACTGACCATGGGAGCTCTGCTGAGGTGGGTGCTAAAATGACCTTTTCTTTTTTTTTCTTCTTCTTTCTTCATCTCGTGAAGCTCATCATGATTTCTTTGTGTCGTCTAGATGGTTGCTGTTTTCCTTGATTGCTGTGGGATACAATGGTGAGTTCAGCCTTTTTGTTCAACACTTGGTTAGTTCTAGTTTATTTCAGTCATATATATATATATATATATATATATATATACACTTCAAAGCAGCAAAAGGAAAGACAATACAAAATTTTGACTGAAAAAGGCTCGGGCAGAAGCAAAGCTTATTAATGCCTACCTACAGTGCATCTTAAGCTACACAATTTATGGTGTGTCAAAACCAAGCTTTTTTTTTTTTTTTTTTTTTTTTTCCCCAACCTAACAAAGGAAGTACATTGCTTAAGTTTGAGATCAGCACTATTCCACAGCTGAACCTCTTTAATACGTCTTAACTTCTTTTTAGCTTTTTGGTAGCACAAATTTGCTTCCATCTCTCAACTCCTATTTACTCTCAGACACTGAAAAACTTATGCATACTATCTGGTAGTGTTTTATTTCCTTTAAACATGATTTGCATTGTTCTATAATAAACCAAGTCTCTAAACTTCAAAACATGAGAATTTAAAACTGATTAGTATGGTCCTAATATCCCGCTTTGTTTATGATGCGTAAGGCTCGTTTTTGTTACACAATTTTATCAGTTGTGGTTTTAAACGTAGATCCCATAATTCCATGCAATAAGGAAGTATTGGTGAGCAGTAAATTAAATAAACTTTTGGGATTTAGCATGTCCTAACATTTTAATAAGACTCAATCAGCTTAAAGAGTTTGCTCTTCAGCTTTCAGTGCTGCATCAACTAAGAATCGAGATGGTGACGTCCCTCTGCAGCCACAGCTGTACCAGAAGCCCCAGAAACCTGCACTCGCACCCCAGCAGATGCCAAAGGTTCCCCAGCAGAGGTTGGTGATGCCTCAGCAGCCGGTCTTCGTGCCCAGAGAGAGGATCTATGCTCCCCCTCTGCCAGTGTCTGCACCCAGGGAGAGGCCTCTGGTTTCCCAGCAGCTGGTCTTTGTGCCTGTACCGGCTCCCCAGCAGCAGGTCCAGAAGCCCAGGCCTCTTCCCCTGCCGGTGTCCGTGCCCAGGAGGAGGCCACAGGTCATCCAGCAGCAGATCATTGTGCCGGTCCAGCAGCCAGCCCAGGCTCCCCAGCAGCAGGCCTTTGCGCCCAGGCAGAGGCTCTATGCTCCCCAACCCGTGTCTGCGCCCAAGGGCAGACCACAGGTGATCTACCAGAAGGTGTACGTGCCTGTGCCGGCTCCCCAGAAGCAGCTGGTCGTGCCCAAGAGGATCCCCCAGCAGCAGGTCTTGGTTCCCCAGCAGCCTCAGAAGTTTCAGGCTCCCAAGCAGCAACTCAGTTATCCTGTTGCCCAGGCCCCAAAAGGGTAAGTCCATCTCAGTCTTCAGTTTACTAAATCCTATGCTAAGACTGCTAAAGTGACCCTGCCCCCCCCCCCCCCCCCCCCCAGGTATTGAAGCAGTGGCTCTAAGAGGAATGGAAACACCTGCCCACAGTAAGTTAACCAGTAAGGGTTTTTTTTTTTTTTTTTTTTTTTTTTTTTTTTTTTTTTTTTTTTTTTTAAAACCCACTGAAACTGACTGCTTTTGTCTTTCAGGTACTGAAAGATTTGTGCGGCTCTCCTTCAAATGAACGCTGAAATCAAATTCTAAATAAACGTTATGTACCACACTTTGGTATCTTGGCTTCCTTTCAGTAAATGCTAAAGGTGAGGAGTTTCACACCTAAAGGTCTTGGGCACTCATTTTTCCTTTAACCCTTACATACTGTTCCTGTTCTGTAGCTTCAGTCTGGTCAGAGTAGAATTCCCTTGTAGTGAGTTTACACCAAAATTGCAACTACAAACCTATTCAGAATGTTTAAATAGAATTTGCCACTGGGGAAAAACATGGTAATCCTCAAATGCTTCAAAGAGCAGGGAAAGCAAGTTTGTCACCCTTTGTTTCCTGTGTAAAACTTATTACACAGTACAATGTGTTTAAGAAATATAAAGGCCATAATGATTTGAGTGTTGCCATTTAAAACTACATCAACATTCTGGAACTTTTGGACTTCACAAAATAACCACTGAACACTGTCCTCACTGGGGTAATCTCTCTAGATATTGCAATTATCAGAAAAGGCATCGCTTATTAAATTCTCATTTTGATGCTGTTTTATTCCACATCAGCCACCTCTACCTTATGACCATTTTAGAAGTTAATGTAAATGTGTTTTCATGATCATTATACTACTTTTAAAAACTACCACTGCAACCGATACATACACGAGGATCCTCTTGAAAACAAGATGCATCTCAGTGCAGTAGGTCAAATTTGACCCAAACAGTATGTAAGGGTTAAGTCTTGTGAAAAGAGGAAACTTTGCAGTTTAGTGTCAGTGGCTCTTTCAGTTAAGTGTCATGTGGCCCACAAGCTTTTTTTTTTTCTTTTTTTTTAAATATTGAAAATGTAGGTCTCTAGAACAAGACTTTGCTGCCTGTTTGGCTTTACACTTTCATGATCAAGACTGGTACAGGGATTTTTGGTTTCAGTGGATTTTTCAGCTTGTTTGGGTCATAGGTTTGCAGCAAGAAGTCCTCATGAAATGTACAACTTTGTCAGTTTTGAGCTTGAATGTAAAGAACCACATAACAGTTTGACTGGGAGGGACTGCACAAACCTAAGAATCTTGACCAGTGACCCTAAAGTTGGTGCTCATGGTTTTGGCTATTATCTTAAATTGCATTGGACCCCTGGCCATTTTTAGTCAGCAGCTCCTCTGCAACCATCCTTGTGAAACAGTTGGATTCCTTTATTAATCCTCTGGGGAGGTTGAGTGGTTGCTGCAGTAGGGTGAGGGTAAGTAGCATGCATTAAGGTCTAAAAGATCAAACTGTACAAATAGCAAATAAGTGAAGGTATTTATCAAAATTACGATTAACAGTGTCATTTAGGAGAACCAAGGCATTCTGTGCTGTACAGTGATAGTGACAGGTAAGTTTTGTTGACGGTACATTGTAAGTTATGCAAATTATTAACGAAGGATTGTGCAGTAGTAGACCAGGATAGAGATGTTAAATTAGATGCAATGTATTTAATATGGATAGAAACTTGTTTTATGGATATAGAGGATATTTTAAATGCTTAAAATCCAGAAAACAGGGTAATATCAGAAGCATTAAATGTTGCAAAATGAATCTTTTTATCTGGAAAAAGCTATTCTAAAATCCAAAATATTTTACTTGTGGGAACCTGAAGAGCTAAAATGCTAATTCACCTCCGTTTTAGGACTCATTCCTGCTCCGTTCTAGAACAATCATGTCTGTTCGCTTTAAGGACTATAAATTATAAAGTACTGTCAATCAAGGAGTTTATAGCAATGATTGATCTATGCTGACATATTTAAAGATTTTACCCCCTTTACCAGAAATTGAATTCTTCTGTATTCTGAAATCACTTTTTGCAATAACTATTGATGTGCAGCTGCTCTGGCATAATTATGTTTGTAACTAGTTTCTTTGTGTAGTGTAGAGTAAACAAATCTTTCCTCAATATTATCAAAAATGTGAGCAGAACACACGTGGAAAATAGACTTTGATACAATTAATTTTAAAGTTGTCAAATATCCAAATTATGGACTTGAAAATGTCTAACTTTTGTATTTTTAAAAATCTCACAGTGTACCATTTAGTTAGCTCATAAAATCACAGATATATTTTTTTAATACCTCTAAATAAAACAGCACAAGCTCATGTCATGCCTTCTTATAACTTTTAGTCATTTCTGACAAATTAGTGCAACACTGGATGGAAAGAAGTCTTGTGAAATGGCAGAAGCTTATAGAAACAATGACACAGCAATGCGTGCTGTAATCAAAGCTCAAGGCGGTCCAATATATTAGAGTGTGTGACCTTTTTTTTGGAGGCGACTTTTTTTTTGGCCAGGCAGTATATTTATATATGTATATGTATATATATATATATATATATATATATATATATATATATATATATAAAAATATGTATGTATATATATATAAAAAATATGTATGTATGTATATATATATATATATATATATATGTGTGTGTGTGTATTAATAAATCTAAATAATAAAATCTTAATAATAGTGATCTTTAGATTTGATAAAATTTATTTAGTAATAAAAATTAGTGCCTCACTTCTGCCCCACAGGGGGCTTCTTTCATACACTTGGTTTCTGCTCTTTGGCTGCGGCTGCGCATGCTCCACCACCTCCACTTGAGGGAGCCCTGCTACAGCACGTCGCTCTCATCTAGCATTCGAAGAAGAATGGACTGATCATATTGTCAGCTCAGTGAACCAATCACATCGCACGGGAACGAGATCTCGGCCAATCAGATCGTTACATATGCTCCTCATGGGCGGGGCTTGTGGCTGCCGTTGAGACGCTTTCTGAGTTGTCAGATGAAACAGTTAGCCGTTAAAGCTCGATTTAAGTCTTATAACTGCGTTAAGAAATAAACGAATCGATCAACTGGAGAGCTAGAGAGTGTATGTGTATTTGTTGAAGCCACACTTACCGATTTTCATCCTTGTTCGGGTAAGAATTTATCCAAACGGTCTTAAGAGGAGAGATGCTAATGCTAATGTTTGCGGCAGCATCATCAGTCGGGATGGGGGTCAATGGAGGCTGAAACACCAGTCTTAATGTGATTTTAGGGGGCTCTTATTGTGTTGTCTCATTGCTCATCGGTATGTGTGTGTAACCGACATTTCTGTTAATTCTTGGTGCTCCTGCTCGCCTGTTCCTTCCTGTTGTCGTTGTTTTACATCCTCTGTCTCCCCCTTGTCCCCCTCAGTGGTCGCCATGGGGGAGGTGGAGCTGTCCTGTCGGGCCTACGTGAAGATGTTCCTGCACTCCTGTCTGTTCCCGAGGTGCAGCATCAACGGCCTGCTGCTGTCGTCCTCGTCGGCAGGTGGCGCTGTGTGCGTGACGGACTGCGTCCCCCTGCTTCACTCTCACCTGTCCTTGGCCCCCATCACTCAGCTGGCCCTCACTCAGGTAGGAGCCATGCAGACAAATACACAACATCACAATGTAAAAATGGTGTTGTAAATTTCACAGTAACTTACTGGCAACAAGATGCCAACAAGTTACAGTTGGTTCTAGGACCAAATTTGGGACATCTCCACTCAGACTTGAGTTAAAAGTTAACCTGTTGCTGTAGAACATTTACATTACAGTGTTCGTTTGTTGATTAGGTCTGCATTTTATGCATTAGAGCCCAATGTAGAATGTTGTTATGATGTCTGATGGTCTGATTTTATGTTTTATTTTGTGTTAGTGTGAAGTCACACATGAAATGCTTGAGAAATAAACACTGTTCTGATAACAAAAAACGACAAAATACATTCATAGATAGCTCTATCGTTCTTTTGTTGCTTTTTATTATCATTAAGAAAGAGATAATTACACATTTGATGTTGACAGTAGCGTTGTGTGCAGCAAAAAATAATATATCAATATTGAAAATGATTATGCCCAATATTATTTAAAAAAACAAGTGAAATGGCCTTACTTACTGCTGCAGTACACCATTGTATGATCATGTCTTTATACTGCAGTAAAACAATGGCAAAGTGCAGTATAGCCTATAAAACTGCCAAATTTAGCATGAATGTCAGTATACAATATGCATTTTTGCAGATACTGCACTTTGCCTTTGTAGGGCAGTATAGGATAACTACTGTATATTTATTTAAGTTGTCATTACTGTAACATTATTTACTCCAGAAATACTGTATTATCATTCAAAGTATCATGCTATATTTTATTCTATGCCTTTAAAATAAAAGTGAACTTGCTGTATTTTAGTTTATATCACTGTATCTTTAACTATTTTACTGGTCTTTTATTAGCAATATATCATTTTGTAAAAAAAAATAAAATGCATACATCAAATTTTATCCAATCAAATACATTTAATCAAGCATTTGTTTCACCCAAAAATGTGAAACATTTGATAAAATAACTCCTGCCTGCTATTGGCCAGTTTTACTGGGCAAACTGGAATTTTCTCTTGATCTATAGCCTTTTTCAGTATCTTACTATGTAGACCTTTTACAGTAGGTAACTGTAGATTTTATGGTAAAATGATGTTAAGTTTATATAAATCTGTATGCTTTCCCCCAAAACATTGCCATTTACAGTAGTTTACTGTTTGTTTGTTTTTTACAGTAAGTAGCTGTAGATATAAAATACAGTGAAATACTGTTTAGTTTACAAAAATCAGTTACAGTGTTACACTGCAGCTTGACTGGTATTTATGATTTTGCTTTATTTTATTTTTGATGTTATTAAAAAATGTGAGCAGTTTCAAAGACAAATGAAACACACGTGTGAAAAATAGTCTTTGATACAATTAGTTTTAAAGTTGTCAAATATCCAAAATATGGACTTAAAAATGTCTTTATTTATTTTTTTTTTTAAATTTCATATAGAGTGTACCCGATCCCAAAGCCTCTGTCGTTGTTTTCATAATATTGTGCCAAGATTTAAATTGAACGAATAAATTCAATAAAAATGAAAATAACAAAAGTGACACCTCTACAAACAAAGGATAGACACACCACTGGATGTAGAACAAAAAGAAAATCAAAAATGTACATGGACAAAAAGTTAAAATACTGAGAGAAAAATAGTAAAGATGTCGAGAAGAGGTTAAAACTCAAAGGGAATGCAAACAGGAAACACCAGAAACCTGAAAGGGCATTGAACTGCAGTGTGCAGCGTCGTTTTCATGAAAGAAGAGATAAAAACGAGGAAGACAGTGTGGCCGTTATTCCTTAAACTGATGATCGGGAACGTTAAGTCTGTGTCCTTTTATCGCCTCCTTGTCTCTGCTCCTGAAATCTCTTTTGTCCCTCGGGCCGTCAGACTGTACAACTCCTCACTCAGGGGCAGGAGGAGTAACAGGAAGACAGAGGAGAGGAAGGATCTGTAGCCATATTTTTTATTTTTATGTATTTATATTTGCAAATTGTTTTTTTTTATTTTTTTACATTTCTGATACCTATGTGCTTTTTTAATCTGTGTGCTTGCTGCTGGAATCCTAATTTCCCTGAAAGGAGTCTTCCCACAGGATTAATAAAGTTCTGTCTAATCTAATCTAATCTAATTAAAATGATAATGTTTTAGTTACCATGGTGATCCAGCTGAGGTAAGACAGAGCCATCACACTGTAAACTCAGACTTGGTTCTCTCCTCATGTCTGGTTCTTGGACTTATTTATCATAGTTACTGATTTACTGCTCCATTAAAATCCACCATTTCCTCATTAATTGAAGGAGGTTATGTTTTTACTGGCTGTTTATTTGTTTATTTGTTTGTTTGTTTGATAGCAAGATACTACAAGATACAAAAACTACTGGACAGATTTTGCTGAACTTTTGAGGAGATGTTGGTAATGGGCCAAATTAAAAATGATTACATTTTGGTGGTGCTCCAGAATAGCATCTTTTACAGGGGTTGTGGAAAAGCCACTGCCAGCACTGAGCTGCTTGGCTGAGGCCTGCGCTCTCTGAGTGCTTTATAGTTTTTGGACTGAACATATTCTGTTCAATTCAACCACTTCATTTATCCCCAAGGGGGCCCAGGAGTAACAGACACCAAAAACAAAACAAAGCATCAACAAACAGGCAAAAAAAACCTACATCCCAACATACAAAATAGTTCTAAACACTGGGGCTTTGTCGAGGAAAAGTTAAACCCTGTAAAGAATCTACTGAAGAGGCAACATAGTTTTTTAAAAATAGTTTTAACCTATAAGTGGATGAACTAGGCTTTCAGTGGCACCATGTGCTGCCCTGTACCGACCAGGACTCCCATAAAAGAGGTCTTTTTATCTCAGTGGCTTCATTCCTGCTAAAATAAAGGTTAGATAAGATAAATTAAAAAGCTCTCCGGGTGGAAGAGGCCTCCCATTTTGATTGTGATGTGAATTCAGTTTTAATGAAGAGCTTGTCTTCGTGTTCCAGGTGGATGTTTGGTGTTCACAGACGCAGCAGAGGATTGTGGGATATTATCAGGCCAATGCTTGTGCATCAGATAGTAGGTGAGTAACAGCAGCTTAACAGCTCCTAAACACTGTTAGTAAGTGATTTAATGACTTTTTAACAAAATGAAGACCTTTGAGACTGTTTCTCAAGCTGACCTCCATCTTCTGACCTCCACAGCCCGACACCCTGTGCCATGAAAATAGCCGATAAGATTGCAGAGCAGTTTGAAAATGCAGTTTTGTTAATGGTAAGGATTTCTAACGACGAAAGATCTGCTAAAATGTGATTGGATTAGTTTAGAGGTAAACTGTTTTTGGTGCAGCTTATTGAACTGATGTATTAATAATGTGTTCATCTGTCGCACTCTGCAGCTTGACGGCAGTAAAATGTCTCCAGATGATCGGGTTCCTCCGATCGTTATGTACGAGCGCAAAGACTCAAGATGGACGCTCAAAGACAAACACACGTGAGTTCATCATTACTCAGACCGAACGTTTTCTGTCATCATCTCCTCCTTTAGCTCTTCAGACATTTCGACTCTGTTTAGGTCTTAATTTTAATATCCCCAAGATTTAAATTAAACCAATAAATTCAATTTTAAAAAGTGAATAAAAAAACAAAGTGAGGCCTCTACATGAAATGACAGACACACAACTGGACAAAGAAAAAGAAAATCAAAAATGTAGATTAAAAAAAAGTCAAAATACGGAGAGAAATATAGTAAAAATGTTGAAGTAATGGATAAAGTTTTAAGGGAATGATTGTTAAAATGTTGTGAAAAAATCACATTGTGCAGTGGAAAAGAGTGGACTCAAATAGATAAAAGAGACAATCGAAGTCCAAATACTGAAAGATAAATATTTAAAATGTTGAGAGAGGAAAAAGTCCAGTTGTTGACAAAAAGGTCAAAATGCGAAAGGAAAAAAGTCAAGTTAGTTAGAGAAGAAAAGTCAGAATTTTGACAGAATGGAGTTAAAATTATTGTTAACAAAACTTTTTGATGTTAATTGTAAAACTCTTGACTTGATCTTGACTGAAAAATTGAAATGTAGAGGCAATAAAAGTCCAAATGTTGAGGAAAAATTGTTGAAATTTTGAGAGAAGAAAAGCCCAGATGCTAAAAAAAGTAGAAAAATATTTTAAGAGCGACATAGAAGTCAAACTAGAGATGAAAAGTTGAAATGTTTGTAGAATAAATATTTAGCAAAAAAAATCGACAGACTTAAATCAGTCAATAAACTTTATTAATAGAGCACTTTACAATAGTAAAGATGTTGAAGTTATAGTTAAAATTTTAAGGCAATGAAAATCGCAATGTGGAGTGCAAGAGAGTTCAAATGTACAGAGGAACGTAGTTGAAATGTGGACTGAAAAGAGAAAGAAAAAGACAATTACAAGTACTGAAAGAAAAATGGTTGAAATGTTGAAGGAAGAAAAAGTCCAATATTAAAAAAAAACTCAATGTGGTTAAGAAAGTAAAGTAGAATTTTTGACAGAAAAGAGTCAAAAAAGTTGTCAACAAAAAGTCCAAATGTTGAAGGAAAAAATGGTTGAAATTTTGAAAGGAGAAAAAGTCCAGATGTTGAGAAAAAAAATCAAAATAAGAGTCCAAATATTTTCAAGAAAAAGTTCAAAAGGTAATTATGAAACTGTTGAAACTTGATTTGAAAACAAGAAAACTTAGAAACAGAAAAAGTCCAGATATTGACAGAAAAATGTGAAGTGTGTTGAAGAGAAAGTCTTGATTTAGAAAAATACTGATTGTCAAAATGCGGAGAAAGACTCCAACATTTTCTCCACATTCTTCTCAGTTTTCTTATTTCTTAAACATTTTTCAATTCGTCTGCTGTTTTAGTTTTTTTCTCAAAGTTCATAAATATTTTAATTTTTTTGTCCTTGTGTCTAATGCATTTTCAACACAAATATCAGATTATCAGTTTGTTCTTGTTTTTTTGGATAAATTTAACAGCTCCTGTGATTCTGAGAGCATAAGAAATCAAACACCAGGAGACAGATTATTGTCTGTTTATTGTCTTTTCAGGGCCTCCGTAGTTTAAGCTATGATTTTAAATTCCTGTGATTCCTCAGATATAAAAAAATCACTTTCCCCTCCGTGTTCAGGATCATGCTGCGTCAGTGGGAGGAGACTCGGGAGATCGCCGGTCAGATGCTGGAGTCGGGCGACCACTCGTTACTGGTGGATTTTGACAGCCACTTGGACGACATCACGAAGGACTGGACCAATCAGAAACTGAACAATAAGATCGCAGAGCTGGCCTCGCCGGTCAACGGGAGCATGTAGGAGCAGTTTGTACTAAATCACCTTGAAATCACTTTTCTAACCTCCAATAACCACACGGAGTGTAGAAGGTTTCACTTTAATGCATTTGTTTTCCAAACATGGACAGAAGCATAAATAAAATATTATTTACAGTTCGGTTTATCTCTGCAGCCCCCCCCTGTTATTACATGAACCCACCATAAAGAAAAATACAAATACATCAAACTGTGAAGACTGTGTTTTCTTTTTTGTTCTGTAATATTGTTTTTTACATACATGAGAAAAACCTGATCGTACAGAAGTCCTGCAGGCGCTCAGATGTGTGCTTCTTGTCTCAGATCTTCAAAATAAATCATGATTGTTGAGCAAGAATCAGCGGGAGAAATATTTTAAGGATTGCTGACGGTTTAGCTCAAATCTTCCATTTATAGCAGCATAAAAGTTAAAGATGAACTATGTTGAAAAAGATCAAATATAAATGTCGAGAGTTGTCTTCAAATACAAATTTGAGAGTAAGTTTGACTTTTAGATTTCAGGTTTACCTTCAAATTGGACTATTTTCTAAAAATGGTACTTATTTATTATTTATTTTTTGTTGTTTTGACTTTTTTAAGTGCAAAACAAAGAAAATTAATTGTATTCTTTTATTATTTCTCTCCTGCAAGTGTTTCCTCTAAAATCATGATATTTTCTTTAGGGATGCACGATATCATTGGCATGATATCAGAATTGGCAGATTGCTTCAAAAGTTAAATCTTCATTGGCATATATGACAATTTCTGCCAATATTTCCAGACAATATTTTAGTTTTTGCATATTAATCTTAGAATAGGATTTTTTTCTTAGGAAGGATGTTTTCACTCCACTTCCAACACGTTTAGCCGAGAGTTAAATTCACAAAGTGGCTCATATTTTGTACTTCACGCCACTGCAGTAATGCCCGCCTGTGAAATCATGTGATTGGCCTGTAATGAATGTGACTGATTGTCCAATCACCTGAAAGGTTAGTTTTAGAATAATTTCTAAAATATTTATATTTTTATGTTGTCTGTTAACATCAGCAAAAACTTTCAAAATTGCAGATGGCGATCTTTTCCGATAATGTCGTGCACCCTGACAATCTGCATCATGAATGATGCCTCCTAAAAGAACCAGGAAACAAGGACTAATAGATGAAGACGTGAGAAAATCAAACTATTAATTCGTCCAACAGCTTCTGTTAAACCGGATATTTCAGGCATGAACAAACGGGACGTCCTGCAGGACTTCTGTACGGAGATGTGAGATGTTTGTACTTTTGTTTGCTCCTCACACATGAGACAACAGTTCTAACAATGAAACATCACTAAACATCAAAATCAGTATAACATCCACTTTGACAGTATTTTGAACTGCGTAAAAGTAAAATGACACGTTCAAAATGGCCCCTGACTGTTCTCCTAAAACAACACAATAATCTTTAGAGCTGGAATCGTGCATATGATGAAAAACAATAAATCTTTACTAACTACCGATGACACTCTACGATGTGTTTTGTGTGGCAGATTTCCCTTTTTTGTGTGTATTTAACATCTATATCACAAACATGCTATAAAGTACAGCGGTGACTCCCAACCGGATTCTGTTTGTTTTAAAGAAGAGCACCAGCGTAAGAAATGAGATGGCTTTAATATGATGTACTTTGAAAATAAAATCAATAATGTCCTGAAGTTGAAGCAAGAAACAATATAATGAAGAATACATTTAAAATAGGAAGATCATTTTGTGAATAAAGTAGAGATGTTGAGAAAAAGTTAAAATGTCAAGGATAATGAGCTGAAATAAATATTTTAAAGAACTGGAGAATTAAATTTAACTGTTCAGTATCAGGATCTCACACAAGAGAAAAAATGTGACAGATAAAATCAAAATGTAAAGAGTGACCTGGAAAAACAGTTTCATTAGAGAGTCATGAGATAGCGCGTTTTTTTGTTGATATCTGATATGTAGATATTTCTAAACTTTTTATCGACGATACTAATATTTTTAATCAAGAGCACAAAAAGTCTTTACTTTATGAAAATGGACTTGTTTTTAAGGTGGCAGTCTATTTGTGTGAGGAACAGACGCAAAACAATAAAACATTCAACGCTCGATTTTTACATTTTCCTGATATATGGGCGATAAAATTACAGCCGATATTGTGCATCCCTAAATTTCATGAAATCACATGTTTAGACTAGTGTTAAAAAAAAGACGGAGAGAAGGATTAAATTTCATGAAAATATTAATGTCAAGACGTGTTCAATTACAAATTTGAGAGTAATTTTGACTTTTAGATTTCAGGTTTATCCTCAAATTTGTACCTTTTTTAACATTTAAGCTCTTGTTTTCTCAAAGTGTGTGATGGAAAAAAATGGTCCCGCTCTGAAGATCAATTTTATCTTGCTTGATATTTTTATTTTCTTAAAATTGTGCTTATTTATTATCCTCATTATTAGTGTTTTTATTCATTTTCACCAATTTTCTGCATCATTTTAACTTCTTTTTGTTGTTTAGACTTTTTCTTTAAGCACAAATGAAGAAAATGATCTTTTTTATCATTATTTCTCTCTTTTCTATTAAAATCATGATATATTATTTAGGCATGCACAATTATCGATATCTGCAGATATTTGCTTCAAAAGCTTAATATCTGTATCAACTGTATCACATTTTTACTTTCTTTGTTGTTTAGACTTTTTCTTGAAACACAAAATAAAGAAAAATTAATTTTATTCTCTGATTATTTCTCTCCTCTAAAATCATATTTTATTTAGGAATGCACAATATTATTGGTATGATAACAGAATTGGCAGATTGCTTCAAAGTTAAATCTGTATCGGCAAGTATGACAATTTCCGCCAAAATTTCCCATGGATACTTAAGCCTTATATGTTTGTGTGAAGATAGTGGATTTTTTTGCGCATTAATCTTAAACTGAGAGTTTAAGCTTCTGAAATAGTGCAGGTTTTCTGTCTGCAGGTAAATAAATCAGTGTTTAAGCTTTAGAGTGGGCAGATGAAGCTTGATTTGATTGTAACTGTCATAAATACATTTCACATATGACATAGGTGAGACCTAAAAACAACTACTTTGTCATTTCTATATACAAGTATCGATGAAAAGATTTGAAATATCAGCAAAAATCAGATATTGTGCATCTATATTTTAATGCATTTTCACAGCAGTGATACTGATACTGCTCTCAAATCCATGGATTGAAACCAGTTCGTCCACTTTTTGTTTTATTTCTTAAAAAAATTAAACATCTAAATTGTCCTGTAACTCCAAAGTTAATTTTTTAATGCTCGTCCTGTCCCGTGAATCTTCCTCAGACTATAAACACAAACATAAAACGTTTACTGGGCTCATACTCACGGGAACCACCAGCTCTTAAAGGAGGAGGAGACCAGAAGCCAAAACAAGTGTGCTGCTACCATTTTCAAAAACTACCATTTTTACAGTTTTTTGCTTGTTCTTAGGTAACACAAAATCACACTTGAGAAGCTTGATTTGGAGAATGTTGGTTGTCAAAATAAAATAATTTAAGACTTTGACACAATTCCTGTAGAAATCAAACTGATATTGATTCATTTTAAATACAACATTTAACAAACAAAGGGGTCAATATAGTTAACTTTAGTTATTTAAAGACCTAAAAGTGCAAGATCAGTCTAAATTGAACATTGATGGCATGCCTATATTATTCGTTCAACTTAGAGTTTACTTTTGTTCATCCAGCCATCATTTATACACAACCGACCTCCAGGGCCGAAAGAAGAGCTGATTGGTTTTAGTTTGAGTCTCGTGGTTGTGTGCAGGAAACTGTCTAAAAACATCTTTTCATAAAGCAAACCTACATAAGTGCTCTCACTGTAAAGGGGCTTCAATTTTTCATATCACGCCCATTATGGAGATTATGGACATGATTGACACGTAAACAAGTCCCGCCTCAAAATGGCCTCTTCCTGTGTGACAGGGTTGAAGTGGCTCGTGCAGGGATCAGCCAACAGCCGGCATCATGTGGCTTTATCCAGTTCTTTAGAGTCGTGGGGACTGGAGCCCGTCCCAGCTGATAAAGGGCGAGAGGCGGCCAATGACAGGGCTGACATTAGAGACGGACAAACAACACAGGGCAACTTAGAGTCACCGGACTTAAGTTCACGAGCAAGTTTTTGGTCTGTGAGGGGGAACTGCAGGACCTGCCTGGCCCCACGACTTAGTAAAATAATGTCTGATATGTTTGAGTACACGTGGTGTTGAAAAGTGTCAAAGACCTGAAAATTTTGACAACCTTAGTTTTGTAAAATTTTGAAAGAAGTTAAGAATTGGCTGCAGCTCCAGTGACCGTCTTCAGTGTTTCTTCGACATTTAGTGTTTCTGATAAATCACATGTCGTAAACAAAGTGTTACAGCGGAGCAAACAAAAGCTAAAATAACATGTCAATTATATCATCCATTTTTATATTCCAGTGCTCCTATTCTATCAAAGTTTCTTTAATAACATTTAAACTCAGCTTCGGTGTGTTTTTGTGTTAAAGTCTCTTAAATGAATTCGACCTTCTCCCGGTGGACAAAGTCCTCAAGCAGACTCGAGGGCGAACTCTTCAGGGGTCGGCGAGGTTGGCGAGGTCATGGGGACGAGGTTCAGCGTGATCTCCCCCAGGGGAGACTGGCTGGCCAAAGACTGGAGGAAGCTGATGGACTCAAAGAAGGACTGAGTGTCCTTGATCTGCTGCTCGGCCCACGGGAACGAGATCTACAGAGGACACAAAGAGATAAAGAGGTCATTATTGGTGACGCTGGAAACCCGTGGAGCTGTATTTGTCTTCTGGGACATTCAAGGACTGATTACTAAATAATTAAGAGCATCATAATTTTGGGTTCTTGCCCCGGTTGTTTAATATAAAGAAGTTCACGTGGAGACTTGACCCCAGCTTTACCTTCACGATGATGAGTTTGGTGGACGGGTCCTCGGTGTTGTTCAGCTCCTCCCCAAAACACAGAGTGACTTCACACTGAGGACGCTCGCTGCTGTTGGAGCGAAAATTCTCCAGCTCTGATTTAAAAATGAAAAAAGAGAGATATAAACGTGCTGAACAAACATGCAGGTGTACCAACTGACTCTTCTGCCCAGTGTTAATTTTGTTGACTAATTATTTTCGTCAACAACCTTTTTTTCCCCTGATGAGAACTAAAACTACATTAACTGACATTTTCATCAACAGATAAAAACTAGACTAAAATGTTTGACAGAGACTTAATCCAATCAGACCTACTTTGGTCATGTAGAAAGTAGGGACAAGTTAGGAATATATCCAATCACAGCTACTTTGGCTGTGTGGAAAGGTTGGATGAGTTAAGAGGGACATCCAACCACAGCTGCCTTAGCTTGGTGGTGGTGGGATAAGTTGTGGAGCGATCCAATCAGAGCTCCTCTCTTTATGAACTGATATATTCATGTAGAGCAGGTTCACTGTTTGTTGTCAGTTCTGGTATTGTAACTGAGATGCTCTGCCAGGTAGCCTAAATAAAGGTGACTGCATTTCACACAAAGGTTCAATTTGTTACTGTTCATTTATACATTCAGACTTTACTAGCATTCAGTAAAGGGTTATTAGATGTTTGATTTTATCCAAGTGTAAAACATGACTTCAGAAATTCAAGGAAACATAAAAAATGCCTTACCCTTTACAC
Source organism: Cetoscarus ocellatus (assembly GCA_037902135.1). Classification (NCBI taxonomy): domain Eukaryota; kingdom Metazoa; phylum Chordata; class Actinopteri; order Labriformes; family Labridae; genus Cetoscarus; species Cetoscarus ocellatus. The sequence continues at coordinate 493,229 of JBAMNC010001513.1, forward strand.
TTCATATTTTAGTCGACTAAATTTACAGTAGATTTCATCGACTAAAACTAGACTAAAATTTAAACAATTTAGATGACTAAATAATGACTAAAACTAAAAGATATTTTAGGCAAAAAACTAGAAGTGATTTGACACTGCCTCTGCCCGACTCACGTTGTCTGAACACCTCTTTGCTGAACAGCATCACCGGCTCCGTGTTCCTCTCCATCTTGTGCAGCCCCGGCTCCGTCGTGTGCGGCCCCGTCCAGAAGACCCGCCCCTGGCAGAAGCGTTTGCCGTAGACGCCCTGCGGCGTGGACGTCAGCACCACCCCTTTCTCCATGAAGGGCAGCAGGGTGAAGAGCGCCTGCAGCTCGGGGCGGGACTGCAGCGCGGTCGGCGGCTCTGGCAGCAGGATGCGCGGGAACCGGCCCTTCATGACGGCCGGCGTCGGGGGGGCCGGAGACGAAGGGAGGTACATGATCCTGGCGTCGGAGCCCTGGATGTGGCGTTTGAGGACCTCATGTCCTAAATAAGATACCATGACGCTGAACGAGTCCTGGACTGGAGACACAAACAAAGGAGGGGGGGGTTAATGTGGTTTATTTAGTCCACAGGGCGGAGCTCCCCTGATGAGGTCATCAGGTGAAGAGGCAGGGTGTTAAAGGTAAGATTGATTTCTTTATTTTAAAGGGATACACCAACATTTTTTTTGCTTTTGTGTCTTGCCTCACTCCCGAATCCAGGGATCATGTGCAAACCACTGCGGTAGTGCTTTGTTTTGTTGACCTACTTACAAGCACGTCCGCGTTGGTTTGCGTCCTGCGGTTTAGTTTAATTTTTATTTCTTTTGAAAATTACATGAAGTGCTAATCTTAGTCTAAAAATAGATAACGTAACATTCCATGGTAAAAAACAAGTCACAACAAGCACACAGGACTGTTTCGAGCTGCTGAATAGTTTATCTGATGGCTGTAGGCAGAGGCAGGCTAACATTACCCATTGACTCCCTGTGTTTGAGCTAAGCTAATTAGCGGTGGGTGAGCTCTGCCCGTCTCTTCCTTGTTACTGCACACAGTTGAAAGAATGGAGTCTATCTGCTTGTCATGGACTCAGGAGTGGGATAAGACAGGAAAACAAAAAAAATGTTGGCATATCAATTTTTATTTGTATAGCACCATATTTGTCTTGAACATAAATTTATATTTATTTATATTTATATTTACGTAGGTAAGCCCCTTGAGATGTGGCATCTCCTTTTCAAGAGGGTCCTCTTGTCTGTATGGTTGTAAAGATAGTTACTATGGATGAATAATCAATACAACCATGGACAGAGAGATCAATCTAATATTAACATCAACATCTATTCCATTTGTGTTAGAAACAGATGTGAAGCAAGAAAAACAAGATTTTATTTTTATATTTTGAGTGATGATGAGGTAAACAATCATGGCACATTTGCCAGTATTACAGACAATTTATAGAAAAATTATGGCCAGTTGGAGAGGTCAAAACATTGGCAGTAAATATCAGCAGAAATTTTCACATCTGCCGACACCGACATTGATCTGATAATATCGAGCATCCCTAAACAAAACATGATTATTCATAGTTTCAGGCAGCTACTAGTACTCTGATGGGGGGCTGTCTTGTTTTGTCTTGTGCATAGAAGCACTCGATCATATGGAAGAGACACACTGACTCCCTAAGGGGCGTGTAAAACCTAGAAAAGTAAAATCTGAGCTCTTTGAATTCAGTAACTGCAGTGAAGTAAGAATTAAACCTTAAGACACAAATTAATAATCAACAGTCGCTGAAACATGTCAGGGAGTGTTCTGCATGGAGGCTAGTTTAAAAAATAAAAATAAAGACCTGTAATGTGCAGCTGTAAATATCAAACTGCTGTTTTTTGGTTCCTTACCTTCCGTTGAGGCCGGGACGCTCTCCTCGATCCTCACGTCCAGCCTGATCTCATCGACCACTGCAGACACAGAAACAAACGACAGGAAGAGTTTCAGTGGTTCAGTCTGGTCTTAGTTTAGATCAGGTCGCTCTGTTTGGCGAGCTGACGTCAGATCATGTTTTCTGAGCTTTAGCAAACAGACAACAGCTCAGGTCACATTTCTCTAAAACTCTGATTCATTGACCCCCCCCGAGCTCTTCGCTCCGTCTGATGGAGTTTCAGTTTGAGTCAGAGCAACTAAAACTGTTGCATCACTTCTTCTCAACTACCACATGTCTGTCTCTTTAACTCTCAGCTTTGAAAAGCTAACTTGACTTTTATATTCAGGACTTAGAAACAAATACTCAGGACAGCAAATCAGACTTCTGTTGATTTAATTGATGCAAATCTCTCAAATTTGACTCCAGTCTGACCCACGAGTCAAAGGATCCTGAGTTTCCTGGACTTAAATCTTAGACTCTGCTCTGATGTGTGAATATATTTTTCACACTTACATTTAAAATAGAAACAAGGGGAAATGTTGTTAAATAAGGTTAAAGTGATTGTACTTTTGTACGCAACATTTTCCTCATACAAAGATAATAAAAAAAAAATACAAACAACCATTAGCACGAGAGTGTTCATTCTCTAAAAATATAGATAAATGAACATTTTTGAGCCTCTGGGTTTATCATTTCAGACTCTTGCCTTTGAACAACTAGAAACTATCTGTAACCCTTAGGGACATTTTATGAGCTTTTCATTCTTGTTTTTTCCAGCTCAGCTCCTGCAGTAATTCTAAAACACAATCTGTAAAAACACGCGTAACACTCATACCATTAAGTCCAAAAATGTCCCATTGAAACCCATTTAAACTGCATTTTTTGATCACCCTTCAATGAAATCATAAAACATGCATTTTATTATATTTGGTTGTCAATCTGGGATTTTGCCTTAGAATTTATCATTATTACTACTCATTACCAAGTAGCATCATTTTAACCATACGAGTTTGAGTGTGAGTATCTGAAACTGCAAAACAATGATATTGACATATTCCAGACTATAATAACCAAACAAAAAAACTACTTTGCATGCAGTATATTAAAAATAATATATTTTTTTATGTAAAAACATGGTGACATGTCAAAAACATGTCATTCAAAGCTCTAAAATATTTATGAATGCTTGATTTGTATGATTTAGGGTGATGGTTGAGAAAGATCAAGCCTAAAAACATTGGGAATGAAGTCAGTTTATAACATTTTTATGGATACTTGATGAAAAATATACTTTTTGTGCTGAGTATTTGACACTGAAACAATAACGCATAAATATCTGTGACTCCAGGATATAATAATCCAAAACAAACAAAAATCTACTTTGCATGTAATAAAACCAAAATAATTTTTTTTTCTATTTTTCTTTCAAGTAAAAACAAGGTGACATCATGACAAAAACACATCATTTAAAGAACTGAAATATTTTTAAAAAATAATGATTATTTGATGTGTATGTTTTGGACTGATGTTGATTTAAAATTAAGCCTAAAAACTTTAAAAATAAAGTCAATCAACAATATTTTTTAAAGGTTATTTTTTAAGCCTTGTGAAAAGCACATTTATTGGGCTGAGCATTTAGAGTGTGAGTTTCTGATACAGCAGAAAATAATAACACCTAAATATCAGTGTTATATCAGTATGTTGAAAAAAAAATATCAGTATAATGAAAAAAAAAAAATCTGTTTTTATGTAAAAGCATGGTGGCATCATGACACAAATCTGGCATTTAAAGGGTTAAACTTTTTAACAAATATATAAATATTTGATGTGTATGATTTTGACTGATGTTGGTTTAAAAATAAATCATATGAAGTTATAAATAAAGTCAATGTATATATATTTTTAAAGCTTTCTTCTGAAAAGCACATTTTTTTCTGGAGAGTGGTTTGAGTGTGAATAATATACTAATAAATTACAAAACTAAATTAAAAAAATGCTGTCACTCTGGTCTTCAGTCAGACTCACTGTCTCTCTGGATGATTGTGCACGTGCTCGTGCTCTGGGCGGGCTCCTCTGTCAGGACGGGGATCTCGATGGTCAGCTGAGGCTCTTCATCACACTGAGGATCAGAAACATACTCGTTTAACTAGTTTTATTATCTCTGGGTTTATTTTATGTTCATCTGTTCTGCACAGCGTCAGGCGTGTTTTATTGCTCTCATCATGTCATGACTCTGGAGTTCCTTATCAGGCTGAACTCACCAGCTGTGACGTGACCTCCTCCGTCTTTATCTGTTTGACCTGGACGCCCTCGCCCTCGTCTTCGTCGCTCTCTGAATCGCTGCTGCTCCTCCTCCTCCTCCTCCTCTTCGGCCTCTTGGCGGCTTTAACTTTGCATTTCTTCTCAGGAACCGTCATGCCTAAACAGAGATGGAGAGGAAGCTCCTTCACAGTCTGACTGAAAAAGACCCCATCGCTGAAGCCTTCTCGACCCCGTAACCTTTGACCCTCAGTATCAGTGCCCCTTTCTGATGACTCAGCTCACAGTGAAGAGCTTCACCTGTTTTGATTTTTTCCTGCGTTTCTGCCTCATTTTTCTGCCTGGAGTCGAGTTTGAATCCTTCTACAGCTGTGTTTTTAAAGTTTTCATAAATGTCAGAATTATGATAAAACTTGAGAAGCTGTCCCAAATAAAGTCCAGAAGACGCCGTCAGACTCGTACTTTGGCCGTCTCTTGTCAGTCAGAGGGCTGATAGTTACAGAGCAAAGGGTCGTCTGTACGTGCTCAAACTCAATAAAAAAGCCGTTTAAGAGGGAGCTGATCTGCCTGATGACCCCCGCCCAGCGCTGGTTTGACTGAGCTGTACTTGAGAAAACAAAACGGCGCCAACGCCCACGACAAACACATCCTCAAACGATGACCTGTGGTATGCAAAGAGGCAACGACCAGGAGGAAGGTGAACAAAGGAGAAGTGAAGGAAATGAGGTCCAAACGAGATTTGAATAAAACACGGAAATAACCCGTCCATAGATATAAAATAAAATAAGGCACCTCTCTCACTGCACATCTAATGTTCCCTTTCTTTAATCTCAGTAACTGATATCTGAAGTATCTTTATTATTAATATCCCAAAATATGATTGATTTATTCTTATTCTATTTTATCATAATGATTAATTTTAAAATGTTTTTGTTATTCTTCTGTTATTTCTATTTTAAATTTCTCATATTAGTATTTTTTTCTTTTTATTTCATTATTTATCTACTTTAACAGTTTTATTGTACTGTTATTTTTAATTCAAAAAATAATTTCCTATCTATTTACTTTTGTCCATTTTTTAAAAATAGTTGTTACTTTAGTATGTTTTATTTATTTATTTATTTACTCTCATTTTATTTTGATCTTTTCACAAGATTATCATTTCAATTTATCTTTGCACCTGTAAGTGTTTTTATTATCTGATTATTTGATTTATTTTTAAATATATTTTGTAAATTATAAAATATACAATCATAAATTATTTTTATATTTTTTTTCATTATTTTTTATTTTTCTACTTAATTTTATTATCATTATTTTATATTTTGTTGTCATCATGTATTAATCTACTCATTTTTTTTTTTAACTTTGTGAAATCTTTGAAATCTTTTTCTAATCTTTTAATTTTTATTGTACTTTAATTTCATTGTATCATTTGTTTTTTATAGATAAATTTTTATTCTATTTAATAACAGTATTTTATTTTAATTTTTTACCTTTTGTCATTTCCTTTTTTTCTTTAAACTTGTTATTATTATATTTGTATTTCATATTTTTTGTTCTATTTTATTATTGTTTTTTATTCACACTTTAAGTTTTGTCTTTTATGCCAGTTTCTAATATTTTTAAATGTTTTTTATATTTTTAAATGACTTTTTAATTTTTATTTTATGTCATTGTTATTTTTTTCCCATTGTTCAGCTTCATTTTTTATTTATTTTTTTGTCATTTTATTTTCATCTGTCCACTGCTATTATTGTCATTTTCATTTAATTACCTGTTTTACCTGTATGACTTATTCCCCTTTTTCTCTTTTACTGAATGCTTCACATTAGCTTCTCTGGATTGTGAGTAAATATGTTAAGTCTCCGTAAAGAGAACTCTTGGCTGTGAGGTGGACTGAGACGGATCTGAGGATTCAGATCATTTCAGGCCTGTAACTGCTAAAAGTACCTGCTCTGCTAAAAGAGAGACAATATTCAAAATAAAGTTAGAAAAAGAGGTCAAAGATAAAAAGAGAGAAGGAGAGCGATAACGAAGGCAGACATGAGAGGAGCTTTTCCTTTTTTAAAGTTTCACTGCAGACAAACGAGAGACAAAAACTAAAAACCACAAAACACGAAGACATTTAAGAGACCAGAGCTGCTTCACCACGCAGTAGAATCAGGTCCTGGGCCGGCTTGCTGCTGCTGATAAAGTTTATCGAGACATTTCAGAGAGTTTGTGGCCTGACGCTGCCTGACAAAATGATATGAAAAGAGGCAGCTGCCTTTTCATCATTAATCACATGAAGAAGAAGAAAAGACGTTCAGTTTTTGACTCAGTGTGATCAGGGACATTTCAGAATCTGTCACTGATATTCACGGCTGATTTGCCCATGCCTCGGGTTATATTGACTTATGCAGCATTAAAAACAGAAACATCACCTGCCATCTAAAATCTGACCTGTGCATGTGCATAGGTGTATGGAAAGTCATTAGGGCAGAAATTTGATATCAGTGATATTAACTATGGCTCAGCTCTACTAGTACTCAAATTTGGAGTACTTGTACACAATTTTGGTCAAACAATGCTACAGTAGACCTTACTAGTGAAGCAAAAAGTGTCACTTGTACTACTAGTAAAGCTCTGAATTTATACTAATAACAGTTTTTCAGTCTACAAGTACTACTAGTAACACAAAATTGCAGTAGTGTGCCAAAAACCTTTACTAGTAAAACAAAATTTTTGTTTACTAGCACTACTAGTAAACTCAAAATATCTCACTATTATTACTAGTAGACAATTTTAGTCTATTAGCAGTACTAGTAAAGCCAAAAGATTCACTAGTAGTACGAGTAGACCTAATGCAAATAAAAATGGAGGGATTATAACCAAATCCTGCACCCTGATGGATTGTAATATTTTTGAAAACCAATGGGAAGCCTGAAGTTGCTTCTCCTTGCCCCCTCATCAGCATATAAGGCTTAATAATAGCACTAGTAAACGTTTTTAAGTCTACTAGTAGTACTAGTGACACTTTCTGCCTCACTAGTAAGGTCTACTCGTGCACTAGTTGACTAAAATTGAGTTCATGTACTCCAAATTTGAGTACTAGTAGAGCTGAGTTACAGTTGATTTCAATTTCATTTGTGCATGTGCGTCTGTATTTCACCCAGGCGTGTGTCTGTATTTCACCTGTGTGTGTGTGTCTGTGTTTCACCTGTACGTCTGTTTCACCTGTGTGTCTGTGTTTCACCTGTACGTCTGTTTCACCTGTGTGTCTGTGTTTCACCTGTGCATCTGTTTCACCTGTGTGTCTGTGTTTCACCTGTACGTCTGTTTCACCTGTGTGTCTGTGTTTCACCTGTACGTCTGTTTCACCTGTGTGTCTGTGTTTCACCTGTGCATCTGTTTCACCTGTGTGTCTGTGTTTCACCTGTACTTCTGTTTCACCTGTGTGTCTGTGTTTCACCTGTACGTCTGTTTCACCTGTGTGTCTGTGTTTCACCTGTGCATCTGTTTCACCTGTGTGTCTGTGTTTCACCTGTGTGTCTGTGTTTCACCTGTGTGTGTGTGTCTGTGTTTCACCTGTGTGTCTGTTTCACCTGTGTGTCTGTGTTTCACCTGTGTGTGTGTGTCTGTGTTTCACCTGTACGTCTGTTTCACCTGTGTGTCTGTGTTTCACCTGTACGTCTGTTTCACCTGTGTGTCTGTGTTTCACCTGTGCATCTGTTTCACCTGTGTGTCTGTGTTTCACCTGTACGTCTGTTTCACCTGTGTGTCTGTGTTTCACCTGTACGTCTGTTTCACCTGTGTGTCTGTGTTTCACCTGTGCATCTGTTTCACCTGTGTGTCTGTGTTTCACCTGTACGTCTGTTTCACCTGTGTGTCTGTGTTTCACCTGTGCGTGTATTTCACCTGTGTGTCTGTGTTTCACCTGTGCATCTGTTTCACCTGTGTGTCTGTGTTTCACCTGTGCGTCTGTTTCACCTGTGTGTCCGTGTTTCACCTGTGTGTCTGTGTTTCACCTGTGCGTCTGTCTTTCACCTGTGCGTGTATTTCACCTGTGCGTCTGTGTTTCACCTGTGCGTCTGTTTCTCCTGTGTGTCTGTGTTTCACCTGTGTCTGTGTTTTACCTGAGAATGTGTTTCGCTTGTGCGTGTGTTTCACCTGTGTCTGTGTTTCACCTGTCTGTGTTTCACCTGTGCGTGTGCTCACCTTGCTCATTGATGGGCACCAGGCGGTAAACCTTGTAGGGCTCAGAGATGTCCAGCTGAGCGCGATCCATCACCTCCATGAACTCTGGACTCTTGTTCAGGGCGCAGCGGAGGCGGGTCTTCCAGGACGCCGGGTTTTCCTGACCGCCCTCCGTCAGTTTGCCCTTAAACTCCGCCCACGCCTGAGGAGGACAGCGAGGTCCCATCAGAGCGTTTCACAAACTCAGAATCTTCTTTTATTTTTGAGCAATTTAAATTGAACTTGAGCAGGTAAGTTCAGTGACCTTAAAGATGGCGGCGTCCTCGTCTTTCCTGAAGTCCTGTTTGCCGGCGTGTTTCCACGGGATACGGAACATGGTCTTGGCCTCGTCGTCCCACACCAGACCTGGATATTTACCGCTGCTCACCTGCAGCACGGCAGAAAAAGAAGAGTTAGAACAAGTGTGGGGCAGTCAGCTGAAAACATGTATTATTCTAATTCATATTTTTAAGACAGTTATATTTTTGCTTCTTTTCTGTCTGCTATTTCTTCCCCAGAGTGAATAAATTAACAAATACGTCAAATAAAAATGAGATATCAGCCAGAAAATTGATTTAACACTCAAACACTGAATCTGCACTCCACTGGCCACTTTATTAGGTACACCTTGTTGGTCCCACATTGGACTCTTTTTGCCTTCAGAGGTTTCCCTCCATGTCTACACGATAGCCTCACATCAGACATCCCAAAGGTGCTCTACTGGATTGAGATCTGGTGACTGCAGAGGCCACTGGAGTACAGTGAACGTCATGTTGAAGAAACCATCTAAGATGATCTGAGCTTTGAGAAATGGAGTGTTTTCATGCTAAAGTTTACTTGATTTTCGGTATCACTGCAACAAGCTACTTTTTAGATCTAAAACAAATTTAACTGGACTTTATTATTACTTAATTACTTACTAATTTTTACATCTTCTATCTTTACTTTTATTTTATTTAACTGTTTATGACTTTTATTTTATTTTCATATTTTCCCTATTATTATCAGTTCCATTCATCTTTCTCTACACTTGAATTATTATTGTTGTACTTCATATTATATTTTAAAATGTTCTACTTTTATCCTATTTTTTTTATTTTGTCACATTTTAATTATTTATTCACTCTTTAATTATTTTTAATCTTTTTAAATGTATTTTCTAATTTATTAGTTGATTTTTATTTTGTCATATTTCTTATTTGTCAGCCTAATTTATTTTATTTTTTTTCCATCATTTCTATTATTTTTATCATTTCACTGCTATTATAATTTCCATTTAATTAACTTTACACTTATTTGACCTGTATGACTTATTCTTTACCTTTTTCTCTTCTAATTAACTAACTCTGTTGCGTTTCTGCTCTTGCAGATGTTTTCTGGGTTTTGATTGTTTTGGACTTTATTTCATTTGTTTCTGTGTTTGTATTTTGTTCTGACCTTCTGTTGCTTCCTGAATTGTGAGAAAATTTGAATATATATATATATATATATATATATATATATATATATATATATATATATATATTTTTTTTTTTTTAAATATAAGTTTGCTGGTCGCTGTGCGGTGATGACAGCAGTTCAGTTGACCATGAGAGACAAGTGAGCAGTGGAGCAGAAAACAAAAAGGCAAAAAACTAAATACTGAGAAAGAGACTTGAGTAAGAGGATGTTTGAAAGATATTTCCACTTTTTTTTATACTGTCCACCCCTTTATTAGCAGGACCAGATTGCTAGCAAGTGGGAGTTGGAAACATATGGGCGGGTAGGCATACTTAACTCCAAATTTTCATCTCGCATTTATCAAAGTTTTAAAAGTTATCACGAAATGTAATAAATATATATCTTTCTATATTCTTAGCAGCCACTTCAGAGGAAAAAATATTTTTAAGACTCATTTTGTAGGTGAAATCTGACCAAACCTTGTGCACCAGCATGTCCTCCTGCATGAACAAGTCCCAAAAAGTCACTTTTAGCCTTTTTTTTCAGGGTCATAAATGGCAAAAAAAGTCATATGTTAGAAAGTTGTTTTTTTCTAAAAATCTGACCTGAGGGAAAAATGCTTGTAACTCATTTTTTGGTGAAATCTGACCAAACCTTCTGCACCACCATGTTCTCCTGCCTGAAAAGGTCACAAAAAGTCACTTTTTAGCCTTTTTTCACGCCGTTTTTTGGGGATTTTATGTCTCTCCCTTGAGTGCGTGTTTCTGTGTGTGAGTGTCTGCCACTGCGCTCTCAGGCTGCTTCTGAAGTATTTGCCTGATCCCTTCCACCTGCGCTGGAGGAATGCTGATTGGTGCAGAAGGTTCAGCACCTGACAACCACCAATCAGGAGCGACTGAGGAACGCTGGTGGAGGATATACGAAGCCAGCAGACCGACATTCATCAGCAAGCTGTAGCCAGACCTGCTCGCGTGTCTCTTTGCACTATAGACATTGTTGTTAGAATGTTGTAAACCTGTGAGGAACTAGTTTTGTGACTCTTTACTTCTCACTTCGAAAACATTGCACACACTTAGAGGATCACTGTTAGTCACATTAGGGTTTGGGTGCTTTTTGTACTGTATTTGTTACTTTTGATTTGTTAAAATAGTTAAACAGGTTTTTGTTTTCTTTTGTATAAGTAAGCTAGTATACAGCTCTAGGTTAGAGTCTCTTTTGTTCTCCTTTTTCAATTTTGTTTACAGCACTCATTTAGTTTTTAGTCGCCTCTCCTTTTGTTATTGTTAGACACCTTACGATTGTTCAGAAATAGCTTTTATTGAACCACTTAAACCTGGTTTTATGTTACTTCCCTTTCCCAAAACAAGGTGGTTGGACTAGGGTCCCAAATGTATAAAAGGCATATGTTAGCATGTGGTATTTTTCAAGATCTGACTTGTCGGAAAAACGCCTATAACTCAAGTTTTAGGTGAAAAATGACTGTCCTGTTCACTTGCAGTGTGGAAACCTTGAATGGCGCAGATGGCCCACACGCCCCACATCATCCAATCAGGAGCAACTCACAACCGGTACCGAATGCCGGCAAACCTGACACTCCTCAGCAAGCTGTAGCCAGCCATGTTCGCATGCCTCTTTGCTCGTTAGAAACCATTTTTAGAATTGTTAAATTTGAAGTAAAAGTTTGTGAGGAAGTAGTTTTGTATACTCTGTAACTATGATAACCATACACACACATAGACAGTTCGTTGTTAGTCGCATTAGGGTCGGGTGCTGTTTGTCTGTTGTACTTGTTTGTATTGTTTGGACAGTTGAATAGGTTTTTGTGTTCTTTTGTCTAATCAGAAAATTCTAGTTTAGAATCTCCTGTTGTTCTCATGGTCAGATTTGTTTCACATGACTCATTCAGTCCATTTGCTTTGTTCAGTTTCTCATGAATCTAAGTTTTGTGAATAAATAACATTATTTAAAAACCTGGAATCTTGTTTTTGATGTTACTTTCATTTCAACAAGTTCATTGAAAGATTCCTGAGATAGCCTGTTGTCGGAGTCCGAAATGAAAAAAAAAACATAGGCTAGCCTTAGTGTTTTTTCAAATCCTGAGCTGAGAGAAAACGTCTTATAAGTCCATTTTGAAGCAAAATATGACCAAACCGTCTGCACTAACATGTTTGTTGGCCTGTTTTACACCTAAAAAGTCATGTTTGAGCATATTTTTTTTCGGAGTCCAAAATGGAAAAAAAGTCATAGGTTAGCCTTAGTGTTTTTTCAAATCCTGAGTTGAGAGAAAAAGGCTCATAAGTCCATTTTGAAGCAAAATATGACCAAACCGTCTGCACTAACATGTTTGTTGGCCTGTTTTACACCTAAAAAGTCTTGTTTGAGCATATTTTTGTTGGAGTCCCAAATGGAAAAAAAGTCATAGGTTAGCCTTAGTGTTTTTTCAAATCCTGAGTTGAGAGAAAAAGGCTCATAAGTCCATTTTGAAGCAAAATATGACCAAACCGTCTGCACTAACATGTTTGTTGGCCTGTTTTACACCTAAAAAGTCTTGTTTGAGCATATTTTTTTTTGGAGTCTGAAATAGAAAAAAAGTCATAGGTTAGCCTTAATGTTTTTTCAAATCCTTAGCTGAGAGAAAACGTCTTATAAGTCCATTTTAAAGAAAATATGACCAAACCATCTGCACTAACATGTTTGTTGGCCTGTTTTACACCTAAAAAGTCATGTTTGAGCATATTTTTGTTGGAGTCCCAAATGGAAAAAAAGTCATATGTTAGCCTTAGTGTTTTTTCAAATCCTGAGCTGAGAGAAAAAGGCTCATAAGTCCATTTTGAAGCAAAATATGACCAAACTGTTTGCACTAGCATGATTTTTGGCCCGTTTTACACCTAAAAAGTCATGATTGAGCATATTTTTTTTTGGAGTCCGGAATGGAAAAAAAGTCATAGGTTAGCCTTAGTATTTTTTCAAATCCTGAGCTGAGAGAAAAAGGCTCATAAGTCCATTTTGAAACCAAATATGACCAAACCGTCTACACTAGCATGATTTTTGGCCTGTTTTACACCTAAAAAGTCATGTTTGAGCATATTTTTTTTCGGAGTCCAAAATGGAAAAAAAATCATAGGTTAGCCTTAGTGTTTTTTCAAATCCTGAGCTGAGAGAAAAAGGCTCATAAGTCATGTTTGAGCATATTTTTTTTCGGAGTCCAAAATGGAAAAAAAATCATAGGTTAGCCTTAGTGTTTTTTCAAATCCTGAGCTGAGAGAAAAAGGCTCATAAGTCCATTTTGAAGCAAAATATGCCCAAACCGTCTGCACTAGCATGATTTTTGGCCCGTTTTACACCTAAAAAGTCATGTTTGAGCATATTTTTTTTCGGAGTCTGAAATGGAAAAAAAGTCATATGTTAGCCTTAGTGTTTTCTCAAATCTTTAGCTGAGAGAAAAAGTCTTATAAGTCCATTTTGAAGCAAAATATGACGAAACCGTATGCACTAGCGTGATTTTTGGCCTGTTTTACACCTAAAAAGTCATGTTTGAGCATATTTTTTTTCGGAGTCCAAAATGGAAAAAAAGTCATAGGTTAGCCTTAGTGTTTTTTCAAATCCTTAGCTGAGAGAAAAAGGCTCATAAGTCCATTTTGAAGCAAAATATGACCAAACTGTTTGCACTAGCATGATTTTTGGCCCGTTTTACACCAAAAAGTCATGATTGAGCATATTTTTTTTCGGAGTCCGGAATGGAAAAAAAGTCATAGGTTAGCCTTAGTGTTTTTTCAAATCCTGAGCTGAGAGAAAAAGGCTCATAAGTCCATTTTGAAGCAAAATATAACCAAACCATCTGAACTAGCATGATTTTTGGCCCGTTTTACACCTAAAAAGTCATGTTTGAGCATATTTTTTTTTGGAGTCCGGAATGGAAAAAAAGTCATAGGTTAGCCTTAGTGTTTATTCAAATAATGAGCTGAGAGAAAACGTCTTATAAGTCCATTTTGAAGCAAAATATGACCAAACCGTCTGCACTAGCATGATTTTTGGCCCGTTTTACACCTAAAAAGTCATGTTTGAGCATATTTTTTTTCGGAGTCCAGAATGGAAAAAAAATCATAGGTTAGCCTTAGTGTTTTTTCAAATCCTGAGCTGAGAGAAAAAGGCTCATAAGTCCATTTTGAAGCAAAATATGACCAAACCGTCTACACTAGCATGATTTTTGGCCCGTTTTACACCTAAAAAGTCATGTTTGAGCATATTTTTTTTCGGAGTCTGAAATGGAAAAAAAGTCATATGTTAGCCTTAGTGTTTTTTCAAATCCTTAGCTGAGAGAAAACGTCTTATAAGTCCATTTTGAAGCAAAATATGACCAAACCGTATGCACTAGCGTGATTTTTGGCCTGTTTTACACCTAAAAAGTCATGTTTGAGCATATTTTTTTTCGGAGTCCAAAATGGAAAAAAAGTCATAGGTTAGCCTTAGTGTTTTTTCAAATCCTTAGCTGAGAGAAAACGTCTTATAAGTCCATTTTGAAGCAAAATATGACCAAACTGTCTGCACTAGCATGATTGTTGGCCCGTTTTACACCTAAAAAGTCATGTTTGAGCATATTTTTTTTCGGAGTCCAAAATGGAAAAAAAGTCATAGGTTAGCCTTAGTGTTTTTTCAAATCCTGAGCTGAGAGAAAAAGGCTCATAAGTCCATTTTGAAGCAAAATATGACCAAACCGTCTGCACTAGCATGATTTTTGGCCCATTTTACACCTAAAAAGTCATGTTTGAGCATATTTTTTTTTGGAGTCCGGAATGGAAAAAAAGTCATAGGTTAGCCTTAGTGTTTATTCAAATCCTGAGCTGAGAGAAAAAGCCTTATAAGTCCATTTTGCAACCAAATGTGACCAAACCGTCTACACTAGCATGATTTTTGGCCTGTTTTACACCTAAAAAGTCATGTTTGAGCATATTTTTTCGGAGTCCAAAATGGAAAAAAAGTCATAGGTTAGCCTTAGTGTTTTTTCAAATCCTGAGCTGAGAGAAAAATGCTCATAAGTCCATTTTGAAGCAAAATATGACCAAACCGTCTGCACTAACTTGTTTGTTGGCCTGTTTTACACCTAAAAAGTCATGTTTGAGCATATTTTTTTTCGGAGTCTGAAATGGAAAAAAAGTCATAGGTTAGCCTTAGTGTTTTTTCAAATCCTGAGCTGAGAGAAAAAGGCTCATAAGTCCATTTTGAAGCAAAATATGACCAAACTGTTTGCACTAGCATGATTTTTGGCCCGTTTTACACCTAAAAAGTCATGTTTGAGCATATTTTTTTTTGGAGTCCGGAATGGAAAAAAAGTCATATGTTAGCCTTAGTATTTTTTCAAATCCTGAGCTGAGAGAAAAAGGCTCATAAGTCCATTTTGAAACCAAATATGACCAAACCGTCTACACTAGCATGATTTTTGGCCTGTTTTACACCTAAAAAGTCATGTTTGAGCATATTTTTTTTCGGAGTCCAAAATGGAAAAAAAATCATAGGTTAGCCTTAGTGTTTTTTCAAATCCTGAGCTGAGAGAAAAAGGCTCATAAGTCCATTTTGAAGCAAAATATGACCAAACCGTCTGCACTAGCATGATTTTTGGCCTGTTTTACACCTAAAAAGTCATGTTTGAGCATATTTTTTTTCGGAGTCCAAAATGGAAAAAAAGTCATAGGTTAGCCTTAGTGTTTTTTCAAATCCTTAGCTGAGAGAAAACGTCTTATAAGTCCATTTTGAAGCAAAATATGACCAAACCGTCTGCACTAGCATGATTGTTGGCCTGTTTTACACCTAAAAAGTCATGTTTGAGCATATTTTTTTTCAGAGTCCATAATGGAAAAAAAGTCATAGGTTAGCCTTAGTGTTTTTTCAAATCCTGAGCTGAGAGAAAACGTCTCATAAGTCCATTTTGAAGCAAAATATGACCAAACCGTCTACACTAGCATTATTTTTGACCTGTTTTACACCTAAAAAGTCATGTTTGAGCATATTTTTTTTCGGAGTCCGGAATGGAAAAAAAGTCATAGGTTAGCCTTAGTGTTTTTTCAAATCCTGAGCTGAGAGAAGAAGGCTCATAAGTCCATTTTGAAGCAAAATATGACCAAACCGTCTGCACTAGCATTATTTTTGGCCTGTTTTACACCTAAAAAGTCATGTTTGAGCATATTTTTGTTGGAGTCCCAAATGGAAAAAAAGTCATAGGTTAGCCTTAGTGTTTTTTCAAATCCTGAACTGAGAGAAAAAGGCTCATAAGTCCATTTTGAAGCAAAATATGACCAAACTGTTTGCAATAGCATGATTTTTGGCCCGTTTCACACCTAAAAAGTCATGATTGAGCATATTTTTTTTTGGAGTCCGGAATGGAAAAAAAGTCATAGGTTAGCCTTAGTGTTTTTTCAAATCCTGAGCTGAGAGAAAAAGGCTCATAAGTCCATTTTGAAGCAAAATATGACCAAACCGTCTGCACTAGCATTATTTTTGGCCCGTTTTACACCTAAAAAGTCATGTTTGAGCATATTTTTTTTGGAGTCCGGAATGGAAAAAAAGTCATAGCTTAGCCTTAGTGTTTTTTCAAATCCTGAGCTGAGAGAAAACGTCTCATAAGTCCATTTTGAAGCAAAATATGACCAAACCGTCTGCACTAGCATGATTTTTGGCCCGTTTTACACTTAAAAAGTCATGTTTTAGCATATTTTTTTTCGGAGTCTGCAATGGAAAAAAAGTCATATGTTAGCCTTAGTGTTTTTTCAAATCCTGAGCTGAGAGAAAAAGGCTCATAAGTCCATTTTGAAGCAAAATATGATCAAACCGTCTGCACTAGCGTGCTTTTTGGCCTGTTTTACACCAAAAAAGTCATGTTTGAGCATATTTTTTTTCGGAGTCCAAAATGGAAAAAAAGTCATAGGTTAGCCTTAGTGTTTTTTCAAATCCTGAGCTGAGAGAAAACGTCTTATAAGTCCATTTTGAAGCAAAATATGACCAAACCGTCTACACTAGCATGATTTTTGGCCTGTTTTACACCTAAAAAGTCATGTTTGAGCATATTTTTTGTCGGAGTCCGGAATGGAAAAAAAGTCATATGTTAGCCTTAGTGTTTTTTCAAATCCTTAGCTGAGAAAAAACGTCTCCTAAGTCCATTTTGAAGCAAAATATGACCAAACCGTCTGCACTAGCATAATTTTTGGCCCGTTTTACACCTAAAAAGTCATGTTTGAGCATATTTTTTTTCGGAGTCCAAAATGGAAAAAAAGTCATATGTTAGCCTTAGTGTTTTTTCAAATCCTTAGTTGAGAGAAAAAGCCTCATAAGTCCATTTTGAAGCAAAATATGACCAAACCGTCTACACTAGCATGATTGTTGGCCTGTTTTACACCTAAAAAGTCATGTTTGAGCATATTTTTTCGGAGTCCAAAATGGAAAAAAGTCATAGGTTAGCCTTAGTGTTTTTTCAAATCCTTAGCTGAGAGAAAACGTCTCATAAGTCCATTTTGAAACCAAATATGACCAAACCGTCTGCACTAACTTGTTTGTTGGCCTGTTTTACACCTAAAAAGTCATGTTTGAGCATATTTTTTGTCGGAGTCCGGAATGGAAAAAAAGTCATACGTTAGCCTTAGTGTTTTTTCAAATCCTTAGCTGAGAGAAAACGTCTCATAAGTCCATTTTGAAGCAAAATATGACCAAAACGGCTGCACTAGCATGATTTTTGGCCCGTTTTACACCTAAAAAGTCATGTTTGAGCACATTTTTTTTTGGAGTCCGGAATGGAAAAAAAGTCATATGTTAGCCTTAGTGTTTATTCAAATCCTGAGCTGAGAGAAAAAGGCTCATAAGTCCATTTTGAAGCAAAATATGACCAAACCGTCTACACTAGCATGATTTTTGGCCTGTTTTACACCTAAAAAGTCATGTTTGAGCATATTTTTTTTTGGAGTCCGGAATGGAAAAAAAGTCATATGTTAGCCTTAGTGTTTATTCAAATCCTGAGCTGAGAGAAAAAGCCTCATAAGTCCATTTTGAAACCAAATGTGACCAAACCGTCTACACTACCATGATTTTTGGCCTGTTTTACACCTAAAAAGTCATGTTTGAGCATATTTTTTTCGGAGTCCAAAATGGAAAAAAAGTCATATGTTAGCCTTAGTGTTTTTTCAAATCCTTAGCTGAGAGAAAACGTCTCATAAGTCCATTTTGAAGCAAAATATGACCAAACCGTCTACACTAGCATGATTTTTGGCCTGTTTTACACCTAAAAAGTCATGTTTCAGCATATTTTTTTTCGGAGTCTGAAATGGAAAAAAAGTCATATGTTAGCCTTAGTGTTTTCTCAAATCCTGAGCTGAGAGAAAAAGGCTCATAAGTCCATTTTGAAGCAAAATATGACCAAACCGTCTGCACTAGCGTGATTTTTGGCCTGTTTTACACCTAAAAAGTCATGTTTCAGCATATTTTTTTTGGAGTCCGGAATGGAAAAAAAGTCATAGGTTAGCCTTAGTGTTTTTTCAAATCCTGAGCTGAGAGAAAAAGGCTCATAAGTCCATTTTGAAGCAAAATATGACCAAACCGTCTGCACTAACTTGTTTGTTGGCCTGTTTTACACCTAAAAAGTCATGTTTGAGCATATTTTTGTTGGAGTCCCAAATGGAAAAAAAGTCATTGGTTAGCCTTAGTGTTTTTTCAAATCCTGAGCTGAGAGAAAAAGGCTCATAAGTCCATTTTGAAGCAAAATATGACCAAACTGTTTGCACTAGCATGATTTTTGGCCCGTTTTACACCTAAAAAGTCATGTTTGAGCATATTTTTTTTTGGAGTCCGGAATGGAAAAAAAGTCATATGTTAGCCTTAGTATTTTTTCAAATCCTGAGCTGAGAGAAAAAGGCTCATAAGTCCATTTTGAAACCAAATATGACCAAACCGTCTACACTAGCATGATTTTTGGCCTGTTTTACACCTAAAAAGTCATGTTTGAGCATATTTTTTTTTGGAGTCCAAAATGGAAAAAAATTCATAGGTTAGCCTTAGTGTTTTTTCAAATCCTGAGCTGAGAGAAAAAGGCTCATAAGTCCATTTTGAAGCAAAATATGACCAAACCGTATGCACTAGCGTGATTTTTGGCCTGTTTTACACCTAAAAAGTCATGTTTGAGCATATTTTTTTTCGGAGTCCAAAATGGAAAAAAAGTCATAGGTTAGCCTTAGTGTTTTTTCAAATCCTTAGCTGAGAGAAAACGTCTTATAAGTCCATTTTGAAGCAAAATATGACCAAAATGTCTGCACTAGCATGATTGTTGGCCTGTTTTACACCTAAAAAGTCATGTTTGAGCATATTTTTTTTCAGAGTCCATAATGGAAAAAAAGTCATAGGTTAGCCTTAGTGTTTTTTCAAATCCTGAGCTGAGAGAAAAAGCCTCATAAGTCCATTATGAAGCAAAATATGACCAAACCGTCTGCACTAGCATGATTTTTGACCTGTTTTACACCTAAAAAGTCATGTTTGAGCATATTTTTTTTTGGAGTCCGGAATGGAAAAAAAGTCATAGGTTAGCCTTAGTGTTTTTTCAAATCCTGAGCTGAGAGAAAAAGGCTCATAAGTCCATTTTGAAGACAAATATGACCAAACCGTCTGCACTAGCATTTTTTTTGGCCTGTTTTACAACAGAAAGTCATTTTTGAGCATATTTTTGTCGGAGTCTAAAATGGAGAAAAAGTCTTAGTGTTTTTTCAAATCCTGAACTGAGAGAAAAAGGCTCATAAGTCCATTTTGAAGCAAAATATGACCAAACTGTTTGCAATAGCATGATTTTTGGCCCGTTTCACACCTAAAAAGTCATGTTTGAGCATATTTTTTTTCAGAGTCCATAATGGAAAAAAAGTCATAGGTTAGCCTTAGTGTTTTTTCAAATCCTGAGCTGAGAGAAAAAGCCTCATAAGTCCATTATGAAGCAAAATATGACCAAACCGTCTGCACTAGCATGATTTTTGACCTGTTTTACACCTAAAAAGTCATGTTTGAGCATATTTTTTTTTGGAGTCCGGAATGGAAAAAAAGTCATAGGTTAGCCTTAGTGTTTTTTCAAATCCTGAGCTGAGAGAAGAAGGCTCATAAGTCCATTTTGAAGCAAAATATGACCAAACCGTCTGCACTAGCATTATTTTTGGCCTGTTTTACACCTAAAAAGTCATGTTTGAGCATATTTTTGTTGGAGTCCCAAATGGAAAAAAAGTCATAGGTTAGCCTTAGTGTTTTTTTCAAATCCTGAACTGAGAGAAAAAGGCTCATAAGTCCATTTTGAAGCAAAATATGACCAAACTGTTTGCAATAGCATGATTTTTGGCCCGTTTCACACCTAAAAAGTCATGATTGAGCATATTTTTTTTTGGAGTCCGGAATGGAAAAAAAGTCATATGTTAGCCTTAGTGTTTTTTCAAATCCTGAGCTGAGAGAAAAAGGCTCATAAGTCCATTTTGAAGCAAAATATGACCAAACCGTCTGCACTAACTTGTTTGTTGGCCTGTTTTACACCTAAAAAGTCATGTTTGAGCATATTTTTGTTGGAGTCCCAAATGGAAAAAAAGTCATATGTTAGCCTTAGTGTTTATTCAAATCCTGAGCTGAGAGAAAAAGGCTCATAAGTCCATTTTGAAACCAAATATGACCAAACCGTCTACACTAGCATTATTTTTGGCCTGTTTTACACCTAAAAAGTCATGTTTGAGCATATTTTTTTCGGAGTCCAAAATGGAAAAAAAGTCATATGTTAGCCTTAGTGTTTTTTCAAATCCTTAGCTGAGAGAAAACGTCTCATAAGTCCATTTTGAAGCAAAATATGACCAAACCGTCTACACTAGCAAGATTTTTGGCCTGTTTTACACCTAAAAAGTCATGTTTGAGCATATTTTTTTCGGAGTCTGAAATGGAAAAAAAGTCATATGTTAGCCTTAGTGTTTTCTCAAATCCTGAGATGAGAGAAAAAGGCTTATAAGTCCATTTTGAAGCAAAATATGACCAAACCGTCTGCACTAGCGTGATTTTTGGCCTGTTTTACACCTAAAAAGTCATGTTTCAGCATATTTTTTTTGGAGTCCGGAATGGAAAAAAAGTCATAGGTTAGCCTTAGTGTTTTTTCAAATCCTGAGCTGAGAGAAAAAGGCTCATAAGTCCATTTTGAAGCAAAATATGACCAAACCGTCTGCACTAACTTGTTTGTTGGCCTGTTTTACACCTAAAAAGTCATGTTTGAGCATATTTTTGTTGGAGTCCCAAATGGAAAAAAAGTCATTGGTTAGCCTTAGTGTTTTTTCAAATCCTGAGCTGAGAGAAAAAGGCTCATAAGTCCATTTTGAAGCAAAATATGACCAAACTGTTTGCAATAGCATGATTTTTGGCCCGTTTCACACCTAAAAAGTCATGATTGAGCATATTTTTTTTTGGAGTCCGGAATGGAAAAAAAGTCATATGTTAGCCTTAGTGTTTTTTCAAATCCTGAGCTGAGAGAAAAAGGCTCATAAGTCCATTTTGAAGCAAAATATGACCAAACCGTCTGCACTAACTTGTTTGTTGGCCTGTTTTACACCTAAAAAGTCATGTTTGAGCATATTTTTGTTGGAGTCCCAAATGGAAAAAAAGTCATATGTTAGCCTTAGTGTTTATTCAAATCCTGAGCTGAGAGAAAAAGGCTCATAAGTCCATTTTGAAACCAAATGTGACCAAACCGTCTACACTAGCATGATTTTTGGCCTGTTTTACACCTAAAAAGTCATGTTTGAGCATATTTTTTTCGGAGTCCAAAATGGAAAAAAAGTCATATGTTAGCCTTAGTGTTTTTTCAAATCCTGAGCTGAGAGAAAACGTCTCATAAGTCCATTTTGAAGCAAAATATGACCAAACCGTCTACACTAGCATGATTTTTGGCCTGTTTTACACCTAAAAAGTCATGTTTGAGCATATTTTTTTTCGGAGTCTGAAATGGAAAAAAAGTCATATGTTAGCCTAAGTGTTTTCTCAAATCCTGAGCTGAGAGAAAAAGGCTCATAAGTCCATTTTGAAGCAAAATATGACCAAACCGTCTGCACTAGCGTGATTTTTGGCCTGTTTTACACCTAAAAAGTCATGTTTCAGCATATTTTTTTGGAGTCCGGAATGGAAAAAAAGTCATAGGTTAGCCTTAGTGTTTTTTCAAATCCTGAGCTGAGAGAAAAAGGCTCATAAGTCCATTTTGAAGCAAAATATGACCAAACCGTCTGCACTAACTTGTTTGTTGGCCTGTTTTACACCTAAAAAGTCATGTTTGAGCATATTTTTGTTGGAGTCCCAAATGGAAAAAAAGTCATTGGTTAGCCTTAGTGTTTTTTCAAATCCTGAGCTGAGAGAAAAAGGCTCATAAGTCCATTTTGAAGCAAAATATGACCAAACTGTTTGCACTAGCATGATTTTTGGCCTGTTTTACACCTAAAAAGTCATGTTTGAGCATATTTTTTTTTTGGAGTCCGGAATGGAAAAAAAGTCATATGTTAGCCTTAGTATTTTTTCAAATCCTGAGCTGAGAGAAAAAGGCTCATAAGTCCATTTTGAAGCAAAATATGACCAAACCGTCTACACTAGCATGATTTTTGGCCTGTTTTACACCTAAAAAGTCATGTTTGAGCATATTTTTTTTCGGAGTCCAAAATGGAAAAAAAATCATAGGTTAGCCTTAGTGTTTTTTCAAATCCTGAGCTGAGAGAAAAAGGCTCATAAGTCCATTTTGAAGCAAAATATGACCAAACCGTATGCACTAGCGTGATTTTTGGCCTGTTTTACACCTAAAAAGTCATGTTTGAGCATATTTTTTTTCGGAGTCCAAAATGGAAAAAAAGTCATAGGTTAGCCTTAGTGTTTTTTCAAATCCTTAGCTGAGAGAAAACGTCTTATAAGTCCATTTTGAAGCAAAATATGACCAAAATGTCTGCACTAGCATGATTGTTGGCCTGTTTTACACCTAAAAAGTCATGTTTGAGCATATTTTTTTTCAGAGTCCATAATGGAAAAAAAGTCATAGGTTAGCCTTAGTGTTTTTTCAAATCCTGAGCTGAGAGAAAACGTCTCATAAGTCCATTTTGAAGCAAAATATGACCAAACCGTCTGCACTAGCATTATTTTTGGCCTGTTTTACACCTAAAAAGTCATGTTTGAGCATATTTTTTTTCGGAGTCCAAAATGGAAAAAAAGTCATAGGTTAGCCTTAGTGTTTTTTCAAATCCTGAGCTGAGAGAAAAAGGCTCATAAGTCCATTTTGAAGCAAAATATGACCAAACCGTCTGCACTAGCATGATTTTTGACCTGTTTTACACCTAAAAAGTCATGTTTGAGCATATTTTTTTTTGGAGTCCGGAATGGAAAAAAAGTCATAGGTTAGCCTTAGTGTTTTCTCAAATCCTGAGCTGAGAGAAAAAGGCTCATAAGTCCATTTTGAAGCAAAATATGACCAAACCGTCTGCACTAGCATTATTTTTGGCCTATTTTACACCTAAAAAGTCATGTTTGAGCATATTTTTGTTGGAGTCCCAAATGGAAAAAAAGTCATAGGTTAGCCTTAGTGTTTTTTCAAATCCTGAACTGAGAGAAAAAGGCTCATAAGTCCATTTTGAAGCAAAATATGACCAAACTGTTTGCAATAGCATGATTTTTGGCCCGTTTCACACCTAAAAAGTCATGATTGAGCATATTTTTTTTTGGAGTCCGGAATGGAAAAAAAGTCATAGGTTAGCCTTAGTGTTTTTTCAAATCCTGAGCTGAGAGAAAACGTCTCATAAGTCCATTTTGAAGCAAAATATGACCAAACCGTCTGCACTAGCATGATTTTTGGCCCGTTTTACACTTAAAAAGTCATGTTTTAGCATATTTTTTTTCGGAGTCTGCAATGGAAAAAAAGTCATATGTTAGCCTTAGTGTTTTTTCAAATCCTGAGCTGAGAGAAAAAGGCTCATAAGTCCATTTTGAAGCAAAATATGATCAAACCGTCTGCACTAGCGTGCTTTTTGGCCTGTTTTACACCAAAAAGTCATGTTTGAGCATATTTTATTTTGGAGTCCAAAATGGAAAAAAGTCATAGGTTAGCCTTAGTGTTTTTTCAAATCCTGAGCTGAGAGAAAAAGGCTCATAAGTCCATTTTGAAGCAAAATATGACCAAACCGTCTGCACTAGCATGATTTTTGGCCCGTTTTACACCTAAAAAGTCATGTTTGAGCATATTTTTTTTCGGAGTCTGAAATGGAAAAAAAGTCATATGTTAGCCTTAGTGTTTTTTCAAATCCTGAGCTGAGAGAAAACGTCTCATAAGTCCATTTTGAAGCAAAATATGACCAAACCGTCTGCACTAGCATGATTTTTGGCCCGTTTTACACTTAAAAAGTCATGTTTTAGCATATTTTTTTTCGGAGTCTGCAATGGAAAAAAAGTCATATGTTAGC